>JARHVA010000452.1:2587500-2945000 GCA_037957365.1 Torreya grandis
TCTAACTTGTAACTTGACAAATATGACTCATGGACTATTTTTTGATGATTTAAACCTATAATATGATTTAAATTTAAATAGGAATGAATAGGGTAGAATAGCTTGGTTGTGTGCTTTAAAATTTAGTGGTATGTCTAAGCTTGAAAGATAAATGCTAGATGTCTGCTAGATGGATAATGAGTATACTGTTACTTGTATTTATACTATTTATTTGAAATAATCCTTACATAAGGGTTAATCACATTCTTAGGCTGACCCGTACACTTCAAAATATTTGAAATTTGAGTGTTCTTAGGGTAAGTACACTTGCATTAGAGTAAGTACAATGACATAAATGTTATTGTCATATCCTAAATGTAACTATCCAGGATGAAGGAAAGTTGTTGAGAATTTGTAACTAAATGAGTAGGATATATATCAAATTTTATGCATTTTATGGTTATATGTGATCTAGATACTCATAATAAATAGGGTTGGACTAAGAAGTAAGTAATTATACCCAATAAGGTGGTGAGTGTGAGACTTTTAGCTATGAGGAAAGTCAAACTAAAGGGTAGAGCCCTGAGATATATTTTTCAAGTGTAAAAGTCTATTTTAACATATAAATCTAGATTTAAGAATCTACATCCCACCCTCATTTAATATAGTAATTCATAAGGATGAAATTACTAGGTTAAAGGAAAGAAAACATATTGTGGTGTATAGAACACACCTTGTATTTGCTTGAGCCCACTAAAATTTGTTGTATGTGAATGATGTACAACCAAGAACATGTTACAGGTGTAACTAGTGCATATAATTTTAAATCGAATGGTTTGAAAATAATTAAAAGAAATATAACAAGGAAGGAGTACACATGTGTGTCAATGCAACCATGATGCCCCTTGGTAGTTTATCTTGGTAGAGATGCTTCTTAGCTAAAGCATTGGAGAAAGGTTCACAAATGAATCTTGGATATGTGAAGAGGGAAATTTGAGGGTTATCATGCCCCTAATTTTGTATCAAGATGAATTGTGCCAAGTCTATTGAGAGCACAAAATCTCAATCACACAACTCAAGTATACCCTATCTAGAAAATTTAGCCAATCTCATCCAATTAAAATGGTGTAACCATGTCAACCCACACTAATAGAATCATAGTGTCAAGTCCATTGAGGGTAAAAAATCTCAATCACACTAATAAAAAAGAGATAACTATTGCATCAGATAAAATCCTAAATTGTGCATTTTGGTATGGTTAGTGCATAAATGTATGCATAATTTGAAAGTGTATATGTAATTTGGTGCTTGTACACCTTGAATAAGTCTAAAGCTAAACTATCTATCAAAATATAACCTCTAATCTATAACATATTTATAATATATATCACAAATCTAAAAATATTTATCCCAAATATGTGCCCAATGCATAGAATTTTGTATGAAATGTATATTTGAATAATGTTAGTTGAACCAAATTATGATCATTTTGTCAACTGTATGTATGTGGAGTCATGTATTCTATGACATGACCCCAAATGTATGCACCCCTTTTGAGGTGAGGAGATTGCAAATGTGATAATTAGGATAAGACAACTATGATGTATATGTGTGAATCATGTAGTAAAAGAAGCATATTGTATTATCATATGAAAGTAGATATAGCAAAAAAGCTTGTATTATACATACATACAAAGTAATAAGATGTTAGATATGAATCATGGTAATGTCTATAAGATAACAAGCTTAATAAACAATCAAGCACACACACAAGAGTTCTCAAATGTCACATAAAGAGGGGTCTAAGGTGACCATAAACAAGGGGCATATTGAAATTATTCACACTCAAGTGGAAGACATATGCAAATGTCCACACACCAAATAAACAAGTAACACTTAGGGTACAATGGCCAACAAGCAAAGGAACGTGCACAAATGTTCCAAAAGAAAGACAAAGAAGCTAATAAGAAATGCAATAAAGTAAGATAATGTAAATAGATTAAGTAATGAGATATATGAAACTAGCATAAGCATGTCAACTAGTTACTACATGTTATTCCCAAAATCCATCACTTGTTTTTGGGGACAACATATCAACTATTTTGGTCCTACAGGACAAAATTCTCTCTTCCCTTCTCAAAAAATGTTTTGAGTGCTCAAGTTCTTTAATTATTCAAGCAATTTCAGTCAAGGGACTCGCAAGTTCAACAACTTCAATAGGTGGGCTCTCATAAAGGAACAATTTCCAAACACTTAGGCAATTTCAAGGTTGGTTCAACGTCGAGGTTCAACCAAAATGTCCATCGATAGGCTTCAAACAAATGGAATGAACCATTGAACTATTGAACCATTGAACCCCACTTCAAAATGGTTTAAAGGTTCAAAGAGTTCAAAGAAGTTCAACCACTTTGAAAAGTTCAAATGGATTTAAAGGACTTAAATGAAAGAAGACTTTGAAGAAGAAAGATTGAACCATTGAACCGTTAAACCTTGAACCAAAAGAGTTCAAAGTTAAAAGGTTTAATGAGTTCAATAAAGTTTAAAGGACCAAAAGATTCAAAGAAAGAGAATGAACCGTTAAACCTTGAACCAAAATGGTTCAAAGTTCAAAGGTTCAAAAGTTTAAGGAATTTCAAAATTTGAAAGGAAGCTTTGAGCAAAGGAAGGAAGTGGAAGATTCCAAAGACAAGTTCAAAGAGATGGTTCAATCGATTGAACCAAGGAGCTGATTGAACCAAGGCGCTGATTGAACCAAGGAGCTGATAGGACCAGCCGAACCATTGAACTGATGCACTCTCATGGTTTAAAGGTTAGAGGTTCAACGTGGTTCAAGTGATCAGTGACCAGTGACATCCTCACGGATGTCTAATTTAGGGTAATAAAATATCTGTTGTTTTTCAAATATGGCATGGACCTAAAAACAAACTCAGTGACTGACTAAAGAAGGATCCAAAAGAGCCAGCTGAAAGCAAGAAGATAGCCTAAGAGCTCATATTGCCAAGGAAGGACAAGACATGGTGAGGAAAAAGAGAAAAACTATAGGAAATCTAGAAATATCTGTAAGATATTTATTTCTAGTAGGTGAAACAGTCCACCAGATGGACATCAAAGAGCACGAACATTCAAAGACGTGGCCTATTTTTTTGCATTAAGTAAAGATGAATGGATAGTCGTGTAAACGTCATAAAAAAGACCAGACAACCCATGCTTAGGAAAGGATGTTTGATATGATTTAGAATGCCAAAGTTAAGGCCGATGACCTGTTCTAACATGGCTCTTTCACGAAAATACATTCAAGGCATTAAATGTAGCATGGGCCATTTCCATGAAATAAAGCGCCCAAGTCTTTCTTGGAGTGCTATATATTGTAATCTCTCTTATTGTTTTAAAGAGATCTCTCTGTTATAGAAGCAAAACTCTGCCCAAATTGAAAGGTATTTCCAAAGACTTTAAGCTTAGATTATTAATCATATTTCTTTATTTGAATGAGAAAACAAGTGACCTTTCAGACTTTGTGCTAGAATATCTTGTGTTATTTAGGAAATTTTTTTTATGTCTATTTCCTAGAAGCATTCTTGTCTATTTAATTTAACAAGTAGAACTAGTGGAAGTAATCAAGAAGGTGTCTTGAAGCCGACTGTAAAGAGACTTTGTGCTGCCACAATTGTCTTTAGCATGTTTGTTTTTTTGTTTATGTGTAAAGGATCTTGGGATGACTTTATGCCCCCATTGTCCTTCATATATTTCACTCTTTGGTAGTTGAGGTGGAGACTTTGTGCTACTTTTCATTCTACTATGTTACTACGCCCTGTTTTAGTGAGGGAAGCAACGAAAGACTTTGTGCTTTCATGGGTTTCTCATGGTTACAATTACTACCAGAAAGCAATCTAGTTGTTGACTAAATATTACTTTTGAAAGAAGAGAAGTACCTTCAGTAATTACCCAGGATTTCTCCTTTGATATGTGAACATCATCTATGAAAAAAGAGAGATGGATGGTATTGTCCTACCCCTGAGTGTTATTTTTAGCTTATATATATAGTATATTAATATATCATAGTTATAGGGAACCTCCCCTTGATGAGAGGAGAGATTTGTGCCATCATGATGTGGTAGACCCACATGTTTTGGCTGATAAATATCCTTATGCTATGGTTGAAACACCTATTTTTCCCATCAGTTAGCTGGTGACAAAATATTCACCCAACAATTTTTGGTGACTCTACTGGGTACACAACAATTTTGTGCAATTTGAAGCCTCAAGCTTTAGATTAAAGCATCACCTATGTCTTATCCATTATCATTATAGATTTATCCATTTCCATTATATACTCTAAGCTATGAAACCAGAGATGCTGGAGATCAAGCGTTTCATTTCAAAAGTCCATTCTCTGGCAGCTCCATGCCAATTGGGGAAGAATGAGCAATTTAGAGCCTCAAGCTCCAAGTAGAAGTAGTGCTAGTTCTTTTCGATTTTTACTTTACAATCTAGCAACTCCATGGTATATAAGAAACTAGAGAGTTAAAGGTATTGTTGACCCTGTATTTGAGTTGGTATAGCAAAGTAATTCTGATCTGTTTCTTTCACCATCTCACCTCCAACAAACTAGGAGTCTTCCTCCTACCAACATCAGGTCAACAATACAAGGAAAAACTTCTTTTTCCTCTGCTAGAAAAACTTTGCCTATACATACTCCACCTAGATTTGTTATCCCCCCTTCACAAGTCATATAATGGTAGCTCAAGGCCCCTAGGGTAACTCTTTTGGTCCACTCAATCTAACTCCACCTCTACATGAGCTACCTCACAGTTTCAAGAAGAATTTCCCCAAATTCTATGGTGATGGGAGAGTTCATCCTTATGAACATATTGCAGCCTTCAACATAGCCTATGGCATGATAGGTGTGGAGTATGAGGACGTAACAGTCAGGCTATTTGTAGAAACATTACAAGGCACTGCTGTAGATTGGTTCTATCATCTACAAGCCTAGATTATGACTGATTGGAACACCCTCAAAGCCAAATTCAAATCCAAGTTCAAGCCTGCAGAAGATGTGCATGCCCTACTGGACCAACTCACAAAAATGAAGAAAGAGCCTCATGAACCTATGAGGGACTTCATTTCCAAATTTAAAAAGTTGAGGGATAGGATTCCTATAATTGCTCACTTGACAGTTGAGAATCTCAAATGTTTCTTCATCAACTCTTAGCTTCTTGAAGTGAGTTTCTTGTTGAGACAGGCTAGCCACATAGACCTTGCTACAGCTCAAGATTTGGCGACTAAGGTGGAAGATGATCTCATCTTGACAGGGAAGATAAGGAGAGATCTTAATAGAGGTAAATATTTTTCATCCTCTGAATATCCATCTACAGGCACCACTGATCTAATGATGTAAAAGCTAGCAAATGAGTTGCTAGCTCTTACAAAACAAATGACACAAGGGATGTTTGCTCCTCTTTCATACCAAGATATACCAAGGAGGACATTCCCCAATCAGTCATATCAATGCAATGCTATTAGGAATCAAGGGCAGCCAAATCATCTTCCTCCCCCTTAGGGGAAACTTGCTATTAAATTAGTTCTAGCCAACTTAGCAATTGGATACCTTGAAATAAAATCAATTTTTTTTTCAATCTGAGTTGAAACAGAAAGACGGCATTGATCTCTTTGTGGAAGACCAAGATGAATCAGTTGACGACTCCAATATTTGTTTCCTAAATTACCAGTATGAATCCAAAAGTAAAGGTGAAGCATTTGATGGATCATACACTGTATTCACCCAGTCCTAGAACCAGTCAGCCCAGCAAGCTGATAAATAAAAAATAGAGGAGTGAGCTCAACTAGCAATTTCAATTGCTAAGTGGGGAACCACTCTACCTTTTAAATCAAAGGACTTGGTGATTGCTAAAAATGTAAGTACATCAAGTTTTCCTTCATCTTCTGCTTCAAATTTGTAGACTAGTACCACCCCTCCTAAAAACTAAAAGGATGAACTTCCTTCCTCTGTTCCTAGTCCATTTCAATCATTTGACATAATCGACCATACTAAGAAGACCAAAATTCAAATGACTGAGTTTGAATATTTGCAATCCACCTTGAGTAGTTGGATATGTTAGTTCAATGTGTGAAGAATCAAGCCATCCCTACAGGATAAGATGTTAGAAAGGTAACTCATGATCCCCCAAGGAACATGTCCACCCTAAACAATCTTGTCATTACTCCTACTGCCTTTGGGAAAATAGAGCCTTTTTATGTTTCCCTATTGATAAATGGTCACAAGATGAGCAACTGCATCATAGACTCAGGTGCATCTGACAATGTCACACCTGCCAAGGTGGCAGATTCTCTTGGCCTTACATTGATTAAAACTTTTGGGAGATGTTTCTCCATGGAAAATAAACAAGTGCCACTTCTATGATAGATCAAAGATGCCCAGTTTGTATTTGCAGCCTTTCCAAAAAAAGAATTAAGATGACAGTCTTGGTGGTCGACATCCCAACCTCCTACAACATCTTTCTTGGTCAAATTTTTTGCAAGGATGTTGGTGGAGAAATAAGTATGGACCTATCTGGGGCAAGGATCACTGTCAAAGGCATCATGTAGAGGCTACTCCCTGAAAAGGAGTCAGTATATTGTCACCCAAACATCGGCCTTTGAAGCTCAAATTCTATTTAAGTCTTCAGGAATGGGTAAATTTTTTCTATTTACAGAGGATGTCCCTATTTCAGCTGATGAAATTCATATAGGTGACAATCCAAAAAGTTTAGACATGATAGTAGGAGAATTGGTAGATCAAATTTCAAATGTAAAAGAATCCTCCCTACCTGACCAGGAAGAATCTAAAAAAAGATTAGTTTTTGATAATTTCTAGATTCTAGAATTTTATGGCAGCTATTTTTCTACCAGTTCTGGAGCTAGGATTGTTTTAATATCTCTGCAAAGAGATATTTTTCCTTCTTCATACAAGTTGTAGTTCAGAAACACCAACAACACTGCTGAGTATGAATCTCTATTACTTGGGTTGAAGGCTGCTCAAGACAAAGGTGTCAAACTCCTTCATGCCAAAGGAGATGCTAAACTGATGGTTTGTCAGGTGAGGAACCTATGTCAAACCAAGAACAAAAGATTTCACCATTACTGCAATCTAGTATGGAATTGTATTGAAAGTTTTGATGCTTTCAATATATCTATAGTGCTTAGAGAGCTTCATAGTCATGCAAATTCATTAGCTGTCTCTACGACCCTCTTAGTTCCTTAAAAGGACTTTAAAGAGAATAAGTACACTATCAAGTTGGTCTTTTGACCAAGTGTGCCTGACAATGCCAATCATTGGCAGGTATCTGATGGAGACAATCAAATCATGTGTTGGACTGAATCTGAAGAGCAATGAATTATGGAAACAGACCATGCTACTATAGTCAAAATTAGGAAAATAAACTCTTCTGTAAGAGAACAAGGATCCATGATTTTTAGATTGGAAATCAAGTCTTGCTATGGGGCAAGAGGAGAAAACCAAAAGTAATGCACATAAAATTTGATTCCTGATGGAGAGGTCCATTCGCCAATCATTTCTTCTAGGGAGAAAATGGTTTCTAGTTGATATATCAAGATAGAATGCCATTTTCACTATCTCACAGTGGGTGGCATCTAAAGCACTTTAATTCTTGAAGTATCAAATAAGTCTGGTTGTACATTTATATATTTGTTTAGTCTTTATTTGTATTTGGTGCTTTTTATTTTCATTTCTTTTTGGTGCCTTTATTTTTGGGTAGCATGACTTCATAGCCCAATGGCATACTTAAAGGCACTGGAGATTCTGGATTCTACTCCCTTTGATTATTTTTATAATCGATGGAAGTTCCCCAACTGGAACCAGCTGTTGTTCTCAAAAATCTGTCACTTGTTCTTGGGGACGACATATCAACTATTTTGGTCCTGTAGGCCAAGATTCTCTCTTCCCTTCTCAAAAAATGTTCTGAGCATTCAAGTTCTTCAATTATTCAAGCATTTTCAGTCAAGGGACTCATAGGTTCAACAACTTCAATAGGCGAGCTCTCATAAAAGAACAACTTCCAAACACTCAGGTAATTTCAAGGTTGGTTCAACATCGAGGTTCAACCAAAAGGTCCATCAACAGGCTTTAAACAAATGGAATGAACAATTGAACCATTGAACCTCACTTCAAAATGGTTCAAAGGTTCAATGAGTTTAAAGAAGTTCAACCGCTTTGAAAAGTTCAAATGACTTTAAAGGACTTAAATGAAAGAAGACTTTGAAGAAGAAAGATTAAACTGTTGAACCGCTGAACCTTGAACCAAAAGTGTTCAAAGTTAAAAGGTTCAATGAGTTCAATAAAGTTCAAAGGACCAAAATATTCAAATAAAGAGAATGAACCATTGAAACTTGAACCAAAATGGTTCAAAGTTCAAAGGTTCAAGGAATTTCAAAATTTGAAAGGAAGCTTTGAGTGAAGGAAAGAAGTGAAAGATTCTAGAGACAAGTTTAAAGCGATGGTTCAACCAATTGAAACAAGGAGCCAATTAAACCAAGGACTTGATGGGACCACCCAAATCATTGAACCATTGAACTGATGCACTCTTATGGTTCAAAGGTTTGAGGTTCAACGTGGTTCAAGTGACCAACGACTAGTGACATCCTCACAAATGTCAAATTTAGGGTAATAAAATATCTATTATTTTTCATATATGGTGTGGACTTGAAAACAAACTTAGTGACCAGTAAAAGGAGCCAAAAGAGCCAGCTGAAAGTGAGAAGATAGCCCAAGAGCTCAGATTTCCAAGGAAGGACAAGACGTGGTGAGGAAAAAGAGAACAACTACAGGAAATCCAGAAATATCTACAAGAAAGTTATTTCTAGTAGGTGAAATAGTCCACCAAATGGACATCAGAGAGTGTGAGCATTCAAAGATGTGGCCTATTTTTATACATTAAGTAAACATGAATGGACAATGATGTAAGCATCATAAAGAAGAACAGACAACCCATGCTTAAGAAAGGACGTTTGATATAATTTAGAATGCCAAAGTTAAGGTCGATGACCTGTTCTAGCATGGCTCTTTTATAGAAATACATTCAAGGCATTGAATGCAGTATGGGCTATTTCCATGAAACAAAGTGCCCAAGTCTTTCTTGAAGCACTATATATTGTAATCTCTCTTATTATTTTAAAGAGATCTCTCTGTTATAGAAGCAAAACTTTGCCCAAATTGAAAGGCATTCTTGAGACTTTGAGCTCATATTGTTAATCATATTTCTTTATTTGAATGAGAAAACAAGTGACCTTTCAGACTTTGTGCTGGAATAGCTTGTGTTATTTAGGAAATTGTTCTTATGTCTGTTTCCTAGAAGCATTCTTGTCCATTTAATTTAACAAGTAGAACTAGTGGAAATAATCAAGAAAGTGTCATGAAGCCGACTGTGGAGAGACTTTGTGCTACCATAATTGTCTTTAGCGTGTTTAATTTTATGTTTCTATATAAAGGATCTTGGGACAACTTTGTGCCCCCATTGTCCCTTATATATTTCACTCTTTGGTAGTTGAGGTGGAGACTTTGTGCTACACTTCATTTTGCTATGTTACTATGCCCTGTTTCAGTGAGGGAAGCATCGAAAGACTTTGTGCTTTTGTGGGTTTCTTGTGGTTACAATTACTACTAGGAAGGAATCTGGCTATTGATTAAATATTACTTCTGAAAGAAGAAAAGTACCTTCAACAATTACCTAGGATTTCTCCTTTGATATGTGAACATCATCTTTGAAAAAAGAGAGATGGATGGTATTGTCCTACCCTTGAGTGTTATTTTTAGCTTATATATATAGTATATAGTATTCTATAGTTGTAGAGAACCTCCCCTTGATGAGAGGAGAGATTTTTCCCATTTTGATGTGCTAAATTTGCATGTTTTGGCTGATCAATCTCCTTATGTTGTGGTTGAAACACCTATTTTGCCCTCAGTTAGCTGGTGACAAAATATTCACCCAACACTACATACATGTGTTAACAAAATGTCATATAGAATAACATATTAGATAAAATGTGTAAAATAATAACATGAGCATATGAATGTGTAAGATATATAATCTATGTTGATCATGAAATAATAACACCCATGTCAATTGTGATCATATAGAAGTAAAATGCCCCCAACATAGTGTATCAAGTTAGAAGAGGAAAGGTCCAACATCTGCATGCTTGAGATAACATGGGTTTAATGTATGCATGTATCACACTCAAGTAACATAAAACATATGTGTGTATAGAAATGATATGCTATCTACTAACATAAAGTAAACAACATATGAAACTCTAATAAACACGTGAAATGCTAAATATTTTTGAGATTTTTAAAATTAATTGAATGTTTTTGAATTTTTTTGGGAATATTTTATTTTTTTAGAATTTTAGAATTTTTTGAATTTTTGTAATGTTTGGAAAGAGAGTGTTAGCCGATGATCCCATCTAAGGGATGATCATATGGCAATCTATACTCTGAATGTGGTATAATAAACTAGTCATGCTGCCAAGGATCATGTATATGTTTCACATTTGAATGTGTAGAATCTATAATGCTTTGTATATGTCTCATATGACTCTATGGTCATGAAGTAGGAATAAAAGGTGTAGGAGTTTGTGGAACCCACTTTTTTATGCTCTATAATTTCCTTAGTTTAATAAAGGATCTTGTTGCCCATTTTGAAACATGGTATTCTGATGTAGGTGAATAGTGTGAACTAGGAATTTCACTCAAGAGAGGATGGTTAGTATTGTGTTAATTCTAAAATGAAAACAAAGTGAAATAAACACACTAATAACATAACATCTCTAGGCCTAGACACTAGGGAGAGCTTAGTTAACAATAAAAAGCTAGGAATGAAAACACAAGAATTCCTTTCACCTTCCTTAGATGTTTCAAATGCTTTTGTAATGGTGGCTTGCTCGGCTTGTGCTTCAAGAGGTCTTCTTCAATGGAGTGTGGTTACCTTCATCTCCTCTTGGCACCTTTCGCTTGTAGCTTGGCTTGGCTTGGAATCAATTTGGCATTATAATACTAGTTTTATGAAGCTTTTTGGAACCAATCTTGCATTATAACTTTGCACTAATTAAGCCTAGAAATGATGTTGTGAGGCCTCTTATTTATAGATTTTCAGATTTGATCTGAATCAACCTCAACCATCCATCTCAAGATTGAGATGTGGTTGAGGATTAATTCAATTTTTGGAATTAAGTTTATAATTATCCTTATCATGGCATTGGAAGAAGGGGCAATTAAGAGGCATGGAGGGCATCATGGAAGGCATTGAAGAGGTATGGAGGGCATGAATCCTGATATTTGTGGCATTTATAGCATAGAGATGTCTTCCCAAGAAATGAGGTCACTTGATGATGCAAATATTCAATATTCATTTCCAAAATAAATTATTCAACAAGTTTCCATGAAATTTTTGATTAGGCTTTGATTTGGGTTAATTAGCTCTTAAGCATGATTAAGCACTTTATGCACAAAATACTCAAATTGATCAGAATGCCTTGTTATTGGTCCTAAATTTGACTAGATTAGAATTGGAAGTCACTATCAGATGCATTAGATGTGTATTCCCATTTAGGATGATGCCAATAATAAATAACAAAGGCATGAGTCTTGTGCAAAAGATTTGATAGGAAAGAGCAGTCTAGAACACCTAGGTGCAAATTTGACATTTTGACTCAAAATGAATTGGTCAAATTTAGCTGGCCCATAAATTGCATTGCCCCATTTAGGGATACCCTAGCCAAAATCGGCATTCGAATATGTCAGTTTCACATTATTTTATGTGTTTTAGTATTTTTAGGCCAAATTGTGCATTTTAGATGGAAACTAGCCAAAAGCATGATTGGAGGTTATCAGTGACCAGTTTTAGGTGTCTACAATTTGCCTCTATTTGGGAAGATGTTGCAAACCATAGGCAAAGCAATGTATTCTCAAATAATGAGAAATGGCTTGTATGCCAAAAAGAAGATGATGATTGAAGAACAAAGATCCAAATGTTTTTTAGAAAGCCTATGATGATGCCCCCTTGAGGGAGTGGCCATCACATTTGTTGATGGATGATCCCTCAAAAAGAAACAAGAAGAAAGGTGGAATTAAATCATGGTTGAGGTTAATCCAAATGAGAAAATGTTTGCATGCATTGATGTAAAAATGATACTGATTTGCCTAAAGGTGGTTATAATCAAGAATAAAACTCAAAATAATGATTTGCCCATAGGCGGTTAAAATCATTAAGTAGACCTAGCTTGGCTAAAGATGATTGTGCCCCAGTTAGGGTTGATTAACAAGCATAACTCAAGGATATAACCTAGAATATAGATTAAAGATGAGTGGGCATTAAGTGATGAAAGATATGAATAGAAGAATAAGATTGATTAGTGTGAATGATTCAATTGTACCTGCCAATGAGGAGATGCTCATCCTGATTAAAAATGATACAAATAGAATGGTCAAATGAGTTAATATTGATCAAGGGTGGGATGGAAGGATTTTGCCAAGGGACCAAGGAGAAACTTTTGCAACTCCATTGATTTTAGACCTTTTTGAAGTTTATTTTTGTTGTAGCATGTGATGGTAGGATTTATGATAGAACACCATGAAGACTTGGCCAAAATATGCATAAGGATTGACTCCCTATCTAATAAACATTTGAAAACAATGCACCAATGATAAAAAACATGATGACAAGGTTGACACATGAATATGGATAGACTCAAGAATAATGTGATCAAGAAATCACGCAATGAACACATATAGACTGAGTCAAGGTAACAGTGTTGAAAGAAAACAAATAGATAAATGAAAAATAAGAAAAAAAAATTTGAAATAAACAAACAAACATAAAGCCTGAAAATAAAAGCAAAAGAAAGCATCCTAACAATGACAATGCCCCAGTAAGGTGAATCAAGGATAACTGACTAGGCTTAGATAAAACAAATGTTTTTGGATTTTTGAAATGTTATGAATGTTTTTAGAATTTTGAGTTAACTCATTAGAGAATGATAAGATACCTTCTCACAAAAAAATGAGAGTGTTTGGAAAGGGGGACTGAGGTGACCTCAACATGAATTAAGCATGACCCACATAGTCTCAGAATAACCTCAAGTCATAGTAATTCCATCCACACAAAAGGTGGGGAAAAAACCAACTAGGTCCCAACAAGTTCTCAAATCTAGAAAATGGCTAGTCAAATGAAAACAATGATGGTATGGTGATGCAACAATGCATGACAAACAGGTGTTGCCCCTAGTTTTCCCATAAGCAGTTATAACTAGGATACAATGGAATAGGTTAATGATACTACTTTTCCCATAGTTGGTTACACTTAATAGCAAGACTAATGAGACACTAATTTTCCCATAGGAGTTATAATTAGGTTCACATAAACAAATGTGGATAAGATGAAAGATATCTTGCCAGATCAACAACCACACTACTTTCATAGACTATCATTTAAACATAGATTGGATTTATTATTAAAATTTGATTGGAATCCTCCCACAAAAGGTGTGAGAAGACCCAAATAAACCAAGATCATAGCAGGATTGGGTAGGATGACTAAAAATAGGCTTTGATCTAGATATGAATGGAATGATAGGATGGTATGGTCGATGGTTTTTGATAGATTGGATAAAATGGTAAGAGGATTGCCCCCAAGTGATGGGGTGAATGGTTAGGTACTCTGACAATGGCAAATAGATATGTAACAATAAAAATAATATGGAAATATAATGGTATGGTACATGTTTTTGGCTTGGGTGTCATTTTTGATTTTGTTGTTCCTATTGATGGGGAGATGCACATCCTAATCAACAAATGATACAAATAGAATAATTGATCACATTAATTGCTATCCTACACCTCATTTGAATAACTAATCTATCAAGAATGACCTATATATTTGGTTGCCAAGAATGCTTTCATGATCTTCATTGGTCATTGATTTTGATTCCTTCAGGCATCAAGATAATGTATCTTTGTAGCCTATGTAAAGGAAAGTGTGGTCATGGATGGTAAACAAGGATAAACAATGGATGGCAAGTTTGATTATGAAATAGAATGGTAGATGATAATGGAATATGGAATGGTGGGGAAATAAATGAAGATAAGGACTTTCAGTCACACGTAATGTTGTTGATGCCAGATTCAACATAATTTTGGTTGTGATGGGGCTAAATACTTGTTCTCTCGATAGGACCACCAAAATTTTCTATTATTTAATCTTGAGAGTAACTACCATTTGATTAAGCTATAGATTGGAAGCTATTTTGATTTGATCCTTGATTTTGTCTTCATTAAGTAGTGAAGAACTTTTGTGCTCAGCTATTGGTGCCTCAAAGAGGTTTTCACCAATAAAGTTATCTTGATTGTCTTGTAGCACCTTTGAGAAGGTTTCATTAATGAACATTGGCTTTTGACTTTTATTGTCTTCTAGCACTTCCAAAAAAGTGTCACTAAAAGAGGCTGAGTTTGATATTTTCTTATCCCCTAGTGCCTTCAAAAAGGTATCACTAAACGAGTGTTCTTCTACTACATGAATTTTATTTTGTCCTCCTTGCCCTTCTTCAACTGCTATGTCATCATAGATGCAATTCAACAAAGTATGATTCTATCGATCCCAATCAACACTTATGGGAGATGGATTGTTAATGATATGGCTATTTTGGTTATGGTAATGGCCTATGGAATGGTAATGGAATGAGGAGAGGCTACATAATCCTCATAAAAGATACTAGGATAACTTATGTCAAAGCTAAAGTACTCATCCTCAAAAACCATAAAAGGATCACAAATGTATTCAAATTGATCTGCAAGGCATGCATAACCAATGTTGTAATAGTCACAAACATATTCTTCTTCTGAATCTGATTCCAACTCAAGGGACTCTAAATTTAATGTCACAACTAATGTTGATTCTAATTTTGATGCTAAATTTGATGTTGATTCAAGAATATAACCTGACTCTAACTCTAATTCTTCATATGATGGTTACTCTGTTACAATGATGTCTTGTTGAATTCTTAGTATTGGATAAGTAATAACCTATAATGGCATGATGGGCCCCACAAAAACTAGTTTGTCAAAGTGAGTTTCCTCTACAATGGGAAAAAGGTCAAGAGACAACTCCTTAGAGACTAGTTTGTCAATAGGAGGCTCTTGAAAAACAAACATATGGTCAAGGTAATGGTTTTCCCAAAGGTGGTTATAAGAATTAAGAAGTGACTCAGTAAATACTGGCTTGTTAGTGTGAGACTCCTCGACAATTGGTATAATATCAATAGGTAATTCATCATAGGTTGACTTATCACAAATGCTTGATTCAATATAAACATCTTGGATTGGTTGGTTCTCTTGGCCTTGGTTTCAAATGAGTTGGAAAATACCAGTTCTAAAAATAGCTTTATATTTGAATGATTAGATCAGTTGAGGTTTGGATGGGATTGGTACTAGATGAGGAATGACTTATGGTTGGATAATGATAAGGTATTGGGAAGCATGATTGCTTCCATGAGACAAAGGACAAAGTCATGAGATGATAACAATAGGGTGTTATGGGGCATGATTGCTCACACAAGCTAAATAACTAGGTCCTAGAATGATGAAGGGGTATTATCAAGCTTGGTTGCTCACACAAACCAAATGATAATTTCTTGGTATGGTAATGGTATTCTTTGAATATTGCAAGCTTGATGGATCATATAATATAGAGGAGGGTTAGGGGCAGTCAATGATTAGATAACAAAAGGACATCATGAAACTTGATTACTTGCACAAGAAAAAGCATCCAAGTCTTCCTCATAAACCATATCATCCTAGTCATTAGTTGGCTCATAAGTTAGTTCTTGACTGTGTTCCATGTACTGGTTTTTGAAAAGAGGGTATGGATTCATATTCTAAACAATATTATCTATAGTTGAGTCTTCAAATTCCTCTTCACAAGCCTCTTCATACTAATCAAGGTCTCGAGTTGGATCATACGTTGATTTGTGGCTTTATTTCCATGAATATTTAATATGAGGTAGATAGAAATTTGTCTCACAAACCATATTAGCATCATTGGGGTCTTGACAAAAGCCATAAAAGTCATTTAGTGCCACCATTATATCATAAGGTAGATTATAAGTGAATCCACTATAAGTGTAGTGAGACATATCCATGTAAATGATGAAATCTTTGAAAATAAAAAGACTTAGAGTTCTACAAACTCTAAAAAACTATGTCTAAAGGATAAACGGTTCAAACTTGGTCTGACTTGGTGAAAAAGTGGAGTTGTATCTCCAATATGGTTTGAAAGTGGAGTTGTATCTCCAAAATGATTTGTGATAAGACTTGGCATAAAATAGCCTAACATCAAATGTCTAATGCCAAATGTCACATGCACAAAAGGTCAAGCGTCTGAATAACAACTGACATGTCAAAGGTTTAGGTCAAATTGTTCTAAACAAGGTTGAAACTAGGAAAGGGAAAAGTTGAGTTGCTAGGTCTTTTATCCAAACGTGGATTCAAAAGCTAGGCTCAAGAAAATAGACATGTGCTAGGACTCTTAGCCAAATAACATAAAAAACTAGACTTGAAACAA
This sequence comes from Torreya grandis, assembly GCA_037957365.1. Taxonomy (NCBI): domain Eukaryota; kingdom Viridiplantae; phylum Streptophyta; class Pinopsida; order Cupressales; family Taxaceae; genus Torreya; species Torreya grandis. Next base: position 2,604,108 of record JARHVA010000452.1, read on the forward strand.
AGGCTGATATGATTTGATTTAATCTAACAAGTTTGGAAATAACTTTGGCATAAGCCCAACACATGGAATCAAACATAAACATGATCATTTGGTATAAGGCATAAGACAAAAGGATCTTTGAGAAAGGTTGTGTTCTCCCAAATAAGGGCACAAATAATGATGAGGATAGGCACTAAATAGACAAATCATCAATAGTTTTCAAATTTGGGTAATTTATTAACCAAAGTTATGTAACACAAAAGAGAAAGATCTATGTATCAACCCCACAAATTGAGGCCTAAAAATAAATAAATCAATGTTTGGATCCAAACTTGACAAGGCTAATTAAAAACTCAATGTTGAAAACTAGGATTGGACCAAATAGGCTACATAAGATTGGACAACATGACGACACAAGACAAAGGTCTAAATGGTATACACAAAATGGTTTAAAAAAAATGGTTTTGATACAATGGTAAATAAGTCTTGAAATAAATTAATCAGCCTAATGGCGTAAGCATGCTCGAATGATGTGGTCAATGTTATGTTTTAAAAGACTTAAAATGCTCAAAATGGTTTAACATGATTTGGGTAGCATAACACTACCCTCTACAATTCAAATGACACACACACAAACAATTTTAGCAAAACATTTCAAGGCATAAGTGTGGTGTAAAATGGCCATCATAATGCCTCTTTAAACAAAAGAGTGACATATAAACAAAATGGTTTTGACACAGTTTACATGTAAATAAACAAGTTTTAGTCTCAAAAACACCAAGATAAAATGATCAAAATACACAAAGTATAATTGTCCAAATCCTAGCAAGGGTATGACAAAATGGGGTTGATTAAAAATAGCAAGTTTCAAACATCTCTAGGGGAATCAATTTTACAATAAATTTCACACCAAATAATGCAAAAGGAAAGCATGAATTTTGGGTCTGTATCACTTGTCTTGTTGCAAAAAGGTCTAGTCCCTTTTACAATCACTACATCCTATTGTTTGCTCAGTGTAGTGTGATGTCCAAAGTGCCACTACGTCTCGTGTATAACTCCAAAAGAAAAAAATGAAGTCAATATCAGGAGATGAAACCCCAAGTCAAAGCTTCCCTAAATAACTCATGGGAGGTGATGAAGTCCCCCTCATAATCCAAGTTTTCATGAAAATAAAGAAAACATAAAATATAAAGACTTTAGGGTCATTTTCAAGATCACCCAAACTTTGGTGAGTTTTTGGGGAGTGCTTTAGGTGACATTCTTTTTAAACCTTGGACTAGGTTACTTGAAATAGGAATGGCACTTTTGATTCCAAGGGTTCCCTGGAGGGGACAAATAGAAGAGCATAAATGCAACATCCCTCTTCTTGCCAAACAAAAATTAGATCAAGCAACTATTGAAGACAAAAAGCTTAAAAAGATGAGTTCCTTTTTAAGCCCAAATGAAAATCAGGTGGTGTTCATTTGACCCCTTGGTCTTAGTTGTAAATTTAAAAAATAATGATAAAAACACTTATTTAAGCACCTTAAATTTTACTTTAAGCACTGAAATAATATTCTTAATTCATTTTAAATCATGTAAAATATGTTCTAAAACATGATTTATCAAACTTGAAATCCGCTAGTTACTTATCTACCCTTAAGGCATCACCCCAAAAATAAATATGTTAGATTAGAAATATTTTAAATGGATTTTACAAATTTTGTAAAAATTATATGAAACTTGAAGCTAAACTAATGCCAAATTCTAAAAATTTAGGAGAAAACATGTGGTTTAAAAAAAAAATCATCCAAAATGGAGTATGTATGACCCCAAACCAAGCATTTTAAAATAGCTCTCAGGTTTGTGTTTTGAAAAAAACAAATTGATTGACATCAGTTATATACCACCGACATTAGAATTATCCAACTAAGATCTAATTGATGTCAATTTTTCTAACTGATGTCAGTTGAGCCAAGTAATTGATGTCGGTATTTCTCGTCGGCGTCGGTTACTGTGTAAACCTGTGGCAACAAAAAATGGCAAAATAAAGTTAGAAAATCAATTTACAAGAGTTTTAAAGGTCCAAATGAAGATTTTAAAGATGAAAAATAATATTCTTCATGTGTGAGATGCATCTAGTCCCATCGGGCATGCCATTATGTGAACTAGGAATTTGACTCAAGAGAGGATGGTTAGTATTGTGTTAGTTCCAAAATGAAAACAAAGTGAAATAAATACACTAATAACATAACATCTCTAGGCCTAGACACTAGGGAGAGCTTATTTAACAAAAGCAAATTACTAGCACAACTAAAGATCAGGAATGAAAACACAAGAATTCCTTTCACCTTCCTTGGATACTCCAAATGCCTTTGTAATGGTGGCTTGCTTGGCTTGTGCTTTAAGAGGTATTCTTCAATAGAGTGTGGTTACCTTCATCTCCTCTTGGCACCTTTGGCTTGTAGCTTGGCTTGGCTTGAAATAAATTTAGCATTATAACAATAGTTTCATGAATCTTTTTGGAGCCAATCCTGCATTATAAATTTGCACTAATTAAGCCTAGAAATGATGTTGTGAGGCCTCTTATTTATAGATTTTTGGATTTGATCAAATTCAACCTCAACCATGCATCTCAAGATTGAGATATTTGGTTGAGGATTAATTCAATTTTTGGAATTAAGTTTGTAATTATCCTCATCATGGCATTGGAAGAAGGGGCAATTAAGAGGCATGGAGGGTATCATGGAAGGCATTGATGAGGCATGGAGGGCATGAATCCTGATATTTGTGGCATTTATGGCCTAGGGATGTCTTCCCAAGAAATGAGGTCAATTGATGATGAAAATATTAAATATTCATTTCCAAAACAAATTATGCAATAATTTTCCATGTAATTTTTGATTAGGCCTTGATTTGGGTTAATTAGTTCTTAAGCATGATTAAACACTTTATGCACAAAATACTCAAATTGATCAGAATGCCTTATTATTGGTCCTAAATTTGATTGGATTGGAATCAAAATTCACTTTTAGATGAATTGGATACCTATTCCCATTTAGGATGCTACCAACAATAAATAACAAAGGCACGAGTCTTGTGCAAAATATTTGATAGGAAAGAGCAGTCCAGAGCATGTAGGTGCAAATTTGGTATTTTGACTCGAAATGAATTGAACAAAGTTAGCTAGCCCATAAATTTCATTGCCCCATTTAGGGATACCCTAGCCAAAATCAGCATTTGAATATGTCAATTTCACATCATTTTTCATGTTTTAGTATTTTTAGGCCAAATTATGCATTTTAGATGGAAACTAGCCAAAACCCTGATTGGAGGTTATCGACAACCAATTTTAGGTGTCTACAAATAGCTAGGCTATGATGGTGTATATGAGGATCTCAAAGAGTCTACTGTATATCTCTAATGTAGAGGCCTCTCAAGTATAAGGCACTGAGGAAATGAGATTTCCTTTTGCTTACCATTTTGTGCATGATTAACTTTATTAGGTTATATACTCAATTGTCATGGAACAAACTTTCCCTGCTACAAAGGGAGTTCACATGGAATCCAAAAAACTATAATTAACCTGTTGGCATGAATATATTTAAGACAACCATGTATTGTGGAAGGTACTACTTGATGTTTATGTATCCAAGGACATCTTGATAACATATCAAAGAATCCCATATGTGTTATAACTAAAAAAATAGTGGTTATATGTGTTGCACTAACCTAAAGAGGTAAATCAATCTCACCAAATATTTGTTATAGTTTCACATTGAATGATTTTATCATTTTATTTGAAGGGAATAAGTAATAATGTGTGTTTCCCAAATGTGTGATTAATGTATTGATACATACATCCTCACTATAACCATTATCAATAATAACATTATGTATACACTGATGATCTATATATGCCTTGATAAATAAGGAATGAAGATCCAAGTCATCATCTAAAATCTCATTGTCACATAATGAAATAGGTGGTATCAAAACCATATGAGGTATCTCATGTATAAATATACCAATGATTGCATCTAATGGGTGTACATAATATGATGGAGTAGGATGTGCATGATATTCCATTTGCACTTTCAAAGTTGTGTTAGAATGATCTTGTAATGGAATGTTGAATATATTTTAGTTTTGATGATTTAGTTGTGATCTTGAATTTGTAAAAAAATCCTCAAAGGTAAGTTGATCACTATGTATAAGGTCTTGTATCTTGTTCTTTAATTTATAACATATATTCATAGAATGCCTTACACATTGGTGGTAGTCTTAATAGGCATTGACATCATATCCTTTTAGTAAAGTTCAACTCATATCAACCACCATATGAGGTGGGAGAGATATGAGATGACACTCTACAAGCTTTAGACATAATGAAGATGGAGTCTCAAGTAATCATGTAAATTTTCTCTTAGGTACATTGAATAAGACGAGCCCATTAGGTTCTTGTGACAGTATATTAACCATGGTAATCATGTCCTTTTTAGCCTTAATAGGTTTGACCTTGAAACATGGTTTGATATGACACTTGTTAGTGTATGCAGTTGGTGTATTAGCTACATAATTTATTTTATTTAATGCAATAAATTTCATTTCTCTATCTCAAATAATATGGCATAAGTCATCAAAATATTTGAATTTCTTGAAAATAATAGACTCATATAATGAGAAAGAAAAAAATATTTGAATATGTCTTGCATTTCTTTATCCACCATTATATTTGTCATTTTAGCCAACATTATCTTTTATCTCAAGACATATTCATTAATTGGTTCCTTGTTTGATCTTGGAAATTTGTGCATATGACATATTTTTAGTAATGTGTATTGAAAAATGTATTAAAAATTGATTCACTAAGAATTTGAATACTTTTACTGATTGTATTGGTAGATCATATAATGATCTCAAAGCATATTCCTTTAAGCTTATTGGAAATAATTGGTTTAAAAGTTTTTCATTAGAATAATAATCAAAGGATGTCACATAAAAGGATTGAAAATTTTGCTTACTATCACCCTTTCCATCATAAAGTTTGAATTTGGGTGCAACAAAACTAGTTAGAAAAAGGTAAAAATATATATTAAGTGCAAGAGGGTTATGCAATACATATTGGGAATCAATATCATGGGATGTTTTCATAGACTTGTGCTCAATTTTGGTAACTTTAGCTTACAAAAGTTTAATGGTTTACACAAGATCTTGTACATTTTGACTACTAAGGTTTGGAGTTTTAGAAGTCACCATGGGTGATGAAAATGCTTGTGTTCAAATAGGCATTGAAACCAGTAATTGGGTTGAAGTACCAACGGTTCCCTTAGAGGATGTAATAAGAGTTTTATTTGTTTTTGGGAACAATGATTTAAACACATAACCCATGTCCTAGATGTAGTGCAAAATACAGTGCTCAAGGGAAGAGAGATAAGAATATGGGGATGTCCCATAGCTCTAACAATGTGATTAATAGATGCAAATGGTTGTTCTTTTATACTTTTAGATTATTAGTGTCTAAGATAGTATATAATATCTTGTGAAGATATTTAGGATTTTCATGAATACAATCATGAAATAGTATAATAGCCTTAACTTATTCATGATCTACTTGTTAATTTTAATTACCCTCATGTGTTTCATTATCCTCATGATCAGATATATCTTCTATAAGAGATTTTTTAGTATGTTTCTCATTATCATTATTTGCACTCTCATTATTTGGAGAATATGACATGGTATTAGATTGAGACATTTTAGATGGCCCAAGGGATAACTTGAGATATTCAATAGGAACACCACCTAATACAAGGTTTCACCTAGGTTGCATGCAAAGAATATAATAGATTTGAATAAAATAGAAATAAAATACCTTAGAAGGCTAAAAAACCTATAACAAGCTAAGATTTGCATGGATAACTCAAAAGTCAGGTCCACAAAATGTTTAACCCTTTTTGTAATTAAGCGTTGGGAGGAATAGGTTATTCAAGAGTGAGATAACCTATTCCTAAAAGTAGGCCAATTAAATAATTTAGTTTATGATATTATATTTTAGTATTGAATTACAAAATATTAATTATAAAAAATACAATGCTAAATAGTATTTTGATTGCACAATCATGAAGAATAAATAATACTTAGCTTAGACAATGGTGTGCAAATAGATCTGAGATGTATCATTGTGAAAATAGATTATCTGATGTTCAAAAAACAATAATCATATTTTGGAAATATTCTTTTTGGCTGCCTACATCACCCTATGGACACTTGTGTTAGCACTACTATATGAATCTTGACACAAATATCTTGTAATGAATGTTTTTTGTATCAATATGAAACTGCCTAGGTCTTTCCAAAATTTCTATCACCTTTTTCTAATGTATTTTGATCTTTCACATAGGCTGTCAATGAATGTTTGTTGTTTAAAACCTTGGCTCTCCACCTTAGATTATATTACCTTATGAAAAATGTGTTAGTAGGCTCTGGTGTTGAGAAAACACTAAAGACCCTTTATCAATGGGCACTCCCTACATAGCCAATACTCCAAGGAGGTCCTCAGACTTATGTAATTCTCCCCTATGTGTGGGAATGTGTGTTCACAAGGATACAATATGTTATATGATAATGCATGTAGTGATCTAGCTTACAACTTGATAAATATGACTCATGGGTTGTATTTTTATTGTTTCATACATGTAGTATGAATGATCCTATTATTTATATGTAAATAGGAATGGAGGGAAGAATAGCTTAGTTGTGTGATTTGAAATTTACCAGTATGTCTAAGCTTACTTAATAAATGCTAGATGTTTGATATATGGATAATGATTATGATTTTAATTGTATTTATACTATCTCTTTTGAAATAATTCACACTAAAGGGTTAATGACATTCTTAGGCTAACCCATACACTTCAAAATGTTTCAAATTTGAGTGCTTGTAGGGTAAGGACATTTGCATTAGAGTAGGGATGATAGCGTCGATGCTACTATCCAACCTTAAACATAATTGTCCAAGATGAAGGAAAGTTGTTGAGGTTCTGTAATTGAGTGTGAAGGATATATATCAAATTTTAGGTGTTTTATGGTCATATGTGATCTAGATAATTATAATAATTAGGGTTGGACTAAGAAGTAAGTAATTATACCTAGTGAGGTGGTGAGTACAAGCCTTTTGGCTGCGAGGAAGGTCAAACTAAAGTGTATAGCCTTGAGATATATTTATCAAGTGTACAAGACTAGTTTAACATATAAATCTATATTTAAGAATCTATAGTATGTGAGTGAATGCATACATATATCAAAGTATAAAAATATATAATATAAACATGTGCCTTGACTTACCTAGGGAAGGAATGATGAATCGAATGATGCTCAAGATAGGCTTCATATACACAAATTATGTTGTATGATCTAATATATGCCATAATTAAAACATTATCCAATCATAAAAATTAGTCAATGTGAAAATGTATGAATGTGAAAAAACCTAAATTTAAAGGGGGAGTATAGGAATGACTACACTTGGTGGTACTAACGTCGCCACTACTTACAAGAAAAGAAAATAACACTCTATTATGATGATAACTATTTAGACAAGTCTTAGACATAGCTAACACTTCTTTGTGAGTTATTAAAACACAATAAATTTTTTTATCAAAGAAGTATAAAAATGGACCATTTCTAATGCTCTAAGTTCACTCAAGTTTGCTCAAATTATATTTTTCAATGCTTTTATTAAATAGTTTTTCCAATAATTTTTCTCCATACTTTTTCTCAATCATGAAAACTAAGATATATAGATATATGCCCCTATTTTGAGGTGATGGCTTGGAAAACCCTACATTTTAGTCACTTGTCTCAAAATAAAAAGTTAAATTCGTCATGTGTTATAATATGTATATAAAACCAAAGCATAAAAAATGTATGGAAAATCATATAAATCACATGTGTGTAGCCATTACAAAAGATCATAATGTTAAATGGGAAAGTGCACATCCTCATATGAGGATTAAATATATGGTGGGAAATAATATGCCTTGGTGAATTATTTGTACGCATAATACATTTATCATAATATTAAATCAAGGAGATATGAAAGGGTATGATCTCTCCAATGGCCAAGCAAGGTAGGGAAAAATAGTATGCCCTTAATGTCATAAACACACCCTTGATAGGGCTAGGTAAAATAAGATAAACACACACAAGTAACATGCCCCCATAAATGCATAGAAAATACCATGGAAATATAGGTAATAAGCATAGTAATAACACATATAATAAGGTGCATGGTAAATACCATGGTATAAAACATAGTAAATGCATGAAATAGATCATGGAAACAATCATAGAATGTCACATATCATATCGCATGAATCACAAAAAATTATGTAGCTACATATAAGAATTCATCACATAAAGACATATGATGCACAAGGCATGAAAACATAATAATGACATGATAACTAGAGGGTCCTCTATAGAACAACCATACACAAGCATACACTCATGTAGGAAATTGAACAACCAAAGACACACAAATATTATATTAATGTAACAATATCAATATAACAATGCAATGTAGATATACATATAACAAATAATATGTAGTTACTAAAAAAATAAGATGTAATCAATGTAAACTATCTCAATATTATAAATAAAACACAAGAAATATATCACCACAAAATCTATTGTATAGAGATGCCCATAAAATAGGACATGCCACCAATGTGATGATTCCCCCTAGTTAGTGAGTAAAAATGTAGCTACATAGCATTTGATAGTCTATAGTCCTATTTAACATGTATATATTTCATATAACCCACTCAAAGAATACCATGAGAAACATGTGTGTAAATTATGAATGTGAAAAAACTCTAACATAAGTATATAAGCTCGATATGTATCCATCGATAAAGATTTTTTTTTTCTAATGTGTTTACATTTTATAATTTTTTAGATTTAGTAAAATAATAATAAGGCTAAGAAGTTCAAACAAAAATAACCAAGCAAAGGTCAATATAACAAAAATATAAGCCAAAATGTATAATCAATAAATAATTAAAAAAATAGGTAGACCGAGTAGCACAAACAACAAGAATAAGAGGAGGAATATTCCAAAAAATATACAAATTCCCTCATAACTTAGTGCATGTTAGGATGGAAGGTCTCAATATATATGTTGTCAGCATCAGGAAATATGTGCAAGCTTTTGGAATGTGAATAAAAAAATCAAAGGGAAAGGGCCAATGTAACATAACAAGTAAAAAAAATTAAGGGGATGGAAGAATACCAATGCGAACAAAAGGAAAGTTCCAAAGATGAAAAATATAGAAGAATAAAAGTCATGCATTCAACTCAAGGGAAGAAAATAAGCTATGTATAATAAGAAAACTATAGTAAAATAATAATATATCAATGAAATGCGAGATATAGGCAATCATGGTTAACTAATGATTTGATATATAATGTCATAATTTGTAATATCAAAGTTAGATATCTCACTAAAATTATTATAAAAGAAGTCATGAGCTATGCAATAAGTGTAATCATCATCTCAATGAGAGATATGTGAACAATGAGCTGGAAGAACTACTGAAACCTCTAGAGAAGCATGCATAGAAATATGTAGTGTTAAGGTATATGATTGGTGCAATATGTAGTAAGAGATTGAAAATAAATCTTGGGATTACATGAGTAAAAAATGTAGGATTTGATGGTGTAACTATAAGAATCAAAGATCAGAGAGATTACATAGGAGATAATGATGGCATTGTAGATGAAAATGTAGGTAAAATTATAGTTGATGGAGATGGTGTCATAGACTCAAATGTAGTAGGAACCATAATTGAAGTGGTGAAATAATATCAAGAATCACACAAGGTTGAGTGATTTTCTCCTCATAAATTGCATCAGATGATAACATGTGTGATCTTGGAGGTAGGATAGGTTACTCACAAGTTGTACCATAAATGGTATGTAACTCATTATCATGAGAAAACTTGAGACAATGGTATAATGTGGAAGACCTATCAGTCTGATTTGATTAAACCATGGGTGTCCAGGTAATATAATATATGATCCAGTATCGAGAATGGTATAAAACCAAACTACAAAGGTCTGAGGACTAACTGTAACTAGGAGTATCATAGTAATGTTAAGTAAATCCCACTTAATCTAGCCTCTACTAGATTAAAATGACATAGTAATAAGATTTATGCTATAACTATTGTCAATCAAAATTCCACGTATACCCAAATGATGATTGGAAACATATGACTGAATGTAAAAAATACCATTGTTTAATTAATTTGTAGGTATATAATGCTCATAAAAAGTAATGAAAGGCACTTGCCATGAAGAACTTGAAACCATGCCAATAATTTTAACAATCTCATGCTCATGTGAAATAGCCGAATGCTGTATAAATTTAATCATATGCATAATGTGTTGCTCTATAGTGTTATGATTTGGAAATGGATCCATAAACAATCTCAAGTGATAATCAGGCATTGTGATATATCAATTCAATGTAGAATTATAGCCATCAATTTGAACAATGTTGTTATCAATGAGATATTGAATCTTATGTCTCAATTTAAAGCATTTATTAGTAGAATGTTAGGAAGTTCGATGATAGTCAAAAAATAGGTTTGAATTATACCATTTAGGAAATGATTTAGTATTATCCAACTGAAATGATTTATTTAAAGTAATAACATTACACACAAGCAAGCACTTAAACAATTTATGAGGTGGGACTTGAAATGTCATAAACTAGCGAATGTTCCTAGAAGTAGGAAAGATCATCCTATCATTGGTTTGTAAAATTGAATTGAATTTTTTTGCCTCATTCTTGTTTTGAATATTTGGTGTATCATTAGTCTTAGGTTTGAACATTGTCTTTCCTTGATATTTGGAGGTAGTGAATATATAAGTAAAAGATGTATAATTTAATAAATTAGCATTCATAAGTTTAATCTCAATATTGTGTAGTGCATGAAAAATCTTATCAAAAGATTCATATGTGTTAAACGTGACTTTGTTATTAATTAAAGAAAGTAAACTATTGGAGAATATAACTTGAAGCTCACCATCAAGAATCTAGTGTGACATTTTTGTAAGCATGCTTTTGAACTCAAGAACATTGTTAGCTAGATGCTCATTAGGTCCTTACTTGATTTGAGAAATTTGAGAAAATGTGACATTTTGAATATGTTTATATAAAAGTGTGATAATAATTTATTATCCAAATCATTGAATATATGCACATAACCCAAAGGTAGGGTGTAAACCCAATCCAAGGCATAACCTATTAGGATTATATGAAATAACTTGGTCATAAGCAAATCATCATGATGAAATCCAAAGCAAGAAGAAAAATAGACTCTAGTATGATGTGATGGATCCCCATTTCTAATATATAATGTAAACTTAGGCACTTGAAATGAAGGATGCAAGGGGTGATTAATTAATTCCATAGCCAAAGGGTTGTGTATTATATCATAAGATGAACCACATGGCTAAGTTTATTATACATTTTAGATAATTGTGCAAGTTGTTAAGACATACTCCAAAGTCTTTAGTGTTCGCTTAGGTTAAATTAAAATAATGTAAGGGTTATGTTTCTTTTATATAAAAACACCTCATTTCAATAATTTCATTAGATGTTGTTAGTAAATATGTTATTAGGGTTTATGAGTATTACTGTGTGCAAGTTAGTAGGAGGTTATAAGTTAATTATAAAGTTTCATCGAAAGAGTAGAACCTTTATAGGTCCATTCTATTCTTTATTGAGGGTTAATGGTGTTTAAGTACCCTTTGGTAATAGCTTTTGAGATTAATAAAATGCCTATGGACCCACCTCTTATGAGTACAATATTCTACTTAAACCAAAGCGATTTTAGTGGTATTAAAGTAGATGTGTGTGAAGAAATAATAGTGAGCCCATGAAAGGGATGAAGAGAAGATGCCCATGTGAAAGAGAGTAAGTTTTTTTAATTTCCATTTTTTTGCATTTTTAAAATTGTTTGTCATTATATTGAATTTACTTAAAGTGGGTATATTGGGTAAAACTATTGTTTTTTATTTAATATATGATTTTTTTTTCAAGATACTCATATTAAAGTATAGATAAAAGATTTATTAAATAATTAAAATATTTAATAAGAAATTTCTATAATTTATCGAGAATTGATAAAAAATTATTTTAAATTCTTACATTTGTAAATGCTCCAAAGTTTTTTGCCTGAAGAGTATTTACTAAATAGATTTGTAATTCCATAAAATAAAAGGTTTTTTTTGGCTATATTAAAGCAAACTAATTGCCTCAGAGGCAAAGTTGATGTTTCTAATATTTCAAATTTCCTTGGAGTTGCCATTAATATTTCAAAGTTGAAGCACCAAATATCTACTATAAATATTGAAAATCAGCATGGAGCAATGAAAATTTCTACCTCAAAAAATTAAGAGTCTTCATTAGGTGTTTTTTGATAAAACTGAAGTATGTTTAATGATGGCATGAGGAAGTTGTATAAAACTTTAAGGAATTTGACGAGTGTGAAAAAGGTGTTGTAAGTCCCAACAAAGCATACCCAAGGTGTGAAGATCATTATACACATGGTATTATACTTGAAAAGGCATTATAAGCATGTTAAAAACAAAATTAAAGTTAAAAGTTAGTTGAAATTTGTTACTACGTGGGTAAAAAAAACACTATTAGGGAGAAATATATGTTATTGAAAAGTCTATTCATGAGTGAGTGCATGTTATTTAAATATTTTTATTTTTAGAAAAATAAAATAAAAATGCTATATGGAATATTGGCACTGCATGTTTTATAAGTGTTATTAGAGTAAGTGGAAAGACTTCTTTTATAAATTACTTAAAGGATCAGGAGGTTCTAGGTTCAAAATTCTCCCAAGTATATTTTTGCTTAAAATTTTTTATACGTTTTTTCTTTAAAAAGAGAATGTTTTGGTATATTTTATTTTACAAGATGTGTTAACTTACATATAATGGAGTTATATGGTGTAAAAATGGAGATACAAAGGTGTAATTTTTTATAAAATTGTTTTGATTGAGGTTAAGTGAAAAACTCATCAAAAAATTATTTCATGTTCTAATCAGAGATTAATTGTAAAAACTTATAGATGTATTTTTGTGTGCAAGAGTGTCTCACTTTTTTTTTGTGATTTTAGTTTATTTTGGTTCACATTTCTATTACAAAATGCCTAAAATCTATTTTTTGTTTATGATAATAATTGCTTAACAATTTCCAATTATGTTGATTGGAAATCATTGATGGAAGCATCAATTGTCTTCAATGAGTTGTGGGATGTTGTGAAAGATACAAATATGATGTTACCTACTACCTAAGATAATTTGTATGCATTCAACCTAAAATATTTAGCTTTAATAAAATGTTGTACTACTAAGGATATTTATATTCATATTGAGAATTCTCCTCACAATTACACTACCTATAAAACCTTATCTGATTTGTATGACAAAAAGCCCAAGCAAAATAAAATTTATATCCATATGTAGTTATTTAAATTATATGTAGATGATGGTTGTGATATGGGAAAGCACATACCAAAACATTGAACATTGTAATAAAATATAGTAAGGTAGGATTTTAAGAACTTGATGATGACTTAGTAGTCACTCTCACTTTGAAAGGAACCCCTAATTCTTATAGAAAATTCATTGAGATGCTTCATTTTTATGACGAGATTATAGGCACCCATTTTGATAAAATTTATGAATTACATATTGAGGATGACATGTCCCTACCCTATAAGAATAAGAAAATAGAGGAAGCTTATGCAACATAAGCAAAACCTATTACTTCAAATACTAGTCAACACAATTATAAAGGGAGTAGAGGTTTCAGGGGAGCAAGATTCAAAATAGAGGAAGATGAAATTATTAAAATCATAACTATTATAATTTTTTTTTAAAAACAACCATCCTCACTGTGACATAATATTTTAACTCAAAGGAGGAGGTTAGTATAGAGTTAGTCTCAAAAACAATGAAAAATGAACTCACTAACAATCTAACATCCTTTAAGCCTGATCATGGGGGAGCATAATGAATAGACCAAATGAGAACTCAACAAAACATAGAAGGAAATGAGAAATATAAATACAAAAACACAAATTCCTTACCAAATCCTTGAGAGCTGTAAATGTTAATTCGGTTGGCTTGTTTGGTTTATGCATAAGAAGTCTTTAGCAATGACATATGGATAAAATCATCTCCTCTATGCACCATTGTTGAATTCTTGGCTTGATCAATGGCTTGATGGCTTTGGATTAATTTTGGCCTTATAACACTAGGCTTTTAGCTTCATGAATCTATTCCTGCATTATAACTTTACTTTGATTGAGCTCTCTAAATGAAGAGCTCTAGGCTTGCTTGTATAGGCTTTCAAATCTCTTGGAATGGGTTAAATATAACTATGGTTGAGTTTATTAACTTTAGTTGAGTTTGGCATATTCCTAGAATATTCTTTTAGATATTTTTCAAAAGTGACAACTCACAAAGGTAATGAGTGTGTTCTAGGATGTTCTAAGATGCTCTTGAATTTTTTTTTAGTAATTGATTTATTAGCTCATAGGTGAACTCAATTAGGATTTGAAAATGATTTAAATTGCTAATTTATTCTAATTAGGATGTGCAAGTTAATTAATTATTTTTAGGCATTTGATTATTTATTTGATTTTGATTAATTCAATATGTGTATTTGCCTTGTTTAATTGATTTAATAGGCTAAATTAATTTAATGCAAGGTTATAAATCCAAATTGAAGACTAATAAAAACTCTTAGATTAAATGTCTAATGATTGGTAAAAATTGGTCTAATAATTTGATGCAAAGCCATTGGTGGTCAAATTTACATGTCTACACTCACCATCATGAGTCACGGTATTAAGGACAATGTCAAGGTAAAGGTAGTTTATAAATTAGGTGTCACAGATATAGAAAATTTTATCATATTTTAACCTAATGTAGGATCCCTATGAGAAAATTATCAAACTAAGCTCTGACCAATCTATTGAGCATGAATATTAAGATTTAGGAAAAATTGCAGATGAATCAAATTTTACATTATTATAAGAGTGTGCCAACATAGATTACATGGAGTCTGAGGTTAGGGATGAATATAATGATATTCGGCTCTTAGATATAAGTGTAACTAAAAATATAACTAATAGAAGTGACTTTTTTTAGAGTTATAAATAAACATATCATTTATCATATTAGAAAAAAAATCCATGTATATTCCTCAAGGAGCTGGATCTATTAGGAATTTTAATCTTAATGGTTTTATTAAGTATTTTAAAGATACTTGGTCTATTCCTACACTAAAAAAACTTCTCATTTATTGAGTCAAATTTTAAAATAAAGGTTATTAGATCATGTTGTAAATTGGGATTATTTATATTAATTTAATAAAATATGGATATAAAACTATCTACATAGGATATGAAGATGGAAATTTGAATCAACCAAGTGTTTATTCAGTTCTTTCTATTTCACAAGCAACCAATACATATTATTATGATTCTTTGGGAGATGGTAAATTAGGAAATAGTGAAAATTATCTAAGTCTCCAAGCTACTTATTCTTCTCCTTTAAAAGATAATCACAATGGTGATTCATAGGCAAATACTTATAATGTTCTAGATCTTGGAAAATTATAAAATTATCCTAAGTGGTCTTAGTGTAATTTTTATGACTTGAATGTAATTGAAGTTGGTAAATTAGTTGCCATAATTTCATGAAAATAGGTAAATTATGCACTAGTCACTACTTCCTCAGTCAAACCATCTACATGTGAATAAGCATCCCAAAAAACAAATTGGAAAAATGTTGTGTAGGTTTAATATGATGTTATAATGAATAATCATACTTGGATTCTTGTTGACCATGCTCTACATATTCAACCCATTGGATGGAAGTGGGTTTATAGAGTTAAGTATATATCTAATCATTACATTGATAAACATAAACACACCTTGTTATAAAGGTTTATGTACAACAAGAAGGTATATATTATGAGGAAACATTTTCACCTATTATTTAGTGACACACTATTTTCATGGTTCTTGCACTAACAACATAGAATGGGTGGGAAGTACATCAAATGGATGTCAAGAGTTCATTTTTGAATGATGATCTATAAGATAAAGTCTACATGACATAGCCCCAAGTTTTGAGGTGGTTAGTGTCGAACAAGTTATGCCAATTAGTAAAATCATTGTATGGGCTTGGTATGAAAGGATGGATTCTTTCAAAAAATTAGTTTTATGTAATTGAATCAAGATACACACTATCTATTCAAGTGTAGTGAAATAAGTTTATAAATATTAGCATCTATGTTTATGATTTTTTTATCATAAAGGGATGATGACAAACATAATAGAGCCAAGAATGAACTAAAACAATGATTTAAAATGATATATTTTGATATTCCTCACCATTATTTAGGCATAAAGGTAACTCAAAAAGATAAAATTAATATCATTGCACAAACTAAGTACATTTCTTAGTTGTTAGGAAGGTATAGTATGAATGAGCATAAAAATTGCACTTAGACCTATGGTAAGTCACTTGAAATTGTCTAAGGATGATGAAGGTGAGTTTTTGATAGCATAAAATATAGATAGTTAAAGGGAAAATTAATCTACTTGATGACAACCAACCTAAATATTTATTTTATGGTGAATATTTAATCTAAGTTAATGTCTAAGCCTAGGTAAAGTCATTGGAAAGTAACTAAATGAGCACTTCACTACTTATAGGGAATATACACATATGGCCTTAGGTTCTACCAAAATAAAAAATAAAAAATTATTGGATACTGTAATGTAAATTATGGAAATTGTGTGGATGAAAGGATAACACAAGTTACACTATAAATATGGATTCAACTACCATTGTATGGTGTTGTAAAAAAAAATATACTATGGAAAACTCAATAGTATAATCAAAGCATATTATATCATGGGATGCCTCTAGAGAGTTAAAATATCTACAACACATTCTTGAAGATACTCATGTCTCAAATTGTTTCTACACCCTTACACATGGATAATCAAAGTGCTATCAAGATGTCTAAAAATTAGTGTTTCATGCAAAGACTAAGCACATGTATATTAAATATCACTATGTATGAATGTTGGTGTCAAAGAAAAATATATAACTAATGTTTTACTTGATAGTAGATTATATAGTTACCATTTTAATGAAACCCTTTTACAAAGTAAAATTTTATAAATTCAAAAAATTGCTTAGTAAGTGTAAGAAGAGCTAACTTTTGATCACGAGAGGGGGTGGGTGGGCTTGTTAGGACTTGCTCTAAATTCCTTAGTGTTAGATTGGGTTAGATTAAAATAATTCAAGGGTCATGATTCTTTTATATAAATACACCCCCTTTAAATGATGTCATTAGTTTATGTTATTAAATATATTAGTAGGATTTACGGGTATTTCCATGTGTAAGTTAATACGAGGATATAAGTTAGTTGTAGAGTTTTAATGAAAAGGTAAAACTCTTATATAACCCTTATATTCTTTGTTGAGGGTTAATAATAGTAAGTACCCACTTGTACTTGATTTTGTGGACCGGCCTCTTGAGATCAAAATATTCAACCTAAAACTAAGTGGTTTTGATGCAAGAGCTTTTGGATGTAAGCAATCTTACATCAACCAAAAACATGAGGAATGTTAGTTGGAAATTAGTAGTATATATATATATATATATATATATATATATATATATATTGTTAGAACAATTATGGTGATATTAAAACACATTAAGGGGACTGTGGTATCTCTCAAAACATCAAACCATTGACATAAGCTTCCACAGTCCCCTTAATGTGTTTTAATATCACCATAATTGTTCTAGCAATATATATATATATATATATATATATATATATATATATATATATATATATATATATATATATATATATATATATATATATATATATATATATATATATTGTTAGAACAATTATGGTGATATTAAAACACATTAAGGGGACTGTGGTATCTCTCAAAACATCAAACCATTGACATAAGTTTCCACAATCTTTTTTAGTGTCACAATGCCTATAAATCTAATATGGATTTGTATTTAAACCCAAAACTCAAAAAATAGTTATAGAGATCCATAAAAACTTATGGTTTGTGGGAAGCTTGGAAGTAACCTTAGGAACTCATGTTTCAAATTAGACCTTATTTTATGTGAAAATCCTAAAAATAGCTACAGGGTTTGTGTTAACATGTATATTTGTTGAGAACATCTTATCAACATGCTAAATTCATATGTGAAAACTATAAAATATGCTAAAAGCTTTGCGATAACTCATGGTTTTTAAATTAATAAATTTATAGCATTTCAATCCCATCTATAAAATTAGATTATGGAATAAGGTTATGGTTTTTCATATAATCTCTATCAATCTTATAACATGCCTATGGGTGATATGTAACAAGGTGAGACATGTTCAACATTTAACTATAGAATTCATGGTGAACCATGGTAATGTGTTGTGGAGCCTATGATTTGTTATGGGGCATGTGATTTGTTATGGAACATTATGATTGTATTACATATTTAATAGTTGTGACACATAATGATGTGTTATAGGCATTTAATTATTTTTGCTCATAGTGATGTGTTATGGACAATTAATGTTTTTTTAATTAATGGGTAGTTGAGAGAATTAATGCAAGTATTTATATGATGCATATTTATAAACACATCCCTACACTTGTGAGAGGTTGTCAATCTATAAAGAGAAGATTAGAGATATAGAACAAATAAGATAAGGGTTGATTAGTTAGGGTAGTGAGCTGGGAGAGTTAGATTTGAAAATAAATAAGTGTCAATGATTTCATTGAGGTTGGTGTAGGATTCATTTTTTTTGTAATGTCTATAATAGGATTGTACTTTGTGTTGAATGTAATTTTGTAAATTAAAATCAATAAATGAATGATTGTTTATTGTTTCTTTCTCTTTTTATGTGCAACACTACAAGTGAGTAATTTTTTGTGTTTATTTTGTGGTTTTTGTGGTCTAATGTTGTCATTAATTATATTTCCTAACTATGAATACATAATTTGGTATCATAGTGGAAGGTTATCCTTATAGTGAAAGTACATGAAAAAAAAATTATTTTTCACTTTTGTGAGTGTAGGTAGAATGTGGTGAAGACATCTTCCAATAAGTGTTGGGTATAACATGTAGAATTTTCTATTTGATTTTTAGTAAATGACACACAAATGAGGTTTCACTTAAAGAGCACTCATAGTGGATAAAGTTTCAAGACTTACAAACTTGACAGGGTTGATGAAAGATATGCAAGTCCATTTAGATGGTATGGAAACTGCACAATGTCAAGGCCTTAGGGTGATGAATGATAAAAGAGACAATTATGATAAATAATAAGTGTATTAGAACAAGTTTTATAAGAAGAGGTTGATGAACCTAAATATAGATTCCTACGCACGATTTTTAGAATGACTAGTATGGTAAAGTTGAACCCCCTAGTTACTCAGAGAGTTTGAGTCCTAAAGTGCTCATTGATTGGATCATAAGTTTTAGGAATACTTAGTATGAAAAGTATGAAATATCCCAATAAGGTCAAATTTGAATGGTCATGCAACTTTATGGTGGGAGCATGTGCAAATGGAAAAAGTTTGTTAAGGTAAAGATAAGATAAAAAATTGGGAAAATTTAGTTATGAAGTTGAAGGAAAAATTCGTACTTTTTGATTTCTTGTTAACTTATTTTAAGAAGATCGAAAATATATGATAGGAGAGGAATGTAAAGGGTTATACCAAAGAGTTTTATAGACTCACCATTAGAAAGGGTCATGTTGAAGATGGCACTTGAAGATCTAGATGTACTTGAATGGATTATGAGTTTTCATTAAAAAAGAGTTTGACATGGTAAATGTAATTTTAGTAGAAGAAGCATATAAATATGTGTTGAAAGTAGAAAAAGGTTGTATTGTAGACAACAAGAACTAACATGAGGGAAAGGAAAGTTTATGCATTGATGAGGATATGGGAGCAATGACAAAGGTTATTCTGTGCAAGCAAGAGAAGCTAACACTTCTCAATGCAATGATACAATAAAAATATATAGAGGATATCCTACTAGAGGTAGAGGATCCTATGGATGAGGTAGAGGTTAAGGATTCATGGATACATTAAGGGGACTGTGGTATCTCTCAAAACATCAAACCATTGACATAAGTTTCCACAGTCTTTTTTAGTGTCACAATGCCTATAAATCTAATATAGAGTTGTCTTTCAACCCAAGATTCAAAAAAGAGTTATAGAGATCCATAAAAACTTATGGTTTGTGGGAAGCTTGGAAGTAACCTTAGGAACTCATGTTTCAAATTAGACCTTATTTTGTGTGAAAATCTAAAAAATAGCTACAAGGTTTGCATTAACATGCTTATTTATTGAGAATATCTTATCAACATTCTAAATTCATATGTGAAAACTATAAAATATGCTAAATCTTTGTGATAACTCATTGTTTTTAAATTAATAGATTTGTAGCATTTCAATCCCATCTACAAAATTAGATAATGGCATAAGTTTATGGTTTTTCATATAAGCTCTGTCAATCTTAGAACATGCCTATTGGTGATATGCAGCAAGGTGAGACATGTTCAACATTTAAATATAGAATTCAAGGTGAACTATGGTAATGTGTTTTGGAACCTATGATTTTTTATGGTGCATGTGATTTGTTATGGAACATTATTATTGTATTACACATTTAATAGTTGTGGCACATAATGATGTGTTATAGGCATTTAATTGTTTTGGCTCATAGTGATGTGTTATGGACAATTAATATTTGGGGAATTAATGGGTAGTTGAGAGCATTAATGTAAGTAGTTATATGGTGCATATTTATAAACACATCCATACACTTGTGAGAGGTTGTCAATCTATAAAGAGAAGATTAGAGATATATAAAAAATAAGATAAGGGTTGATTAGTTGGGGTAGTGAGTTGGGAGAGTTAGATTTGAAAATAAATAAGTGTCGATGATTTCATTGAGGTTGGTGTAGGATTATTTTTTTTGTAATGTCTATAATAGGATTCTACTTTGTGTTGAATGTAATTTTATAAATTAAAATCAATAAAAGAACTATTGTTGTTTCTTTCTGTTTTTATGTGCAACACTATAAGTGAGTAATTTTTTGTGTTTATTTTGTGGGTTTTGTGGTCTAATGTTGTCATTAATTAGATTCCCTAACTATGACCACATAATTTTGTATCAGAGTGGAAGGTTATCCTTATAGTGAAAGTACATGAGAAAAAAAATATTTTTCACATTTTCAAGTGTAGGTAGGATGTGGTGAAGACATCTTCCAATAAGTGTTGGGTAGAACATGTAGCATTTGTTATTTGATTTTGAGCAAATGACACACAAATGAGGTTTCAATTCAAGAGCACTCATAGTGGATAAAGTTTCAAGACTTATAAACTTGACAAGGTTGATGAGAGATATGCAAGTCCATTTAGATGGTATGGAAATTGCACAATGTCAAGGCCTTAGGGTGATGAATGATGAAAGAGACAATGATGCTAAATAATAAGTGTCTTAGAACAAGTTGTATAATAAGAGGTCGATGAATCAAAATATAGATTCCTATGCATAATTTTTAGAATGACTAGTATGGTAAAGTTGAACCCCCTAGTTAGTTAGGGAGTTTGAGTCCTAAAGAGCTCATTGATTGGATCATGAGTTTTAGGAATACTTAGTATGAAAGTTTGAAATATCCCAAGAAGGTCAAATTTGGATGTAAAAAGTTGAATGGTCATGGAACCTTATGGTGGGAGCATGTGCAAATGGAAAAAGTTTGTTAAGGCAAAGATAAGATCAAGAATTGGGAAAATTTAGTTATGAAGTTGAAGGAAAAATTCATACTTTCTAATTTCTAGTTAACTTATTTTAAGAAGTTACAAAATATATGATATAAGGAGATGAATGTAAAGGGTTATAACAAAGAGTTTTAAAGACTCACCATTAGAAAGGGTCATGTTGAAGATGACACTGAGAAGATCAACATGTACTTAAATGGGTTATGAGTTTTCATTAAAAAGGAGTTTGACATGGTAAATGCAATTTTAGTAGAATAAGCCTATAAATATGTGTTGAAAGTAGAAAAAAGGTTGTAGTGCAGACACCAGGACTGATATGAGGGAAAGGAAAATTTATGCATTGACGAGGATAAGGGAGCAATGACAAAGGTTATTCTGTGCAAGTGAGAGAAGCTAACACTTCTCAATGCAATGATACAATAAATATATATAGAGGATATCCTACCAGAGGTAGAGGATCCTATGGATGAGGTAGAGGTTGAGGATTCATGGATACATGAATCAAAGGTGGTGAAACTAGGCATAGAGCATTTGAGTTCCCACATATGTGTAATGATGGTAGTAAGAGAAATGATGTGAATGCACATATCACATAAGTAGATGAGGAGACTATTACGTGAATACACCAATGTGAAAAACTATAATGCAAAGAAACTCTCATGATGAATAAGGTAATATTAGAATTAGTAAAGAAGGAGAATAGTTATATACATAGGAATAATTTATTTAGAACCATTTCAAAATCTATAGGTAAGTGCTAAAAAATGATTGTTGATAATGGTAGAATAATTAATATTATTTGAAAAGAGATGGTTGAAAATATTGGTTTAAAAAGGATTACACATCTAAATCTCTAAAATACATCTTGGTTGTTAAAGGGACATCATGTATTGGTGAATGAGAAATGCCTGATAAGTTTATAGAATAAAGCATATAAAAATGAAGTCACATGCAACATAATACCCATGGAACATGTGTCACTTGGAAGACCTTGAAATTTTGATAGGAAGGCACAACATGATGGAAATGTCAATACATATATTTTGATGAATAATGGGAGGAATTATGCACTATTACCCTTAAAGGATAAGAATTAAGAAGTGTAAAAGAGTCAAATTTTTTTTTGGTGTTGGGAAAATAATTCATGAATGAGGTAAGAAAGGAGAGAACATGTTTTATAGTCATGCCTAAGACTGTGCAATTTAAGAGTATAGGAGAAGAAGAAACACTTCCATTTGAAGTGAAATACTTTTTGACTAAATTTGTAGGGTTTGTTTCAAATGATCTATCATATGGCCCATGAAGAATATAAGTAACCACATGGATCTAATTCTAGGATCTAATTTACCAAACAAAGTGGAAAATAGATTAACACCTAGAGAGAATGCAAAGGCATAGAGGCAACTACAAGAGTTTTTAGAAAAATAATTGATAAGATAAATCTTGATCCCATGTGTGATTCCAACAAAGTTAACACCAAAGAAATTTAGAGAATGGAATTACCATTAACAAAGTTAATTCTAGAGCCATCAACAAAATTGCTATTAAGTATAGAATTCCATTACCACACATAGACGAATCAATGAATTTTTTGAGTGGAGCACAATACTTCATGAAGATTTATTTATAGAGGGGTCTCATATTGGTCTAAAAGTCTTACTTACCCCTAGTCTAGCCCACTTGTACTAGTTTAGTCAATGAAACTCAACCATAGTCAAATAGGGTCAAACCTGGTCAAAGGAATAAATTATGTTGGATTGGTCCTAATATGGTATGAATATATTTTTAAGACCTCTCTAAGTCATTTAATTATCCTTACCATGTTACATATGTCAAAATACCTTGTGGGGCCACCTTTTTAGCCAAAAAAGAGGACTTGTACAGATGGACTAAGGGGATAAAATTGTCATCAAGCTATGGTTAACATGGGGGAGGTCAGATAATGTTATAATCAATAATATTATAGTCCAAGAATTAGTTATGCTCAGAGAAAGGTAGTTTCCCTTTGTTTTTAGGGCCTTTTGGGTACTTGTACAGAATGGATGATCTCACCTATAGGTGAAAACATTAGTTATGTGCCTCTTCACCTCTAAAAAACCATTTCCATGTTTACTTTATAGATAATTCATAAAAAAGTTCAAATTTTACTTCTTTTCCTTCCTCCTTCTCTTGGCAAGTAATGAAGGGTCAACTTCAAACACTTGGCATGGGTCATACAAGTGGAGTTAGAGAGAGTGATTCTATAGGTGGATAGTACTATGAATTTAATTCAAATCCATAATAAGAACTTTGAATTTGGTTCCTTCTCTTTTATAAACAATCAGTTAGACTCTAGATAGACTTTTATGCATTTACAATCGTGAGGGGTCTCCTTTTGATCTTATTTCTGATTATTGTGTTTTTTTTTGATGGGTTTTATGTTTTCACATTATTATAATGACTCCTCAATATATTATCCATCACCATTATATCATAGGGATCATCAAATGGCAAGGGAACCTCTTATAGGCTTGGATAGTTCACAAACTATCAACTTCAAGCACTTGCAGGCATCTTGAAGGAATGCTTTCTATGTTGAAATGAGACATGAAGGTTGTTACAAAAGTTTAAACACATGAATATGTTTTTTGAAATATAGAACAATTTTTGAACCTTTGACATGCTAAAACAACACCCAAAAGGTTGAGTTTCTCCTCATTGTCAGCTATGACAGTCAACATATATGTTTACAGGTGTCTTCTACATTGGAATTTCGGTGTTGAAGCTAGTTCATAATGTGTATTTGATGAATAACATGTTTCAAATGGTTTATTAGTGCTCTTGAATAGTTTTTAAGGTCCTTCCTTGACATAGCCTTGTCATATTCATACCCTACTTGTGGAGAGAATGCCAATGCTCACCTATAGGTGGATGAGCAAGACACTTACAAGAAATTAAATGAAGAAATGAAATAACTTGACATTTGAAGATTTTTTAATATGGAAAAAGGATTTGGAAATGTATAAGAGGGTAATAAGATATCAAACCATGTGAAGAATGTAAAAACTGTTTTAGGACTGTCTACCATGAAGCTACAAAATAAAGCATCCATTGCTTTTGGTAGGCATAATTTAATATGGATGGAAGAGCCTTAAATCCAATTTTAAGGTTTAGGATTATTTTCCCTAGTATGGAAAAATAATTCAAAAATTTTTAGGAGTAAAGGATAAAGGAAGAGAGGTTTTTGGAGGTTCAAAGTTGTCCAAAAAACCACTAAAACTTGACAGTGATACCTACAGGGTTTTGAAAGAAGGTTCACCTTGAAACCCATATGTAGGATCCTATACTATGAAAAAGAGGGGGAAAAATTAAAAATTCTTCAAAAGACATTCCTGGGAAAAATTTCATAAGAGAAGATATATTTGAATAAAATGACCTTTTAGGCCCACACCCTATCCGTACACAGGGCAAAGTTGGTACTTACAGTAGGGTTACTAGGAAGTGGTCATCAAATAATGATTTGAAATTGAATTTGATATTTAAAAATGAATAGAGTGAAATTATTGATAACCTTATGCATCTTGAGTAATAAATTTAACCCTCCAATAAGTACTAAGAACTCAAGGTGCACCTACAACCCCTGTACAGACTGAGATAGAGTCATAAGGAAGTCAAAGACTGGGCAAAGATTGTGATGGTTTTAACCATATAAGATGGGTTCAAGGTGATAAATCATGATTTAAAACTTTTTGGATGAGATTAATAATATCTCATCTACCCTATTTCCCTAATCAAACCTACGAAATGACCTATAACCAAGCCAAAAAGACTTTGGAAGGTAGTGAGCAGTGTTATGCCTTGAAAGTACTAGTATGACTTAGAAATGAAGGGAATGGGATTGATTTTACCATGATTTTTTTTTAATAATGATATGGAAGAGTCTTAACATTTTTCACTAGCTCCAAATAAAGACATCTACAAAAACAACACCCCTATTCACTGTTACAGTTAGGCAGGGTCCTAGTTTGGAAAGAACAAGATGTGAGTTTGACTTCTTAGAAATAAAATTAAGGTTTAAAGAATGTTAATATGAATAATTATCATCAAATTAATTATATATAATTATAAATATATTCAAAAGACACCCAAAGACCTTTATCTTTTAGCAAAATGCACATAGTCTGTATAGGCAGGTTAAGAAACCTTTGGCTAAAGGGGTAAATGTAGAAGTTTCACTAATAAGAAAGGTTTTTTGATGAATCAAAAGGTCACATAAGCATGAAATTATGGTGGATATTGTTTCAAAACAACATAAAATCATGAAATTGGTTTGGAAGGAGCATCTATAAGGAGGTTTGGTCAAAAATATGCAAAAAGGGGTTTTAACCCCATTTTTGAGTAGATTGAGATGGTTAGACCCCCTAACCATGGAATTAGAACAAAAAAATTGGTAAATTTGGTAATTAGGACCTTATAGATATTTAAAAATATTCAATTTTCATAAAAAAAAGGGAAATATGCCTTTATTTTGTCTCAGAGGGAAGGTGCTTTTTTCATGCATAAGAATGGTAGTTTTGAGGAAAAGTGATGAATGGTGAACCAAAAGTCATTTTAATCAGTAAATAATGTTTCAATATCTAGGGGAAACATGGATGAACATGAAAAAATAGTATATAAGGTTGGAATGCAAACAAGATGGTCTAGGTAAGAAGGTCTATAGGCAGACGTAGTGAGGAAACATGCAAATCTAGTTGCAAATGGAAGATCACTTCCAATTATAACCTCTAACAATAATTTAAATGTTTTTATTAATTAAAAAAGAGGTATTTTGGATGTTTCTAAGCCATATATATTAAAATAAAACATCAAATGGTTAGTTTGAGGTTTTGGTTGTAGGCAGACCCATTGACAAGGTCTAGGCCTAGTTCTAAAAGGGTGGTCATCTTCACTTTTAGATATTGATGAGCTCTTTGATGATTGGAGAATGTTTTTAGGGAATATAAAGAAGTTTTTAGACCTTTTTTTTAGGAGATACACCAGGAAACCATTTCTTGGCCTTGAAATCTCCCAGACCCCACATAATGAATGAAAATGGCTCGAGTGGCCAAGTTGAGAAGCTAAAAACTCCCTTGATACCTTGCATGGGACCCTAAGGTGATTATAAAAGTTAGAGAGGGTCCTCAATAAGAATTAAATGGTATTTTATTAGAATTCCAATGTATTTTGGCTATGAACAAATGTTAAGAATGAAAGGCACTAGAAACCCTTACAAACCCTACATAAAGACTCGATTGGGAAAAGAAGGAAAATGAAGCATCCTAAGGGGGTGGAAAAGCCATGAAACCACTTTGATGATGTAGAGTAATCTCCAAGGATTATCCACATGTGACTGAGGTGTATGGATCTATATGGAACAGGTCAGAATAGGGATCTTTTAAACCTCTTTAAGTGTTTTCTAGGCATGGAGAAATTTCAAGAGTTCTAATCACCTTTGGGAGAAATTTTAGGAATTTTTATAAGTCCTATTAGTGTCAAATATTATAAGCCTATGTGCCATCTCTTTCATTTTAACCAGTCTAGTAGGCATATAGTGAACACTTAGGAGAAAGTGGTGAATTTTAATTTAGAAAGCCTTTTAAGGATAATTTATTGAAATTGATGATATGGAAACCTTTGAAAAGTGTCATCCCCATTGTGCATAGATTATTTTTGAAAATTGGAAGGTTTTGGGTGCCAAATGGGAGAGGTGCATGGAGAGAGCTCATTTTGGGACTGTCTTAAATGATTATGCATGGATAGAATTATAGGGATGATCAAGAACCTCTATAATGAATGTGATGGATTCTTAGTAACCCCCATCACTCATAAACATCATCATACCTGACCAGTTATAGTGATAAGGTAGTTTTGGAAGGCTAATCATGAGGGGAAATTTTATATGCAAGGAAAGGAGTTTCTTGACCACTTTATAGGTCTTGGATGATTTAATATGACCTTTATAACTCCTAAAATTTCATGGATCACCCTATCTCTCTCTCACATGCATAAATAAATGGTGACAAGTGTGTCTATGACTCTTGGACTCCCCATCTCTCTCTCTTCTCACATATTCTATAAATTGAGCCTTTTTGGCTATTGTATGAATCTCTCTACCTGGAATGGTGAAGCCCTACCAAAATTTTGCCTTGAGATAATAAAATACAAGTGTTTTACCTCATTCAAATATTTCACTAAGTATACACAATGGATGTTAGTTTTGTGCAAGTGTAAGTTTTGTTTACCTTCACATGTTACTCTCCTTAGTATCTTGTGTGTTTGTAATATCTCCTTTGTAGGTCATCAAGAAGTGTCAAAGTAGATTTTAGGTGTAGTGAGTAGGATACTCAATATAGTGTCTTAGAATGCCTATTGTCTAGTTCCTCTTAGCCTATGTTATCTCCAAGACCCCATGTTAAAGCATTGATGTGAGAGGGAAGATTGACATTGGATCTAGTGTATGTGAAACTTATCCTTAATTCCAAGTAAATTATAAGGGTACAAGTAGATAAAATATTTTGGTGTATCACCTCCTTGAGACTAGGTTTAATTTCATGTTATCCCTATCCCTTTTCATCCCCTAAGTGTTAGTAGTAGGATATGAGCTTTAGTGATGCATCAAGGGGAGCTAGCCCCTAATTTAGAGATCCACCTTCTAATAGGGATATCCACAACCCATAGGTGGTTCCATTGTATCACTTGAATGAGGAGAGACTTATCATCTCCTCATTGGGTGTAAGTTCAAGTGACGATAATTTTTAGCATGCTCGGTGGGACAAGAGTTCCATTCCTTGAGAAGTTTTGGTGTTTTTCTCAAGATACCAACTGTTGGAGGCATATTTGATTAAACACCAATGTCAACTCCACATGTGAGTCTACTAGTAAATCAGCCCAAGTATTCTTATTGAAGTTTTTTTCTTTTCCTACACACTTCCCACAAGTCTCATGGATTATTTTTATGTTGAATTTGTCCTAACAAAAGTTGAAGATATATGTCCTACTTTACCTATTCCTCCTCAATATGAGAGAGTCCTTGTTAGACCTTTTCATGAGTCCTATGTTACCTATAATCAATCCTCTCTATCTAGTGCTTCACCTAGTCCACCTGGTTCTCCTCCAGGTCATACCATTGCTAGTTTCAAAAAAGCTCTTATTGATTACCAGGGCTACATGTTAGACCTTAATAGTAGATATGATTGTGGCCAAGTCATTCCTAGTGTTTGCATTAGGAGTGTAAGAGATGATTTGAACAATTCAAAAGGGAGTGGATACATATAGAGTGGGCTAATTGGAAAAATCTTACCTATGAGATGCTTGATGTTTGTGGCCTAATTTTCCATCTAGAGGAGAGATTGAGAGCCCATGAACCAACCTCATCTTGGTAGTCTCAAAATCCCCCAAGTTCTTTGTCCATTCCCCAAAGCTTCTCTTCATGGAAATCCTTTCAAGAAAGTAGTCAAAGGAAAAAGGATATCATGGTTGAGTAGGTGGATACATTTGGAGAACATGGTGAGAAAGGAATTTTGAGTTTTTAAGCTCATCTTGAAAAAGAGCTTGAATTGGCCAATCAAATTTTAAGGTAATCTATCATGGAAACTGAAGGTGAACTCTCAAAACCTACTTCTCTAAGTTGTCACCAAGATTCCAACCCCAAGGAAACTCCAAACTTCTTAAACATATCATTCACCTCTTCATTAGCACCTCAGCCCCATGAAAACACCTTTGAACCTACCTTCCCAAGATGGAAAGAGGTGTTAACAGCTGGTGAAGAAAGGAACAAATCATGCTTAGGTGGAGAAGTTGTTAGGGGAGAGAAACCTGAAATCATTCAACTCCCTCTCACCCCTCCTCAAGAAGCAATTAAACCCATCTTTTCCCTCCCTCTAATCGATCAAGATTGCCCTTCTAATGATGAGAATTAGATTGCTACTTAGAATCCCCTTGGGCCAAACTTCTTGTTTTTGAGATGTCTAAGGTTGACATAACTAAGAGGGAGGATGAGATTGAAATCTTAGATTGGATTGAAGATGAATAGGGGCTGATTTCCAATAAGGAGATATCAGGTTGTGAAGATGAGAAATAAGATCCTCCTTGTTTTGAAGAAGAGGTCTTGAAAGAGGTTCTCTTGGACCCCAAAGAAGAAGAGGAAAAGGTCTCTTTTATTCCTCCTTTTCATGAGGTAGACCAGTCAAAAAATTATGATCTATGGTAGATATTTTAGAACATATGCAATGAATTTGAATGCCTCAAAGAGCTTACAAGTTCTTGGAGCTAACTACTAGCCATGAAAAGCAATAGGTTGTATCTCAAAAGGAAGACATGTGGAAAACCTATGTATAAATGTTAAAGGAGTATGAGGAATGTGAGAAGACTAATATCCTAAAAAAATAAGTCCAAGATTTTGGAGAGCAAGTATGTGTTGAGGAGCATCATCATCAAGAGATTATAGATCATAATGGAGCAATATATGATGATCTTGGGCTTTTTGAAGATGATTTGAAGTTTGATTCAATAACCTCCTATGAAGCTACCTCCACCAACTTCAAAGAAGAATGTGAGCACAAAACACTTCCAAATGGTCATGATACAATGCCCCTTGAATATTTTGAATATATTTTGACTATTGAGAAGGATGATGAGATCCTTCAGGAAGAGATTGACTTCCAATAAGCTATCCCATGCATGGATAAATAAATTAGTCATGACAAGATGAAAAGATAGTAGTATGAGGCATGTTTCAAGGTCCAAGTGGACCTTAACTACTTTGGAAACTTTTGGGAGATGACTCCATTAGATGATGTGCAAAGTCAAGGATTAAAAAGAAAACATGAGTCATCTAACACCCCATACAAGAGGAAGCATGCTTGGCATCCTCACTCATCTAGTGAGAAAGGAGATCTAAGGTACTTCCCTTTTGATCTAAGAAGGGAGGAATGATTAATATGAATGTACATATTTGTTTACTTTCATTTGTGTCTTGTGTTCCCTAAGTGATTAGTAGCACAAGTGCCTTTTTCTCCATGTGTTTGATTTGGTCTTGTTGTGTGTTGTTCTTTTCTTTGTGTGTTTTGAGGTAAGTTAACTATCTTGTTTGTCTTTTCAAGGTCTAGTCCTATTTTTCCTAAGTCCATTGACTCCATTTTCCCTTGGTTGGATAAGGCTACTAGTCCCTAACATAGGCATGCATGTTACCCCTAAGAGTTGCCAAAAGTGTAGACCAAATTTGACCTTTGGTCAAATTTGAGACAACTCCTACATTTCTAAATTTTTTAGAAGTTTATTTATGTCCTATATGGGTCTCATATTGATCTAAAAGTCTTACTTACCTCTAGTCTAGCCTTGGTCCAAGTCTAGCCCACGTGTACTAGTCAAGTCAAAGAAAGTCAACCCTTGTCAAATAGGGTCAAATTTGGTCAAAGGACTAAATTGTGTTGGATTGGTCCTATTATGGTTTGAATATGTTTTTAAGACCTCTCTAAGTCATTTAGTTATCCTTACCATATTACATATGTCAAAATGCCTTGTGGGGCCACCTTTTTAGACAAAAAAGAGGACTTGTATGGATGGGCTAAGGAGAGAAACTTGTCATCAGGCTTTGGTTAAGGTGGGGGAGGTCAGAGAATGTAGTAAATTAGTCATATGACAGTCCAAGAACTAGTTATTCTTAGAGAAAGGTAGTTTCCCCTTACTTTTAGGGCCTTTTGGGCACTTGTACGGAATGGATCATCCCACTTGTAGGTGAAAACATCAGTTATGTACCTCTTCACCTCCCAACAACCATTTTCATGTTTGGTTTGTAGAGAATGCATAAAAAGTTCAAATCTTGGTTCTTTTCCTTCCTCATCAAGAATATGACGAAGAACTGGGTTAAAGGGTTCGATGGGTGGAAGTGTCTTAGGTGCTAAGTCACTCACATTTTTTTAATTATTTTTTTGCTGTTCTAATACAAAAATATTAGGTCATGTGCCCTCTTGTTCTATTTCTCATCATGATTTTAGTTTTAGTTATTGTCTATTGCCTTACAATTTTAATGGCATATATATTTAATAAATTTAAGGTAGTCAAGAAGAGGAACCATGATGGTGGTATTTCCAGTATTAAAATTGAATTTTTGGAGATCAAAAGACTTATAGATAAAGTTGACAAGATTAAGAAGGAAACTAAGACTCTCAAGGAGAATACCATTTTCTTTGTGGAATTTAAACATGTGGCTATGTAAAATTGCATTCAAAGTATGGAGGGACTAATGTTTCTTGTGAAAAGGATAAATGAAGAAGAGGACACTGGTAGACTGGATAAGAAAGCAAAGGCCTTGTTATGGAGAAAGTTTTCGATCCTTAGATCCTTCATAATACAGAAATGACTATAAAAAATATGAGAGAGAATTGGGTTGAATTATTCAATGAATGAAAATGTCTTGGATGTTAAATCACTTATACTATTTTTTAACTATTTTTTTTGCTATTCTATTATTATTATCTTAATTATATATTGATTTTTACTTTTTACAATAATATACATTATTATTTTATCTGGTTTCTATAACTATACCTATATATTT
Organism: Torreya grandis; assembly: GCA_037957365.1. Lineage (NCBI taxonomy): Eukaryota > Viridiplantae > Streptophyta > Pinopsida > Cupressales > Taxaceae > Torreya > Torreya grandis. Next base: position 2,636,587 of record JARHVA010000452.1, read on the forward strand.
ATTATAATAGATAAAGTCTCTTTTTAAAATCTATCTCTACCACTAATAATAAAAAAACATATCTACAATATGTTAAGCTTACTAAATTGTGGTGGGTTTTAGAAAATAACATAAGCCACAAGCAAACACTTAAACACTTTATGAGGTGGGACTTGTAATGTCATAAACTAGCGAATGTTCCTAGAAGTAGGAAAGATAATCCTATCATTGGTTTATAAAATTGTATTAATTTTTTTTGCCTCATTCTTGTTTTGAATATTTGGTGTATCATTAGTCTAAGGTTTGAACATTGTCTTTGCTTGATACTTGGAGTTAGTGAATATATAAGTAAAAAATGTATAATTTAATAAATTGGCATCCATAAGTTTAATGTCAATATTGTGTAGTGCATGACAAAGCTTATCAAAAGATTCATCTGTGTTAAACATGACTTTGTTCTTAATTGAAGAAAGTAAACTATTGGAGAATATACTTTGAAGCTCACCATCAAGAATCTAGTGTGACATTTTTGTAAGCATGCTTTTGAACTCAATAATATTGTTAGCTAGATGCTCATTAGGTCCTTACTTGATTTGAGAAATTAGAGAAAATGTGACATTTTGAATAATGTTTATATAAAAGTGTGATAATAATGTATTACCCAAATCATTGAATATACGCACATAACCTAAAGGTAGGGTTTAAACCCAATCCAAGGCATAACCTATTAGGCTTACATGAAATATCTTGGTCATAAGTAAATCATCGTGACAAAATCCAAAGCAAGAAGAAAAATAGACTCTAGTATGATGTGATGGATCCCCATTTCTAATATATAATGTAAACTTAGGCACTTGAAATGAAGGATGCAAGGGGTGATTAATTAATTCCATAGCCAAAGGGTTGTGTATTATATCATAAGATGAACCACGTGGCTAAGTTTATTATACACTTTAGATAATTGTGCAAGTTGTTAAGACATACTCCAAAGTCTTTAGTGTTAGCTTAGGTTAAATTAAAATAATGTAAGGGTCATGTTTCTTTTTTATAAAAACACCCCATTTTAATAATTTCATTAGATGTTATTAGTAAATATGTTATTAGGGTTTATGAGTATTACCGTGTGCGAGTTAGTAGGAGGTTATAAATTAATTATAAAGTTTCATCAAAAAATTAGAACCTTTATAGGTCCATTCTATTCTTTGTTGAGGGTTGATGGTGTTTAAGTACCCTTTTGTAATAGATTTTGAGATTAATTATTTTTAGGCATTTTGATTAATTTAATATGTGTATTTGCCTTATTTAATTGATTTAATAGGCCAAATTGATTTAATGAAAGGTTATAAAGCCAAATTCAAGACTAATATAAATTCTTAGGTTAAATGTCTGATGATTGGTAAGAATTAGTCTAATAATTTGATGCAAAGCCATTGGTGGTCAAATTTACATGTTTACACTCACCATCATGAGTCGCGTTATTGAGGACAACATCAAGGTAAAGGTAGTTTATAAATTGGGTGTCACAGATGTGGAAAATTTTGTCATATTTTAACCAAATGTAGGACCCCTATGAGAAAATTCTCAGACTAAACTCTGACCAATCTATTGATCATGAATATTAAGAGTCAAGAAACATTGCCGATGAATCAAATTTTACATTATTATAAGAATGTGCCAACATAGATTACATGGAGTTTGAGGTTAGGGATGAATATAATGATATCTGGATCTTAGATATAAGTGCAACTAAAAATATAAATAATAGAAGTGACTTCCTTTAGATTTATAAAGAAACATATCATTTATCACATTAGTAAAAAAATCTATGTATATTCCTCAAGGAGTTGGATCTATTAGGATTTTTAATCTCAATGGTTTTATTAAGTATTTTTAAGATATTTGGTCTATTCCTACACTAAAATTTTTTCTCATTTATTGAGTCAAATTTTAAAATAAAGGTTATCAAATCATGTTGGAAATTGGGCTTATTTATATTAATTTAATAAAATAAGGATATAAAACTATCTACATAGGATATAAAGATGGAAATTTGGTTAGATTGTATTGTAAAGTGCTTCTTCCTTTGCAATAATTAATAATAATAATTGAAATAGGTATAATGTATTTTGTAAAATTTGTGGCATTTGCTATATGGACATCTCGATCTTTGGTGGAATTATAGATAAATAGTATGGTCTATGGTTTGCCTAATTTTAGGAGATAAAATGTTCCTTATGAGTCACGTGTCTTAGGAAAACAAAATAGGAAAATGTTATCTAAAGAGTCTTCTTAGTAAGATAACATGTGTATGCATTTGGTTTATATTGATGTGTGTGATATAAAAATTTCATCTATTGGAGGGTGTAGACACTTTGTATTATTTATTGATGAATTTTCAAGAATGTTTTGGGAATATTTCATGTCAGATGTTTTCACTAAGTTTGTTGAATGGTTGCACTTAGTTGAAAAATAAATAGGTTTGATACTGGCCTCATTTTGGCTAGATAATTATGGTGAATACATCTTGAATGATTTTTTATATTATTTTCTAGAACATTGAATCAAAATCTAATGCAATTATGATTAAACTCCAAAAAAAAATGGATTTATGAATGAATGAATAGAAACTTAGAAGGTGCAACATGATCCATGTTGTGCAACAAATAGTTAGATGCCAAATTATGGGTTGAAGCTATTGGTACTGATTGTATTTGAGTAATAGGTCCCCCATAATTATTATTTTGGGAAAAACACTATACGAGAATAACATAAATTTAATCGTAATGCTTATATTCCAAAAAAATGGAGTTTTTGAGTGAAGAAAAATAACTTTAGAATGTACAACATGATCCATATTGTGCCATAAATAGTTAGATGCCAATTTTTGGGTTGAATCAATTGGTACTATAATGTATTTGAGGGATATGTCCCCTATAGTTGTTATTTTGGGAAAAACATTATATGAGGTGCAACATGGATTTAATATAATGTAAAGCACTTAATAATTTTGGAATGCAATTTTTATGCTTTAGTTCCTACTAAATGTATAACTAAGTAGTAACCTAGGAGTAGAAAATACATATTCCTTGGCTATTCTTATAGAAAAATGGGTATTGTTTGCTTGCACAAGATATTGGAAAATTTGTAGTGAGTAGAGATGTGATTTTTGATGAGTTTGGGAATATGAACACTAAAAATATTGATTCTCAGTTTGATAAGTTGAAAGATACAAAAGTGTCAAATAATGAAGGGATTAAGGAATGGACCTAGCTTTCATAGATTGTGGCATGAGGTTTATTTGAATCAACCAAGTGTTTATTCAGTTCTTTCTATTTCACAAGTAGCCAATACATATTATATGGTAACTTAGGAAATAGTGAAAATTATCTAAGTCTCCAAGCTACTTATTCTTCTCCATTAATAGATAGTCACAATGGTGATTCACAGGCAAAGACTTATAATGTTCTAGATCTTGAAAATTTACAAAATTGTCCTAAGTGGTCTCAGAGTACTTTTTATGACTTGAAAGTAGTTGAAGTTGGTAAATTAGTTGCCATAATTTCATGAAAATAGGTAAATTATGCACTAGTCACTACTTCCTCAGTCAAATCATCTACATGTGAATAAGCATCTCCAAAAACAATTTGGAAAAATGTTATGTAGGTTTAATATGATATTATAATGAATAATCATACTTGGGTTCTTGTTGATCATGCTCTACATATCCAACCCATTGGATGGAAGTGGGTTTATAGAGTTAAGTATATATATAATCGTTACATTGATAAACATAAACACACCTTGTTATAAAGGGTTATGTACAACAAGAAGGTATATATTATGAGGAAACATTTTTACTTATTATTAATTGACACACTATTTTCATGGTTCATGCACTAGCAATAAAGAATGGGTTGACAGTTCATAAAATAGATGTGAAGAGTTCATTTTTGAATGATGATCTATAAGATAAAGTCTACATGACATAACCCCAAGTTTTTAGGTGGTCAGTGTTGAACAAGTTGTGCCAATTGGTAAAATCATTGTATGGGCTTGGTATGAAATGGTGGATTCTTTCAAAAAATTAGTTTTATGTAATTGAATCAAGCTACACACTATATATTCAAGTGTAGTGAAATAAGTTTGTAAATATTATCCTCTATGTTTATGATTTGTTTATCATAAAGGGATGATGAAAAACACAATAGAGCCAAGAATGAACTAAAATAAGGATTTAAAATGATATATTTTGATCTTCCTCACCATTATTTAGGCTAAAGGTAACTCAAAAAGATAAAACTAATATCATTGCACAAACTAAGTACATTTCATAGTTGTTAGGAAGGTATAATATGAATGAGTGTAAACACTGCACTTAGACCTATGGTAAGTCACTTGAAATTGCCTAAGGATGGTGAAGGTAAATAGCATAAAATATACACAGTTAAAGGGAAAATTAATATACTTGATGAAAACTAACCCAAATATTTATTTTATGGTGAATATTTAATCCAAATTAATGTATAAGCCCAGGTAAAGTCATTGGAAAGTAACTAAATGAGCACTTCACTACTTATAGGGAATATAAACATATGGCCTTGGGTTCTACCAAAATAAAAAATAAAACATTATTGGATACTATGATGCAAATTATGGAAATTGTGTGGATGAAAGGATAACACAAGTTACACTATAAATATGGATTGAACTACCATTGTATGGTGTTGTAAAAAACAATATACTATGGAAAATTCAATAGTATAATCAAAGCATATTATAGCATGGGATGCCTCTAGAGAGATAATATATCTACACCACATTCTTGAAGATACTCATGTCTCAAATTGTTTCTACACCATTACATTTGGATAATCAAAGTGCTATCAAGATGTCCAAAAATCTAGTGTTTCATGCAAAGACTAAGCACATGGATATTAAATATCACTATCTATGAATGTTGGTTTCAAAGAAAACTATATAACTAATATTTTAATTGATAGTAGATTAGATAGTTACTATTTTAATGAAACCCTTTTACAAAGTAAAATTTTATAAATTCAAAAAAATACTTAATATGTGTAAGAAGAGCTAACTTTTGATCATGAGAGGTGGTGGGTGAGCTTGTTTTGACTTATTCTAAATTCCTTAGTGTTAGATTAAAATAATTCAAGGGTCATGATTCTTTTATATAAAGACACCCACTTTAAATGATTGCATTAGTTTATGTTATTAAATATGTTAGTAGGATTTACGAGTAATTTCATGTGTAATTTAATACGAGGATATAAGTTAGTTGTAGAGTTTTATTGAAAAGGTAAAACCTTTATATAAACCTTATATTCTTTGTTGAGGGTTAATAATAGTAAGTTATACACACACACACACACACACACACACACACACACACACACACACACACACACACACACACACACACACACACACACACACACACACACACACACACACACACACAGAGACACACACACACACACACACACACACACACACACACACACACACACACACACACACACACACACACACACACACACACACACACACACACACACACACACACTACTAATTTCCAACTAACATTCCTCATGTTTTTGGTTGATGCAAGATTGCTTACATCCAAAAGCTCTTGCATCAAAACCACTTAGTTTTAGGTTGAATATTTTGATCACAAGAGGTGCGTCTGCAATCAATTTATTAATATCAAAATAAGTACAAGTGTGTACTTACTATTATTAACCTCTCTATATATATATATATTTGTTAGAAAAATTATGGTGATATTAAAACACATTAAGGGGACTGTGGTATCTCTCAAAACATCAAACCATTGACATAAGTTTCCATAGTCTGTTTTAGTGTCATAATGCCTATAAATCTAATATGGAGTTGTATTTCAACCTAAAACTCAAAAAAGAGTAATAGAGATCCATAAAAATTTATGGTTTGTGGGAAGCTTGGAAGTAACCTTAGGAACTCATGTCTCAAATCAGACCTTATTTTGTGTGAAAATCCTAAAAATAGCTACAAGGTTTGTGTTAACATGCATATTTGTTGAGAATGTCTTATCAACATTCTAAATTCATATGTGAAAACTATAAAATATGCTAAAAGCTTTGAAATAACTCATGGTTTTTAAATTAATAGATTTTTATCATTTCAATCCCATCTATTAAATTAGATTATGGCATAAGGTTATGGTTTTTCATATAAGCTCTATCAATCTTAGAACATGCCTATGGGTGATATGCAACAAGGTGAGGCATGTTCACCATTTAAATACAGAATTCATGGTGAACCATGGTAATGTGTTGTGGAACCTATGATTTGTTATGGGGCATGTGATTTGTTATGGAACATTATGATTGTATTACACATTTAATAGTTGTGGCACATAATGATGTGTTATAGGCATTTAATTATTTTGGCTCATAGTGATATGTTATAGATAATTAATGTTTGTGGAATTAATGGGTAGTTGAGAGAATTAATGTAAGTAGTTATATGGTGCATATTTATAAACACATCCATACACTTGTGAGAGGTTGTCAATCTATAGAGAGAACATTAGAGATATATAAAAAATAAGATAAGGGTTGATTAGTTGAGGTAGTGAGCTGGGAGAGGAAATAAGTGTTGATGATTTCATTGAGGTTGGTGTAGGATTGATTTTTTTGTAATGTCTATAATAGGATTTTACTTTGTGTTGAATGTAATTTTGTAAATTAAAATCAATAAAAGAACTATTGTTGTTGTTTCTTTTTGTTTTTATGTGCAACACTACAAGTGAGTAATTTTTTGTGTTTATTTTGTGGGTTTTGTGGTGTAATGTTGTTATTAATTAGATTAACTAACTATGACTACATAATTTGGTATCATAGTGGAAGGTTATCCTTATAGTGAAAGTACATGAGAAAAAAATTATTTTTCACATTTGCAAGTGTAGGTAGAATGTGGTGAAGACATCTTCCAATAAGTGTTTGGTAGAACATGTAGCATTTGTTATTTGATTTTGAGTAAATGACACACAAATGAGGTTTCACTACAAGAACACTCATAGTGGATAAAGTTTCAAGACTTACAAACTTGACAGGGTTGATGAGAGATATGCAAGTCCTTTTAGATGGTATGGAAACTGCACAATCTCAAGGCCTTGGGGTGATGAATGATGAAAGATAAAATGATGATAAATAATAAGTGTCTTAGAACAAGTTGTATAAGAAGAGTTTGATGAACCTAAATATAGATTCCTATGCATAATTTTTAGAATGACTAGTATGGTAAATTTGAACCCCCTAGTTAGTCAGGGAGTTTGAGTCCTAAAGAGCTCATTGATTGGATCATGAGTTTTAGAAATACTTAGTATGAAAATATGAAATATCCCAAGAAGGTCAAATTTGGATATGAAAATTTGAATGGTCATGCACCCTTATGCTAGGATCATGTGAAAATGGAAAAAGTTTGTTAAGGTAAGGATAAGATCAAGAATTGGGAAAATTTAGTTATGAAGTTGAAGGAAAAATTCATACTTTCTGATTTCTAGTTAACTTATTTTAAGAAGCTACAAAATATATGATATAAGGAGATGAATGTAAAGGGTTATACCAAAGAGTTTTATAGACTCACCATTAGAAAGGGTCATGTTAAAGATGACACTGAGAAGATCTAGATGTACTTGAATGGGTTATGAGTTTTCATTAAAAAAGAGTTTGACATTGTAAATGTAATTTTAGTAGAAGAAACCTATAAATATGTGTTGAAAGTAGAAAAAAGGTTCTAGTGCAGAAAACAAGAACTGACATGAGGGAAAGGAAAGTTTATGCATTGACTAGGATAAGGAAGCAATGACAAAGGTTATTCTGTACAAGTGAGAGAAGCTAACACTTCTCAATGAAATGATACAATACAAATATATATAGGATATACTACCAGAGGTAGATGATCCTATGGATGAGGTAGAGGTTGAGGATTCATGGATACATGATTCAAAGGTGGTGAAACTAGGCATAGAGCATTTGAGTTCCCATATATGCATAATGATGTGAATGCACATATGACATAAGTAGATGAGGAGGCTATTACATGAATACATCAATGTGAAAAACTATAATGCAAAGAAACTCTCATGATGAATAAGGTAATATTAGAATTAGTAAAGAAGGAGAATCGTTTTATACATAAGAATAATTTATTTAGAACCATTTCAAAATCTAGAGGTAAGTGCTATAAATTGATTGTTGATAATGGTAGCATAATTATTATTATTTCACAAGAGATGGTTGAAAATATTGGTTTAAAAAGGATTACACATCTAAATCCCTAAAATAAATCTTGGTTGTTGAAGGGACATCATGTATTGGTGAATGAGAAATGCCTGATAAGTTTACAGATTAAAGACTATAAAAATGAAGTCACAAGCAAAATAATACCCATGGATGTATTCCATGTGTCACTTGGAAGGCCTTGAAATTTTGATAGGAAGGCACATCATGATGGAAATGTAAATACATATATTTTGATGAATAATGGGAGGAATTATGCACTATTACCATTAAAGGATAAGAATGAAAAAGTGTAAAAGAGTCCAACATTTTTTTGGTGTCGGGAAAATAATTCATGAATGAGGTAATCAAGGAGAGAGCATGTTTTACAGTCATGCCTAAGACTGTGCAAGTTCAGAGTATAGGAGAAGAAGAAGCACTTCCATGTGAAGTGAAATAATTTTAGATTGATTTTGTAGGGTTTCTTTCAAATGATCTATCATATGGATTGACACCCATGAGGAATATAAGTAACCACATGGATCTAATTCTAGGATGTAATTTACCAAACAAAGCAACAAATAGATTAACACCTAAAGAGAATGCAAAGGTGTAGAGGCAAATACAAGAGTTGTTAGAAAAACAATTGATAAGATAAAGCTTGATCCCATGTGTGATTCCAAAAAAGTTAAAACCAAAGAAATTTAGAGAATGGAGGATGTGCACTAATTCTAGAGCCATCAACAAAATTACTATTAAGTATAGAATTCCATTACCACACATAGATGAATCAATGAATTTTTTGAGTGGATCACAATACTTCATGAAGATTAATTTGAAGAGTGCATATCACAAAATCTACATAAGGGAATGTGATGATTGGAAGAATACATTTAAAATAGAATAAGTATTATATGAATGGTTGGTCATGCCATTTGAGTTAGTGTTTCCTAATTTTAACAAGGTATTTTAGGTTGATTGTGATGATAGTGGTGTCAAATAGGAGTTATGAAGACTTAGATGGGTAAGCCAATTACTTAATTCAATAAGAAAATAAATGATGTGAAGAATAAGTATTCAATCTATGACCAATAATTTTATTTGATAGTGAAATCACTCAATAATTGGAGGCATTACTTATTTCCAACGGAATATGAGTTATAAATAGATTGTCAAGCACTGCAATTCACCAATGGTCAAGGAAAGTGTTGACCAATTTGACCTTTGGTAAAATTTGAGTAAACCCATACATTTATAAACTTTTTATAAGTTTATTTATGTCCTAGAGGGGTCTCTTATTGGTCTAAAAGTCTTACTTACCCCTAGTCTAGCCCACTTGTACTAGTCTAGTCAATGAAAGTGAACCATAGTCAAATAGGGTCAAACCTGGTCAAAGGAATAAATTATGTTGGATTGGTCCTAATATGGTATGAATATGTTTTTAAGACCTCTCTAAGTCATTTAATTATCCTTACCATGTTACATATGTGAAAATACCTTATGGGGCCACCTTCTTAGCCAAAAAAGAGGACTTGTACAAATAGATTAAGGAGATAAACTTGTCATCAGGACATGGTTAATGTGGGGGAGGTCAAATAATGTTATAATAAATCATAATATAGTCTAAGAATCAGTTATGCTTAGAGAAAGGTAAATTTCCCCTTGTTTTTAGGGCCTTTTAGGCACTTGTACAGAATGGATCATCTCACTTGCAGGTGAAAACATCAGTTATGTGCCTCTTCACCTACCAATATCCATTTAAATTTTTGGTTTGTAGAGAATGAATTAAAAATTTCAAATCTTGCTTCTTTTCCTTCCTCCTTGTCTTGGCAAGTAAGGAAGGGTCAACTTCAAACATTTGGCATGGGCTGTAAAAGTGGAGTTGGAGAGAGTGATTCTATAGGTGGAGAGTAATATAAATGTACTCAAATCCATAACAATAAATTTGAATTTGGTGCTTCCTCCTTTATGAACAATCAGTTAGACTCCAGACAACCTTTTATGTATTTACAACCATGAGGGGTCTCCTTTTGAGCATGTTTCCGATTCTTGTGTTTATTTTTGATGGGTTTGATGTTTTCACATGATCATAATGAATCTTCCACATATTATCCATGAACATTCTAGCATATGGATCATCAAATGACAAGGAAGCCTCTTATAGGCTTGGATAGTTCACAAACTATCAACTTTAAGCACTTACAGGCATCTTGAAGGAATGTTTTCTACATTAAAATGAAACATGAAGGTTATTTTAGAGGTTTGAACACATGAATATGTTTTTATAAATGTATAACAAGTTTTTAACCTTTGACATTCCAAAACAACACCTAAAAGGTTGAGTTTGTCCTCACTGTCAACCCTGATAGTCAACATATATGTTTGCAGGTGTCTTATATGTTGGAATTTTGGTGTTAAATCTGGTTCATAATGTGTTTTTGATGAATAAAATGTTTCAAATGGTTTATTTATGCTCTTAAATTTTTTTGAAGGACCTTCCTTGACATAGCCTTGTCATATTCATACCTTGCTTGTGGATAGAATGCCAATGCTCACCTACAGGTCGCTGAGCAAGACCCCTATAAGAAATTAGATGAAAAAATGAAATAGATTGACATTTTAAGAGATATTATTATGGAAAAAGGATTTGGAAATGAATATGAGGGTAACAAGATAGTAGTTTTAGATGGCAAATCATGTGAAGAACGTAAGAACTATTTTAGGACCGTCTGCCCTAAAGCTATAAAATAGAGCACCCATTGCTTTTGGTAGGCATCATTTAATATAAATGAAAGAGCCTTCAATCTGATTTTAAGGTTTAAAATTATTTTCCCTAGTATGAAAAAGGAATTCACAAATTTTGAGGAGAAAAGGATAAAGGCAGAGAGGTTTTTGGAGGTTCAAAGTTGTCCAAAAAATCACTAAAACTTGACAGTGATACCTACAGGATTTTGAAAGAAGGTTCACCTTGAAACCCATATGGAGGATCCTAGACAATACCAAAGAGGGGGAAACAATTAAAAATGATTCAAAAGACATTCCTGGGCAAAATTTCATAAGAGAAGATATATTTGAATAAAATAACCTTCTAGGCCCACACCCTGTCTATACATAGGGCAAAGTTGGTACTTATAGTAGGGTTACTAGGAAGTGGTCATCAACTCATGCTTTTAAATTTCATTTGAGATTTAAATATGAATGGAGAAAAATTATTTACAATATTATGCATCTTGAGCAAGAAATTCAACCATAAAAAAAGTACTAAGAACTCAAGGTGCACCTACAGCCCCTGTACGGATTGAGACAGAGTCATAAGGAAGTCAAAGACTGGGCAAATATTGTGGTGGTTTTAACCATCTAAGATGGGTTCAAGGTGATAAATCATGATTGATAACTTGCAGGAGGAGCTTAATAAGGTCTCATCTACCCTATTTCCCCAATCAAACCTACAAGCAAGCCAAAAAGACCGTGGAAGGCAGTGAACAGTGTTAAGCCTTGAAAGTACTAGTATGACTTAAGAACTAAGGGAATGGGATTGATTTGACCATGATTTTTTTTAATAATGATATGGAAGAGTCTTAAAATTTTTAATGACCTCCAAAGAAATGCATCTACAAAACCAACACCCTTATTCACTGTTACAGTCAGGTAGGGTCCTAGTTTGGAAAGAACAAGATGTGAGTTTGACTTATTAGGAAGAAAAGGAAGGTTTAAAGCATGGTAATATGATTAATTAGCATAAAATTAATGTGATATCATGCTTAATACATTTAAAAGACACCCAAATACCTTTATCTTTTAGAAAAATACACTTAGTCTTGTAGACACCTAAATCTGGGCACCAATAACCTCTAATTAGGGTTTTGGCCAATTTCCACGTAGAAGGCACAATTTGGCCTAAAAACACTAAAAAAGCTAAATGATGTGAAACTGACATATTCAAGTGCTGATTTTAGCTAGGGTATCCCTAAATGGGGCAATGTAGTTTATGGGCTAGCTAACTTTGATTAGATCATTCTAAGTCAAAATGCCAATTTTGTACCTAGGTGCTTTGAATTGCTCTTTCCTATCAAATATTTTACACAAGATGCATGCCTTTGTTATTTTTTATCAATATAATCCTAAATGGAAATACAATTCCAATGCATCTGACATTAACTTCTAATTCCAATCTAGTCAAATTTTAGACAAATAACAAGTCATTCTGGTTAATTTGAGTAATTTGTGCACAAAGTGCTTAAACATGCTTAAGAGATAATTAACACAAATTAGAGCCTAATCAATAATTCCATGGAAAATTGTTAAATACTCATTTTTAGAAATGAATATTGAATATTTACAGCATCAGGTGACCTCATTTCTTGGGATGACATCTCTAGGCCATAAATGCCACAAATATCAAGATTCATACCCTCCATGCCTCATCAATGACTTCCATGATGCCATCCATGCCTCTTAATTTCCCCTTCTTTCAATGTCATGATGAGGATAATTACAAGATTAATTCCAAAAATTGAATTAATCCTTAACCACACATCTCAATCTCAGGATGGATGGTTCAGGTTGATTCTAGACATTCTCAAAAATATATAAATAGAGAGACCATGAACATAATTTCTAAGCTATTTTGGTGCAAAGTTATTATGCTCAAATATCTTAAAAAAGACATGATTATGCAAATTTATAATTCCATATTGGTTCCAAAAGTTTCAAGCAACTAGTGTTACCATGCCAAATTGATTCCAAGCCAAGCCAAGCTACAAGCCAAAGGTGCTAATGAGAGATGGAGGTATTCAAGCTTATATTTCCAAGGACTTCATTATCACAAGCCAAGAAAGCCACTACAAAAAGCATTTTAGACCATTTGCATTTTAGTTGTGTGTTTTATTCATGTTTGTTAACTAAGCTCTCCCTAGTGTCTAGGCCGAGAGATGTTATGATATTAGTGTGTTTTTTTATTTTGTTTTCATTTTTAAACTAACACCATACTAACAATCCTCTCTTGAGTCAAATTCCTAGATCACAAGAATCGGAAGTGATTGCAACTAGATTTGCATGTTTCCTCACTAGGTTTGCCTGTAGACCTTCTTGTCTAAATAACCTTGTTTGTATTCCAAAATTATAGACCTATTTTTCATTTTCCTCCATTTGTCCCCTAGCTATTCAAACCTTCTTGAATGATTAAACTAATTTTTGGTTCACCATTCATCACTTTTCCCCAAAACTGCCATTCTTGTGAATGAAAAAAACACCTTACCTCTGAGACAAAATAGAGGCATATTACCCTATTTTTTTGTGCAAAGTGAATATTTTTAAATATCTATAAGGTATTAATTACCAAATTTACCAAATATTTTTGTCCAATTCCATGGTTAGGGGGTCTAACCATCTCAATCTACGCAAAATAGGGGTTAAAAGCCTTTTTTTTGCATATTTTTGACTAAACCTCTTTATAGATGCTCCTTCCAAACCACTTTTGGAATGATATCCACCCTCATTTAATACTTATGGGACCTTGGGATTAATCAAAAAACCTTTTTTGTTAGTGAAACTTCTACATTTACCCCTTGAACTAAGGGGTTCTTAACCTACCTATACAGACTTGTGATCTAGGAATTTGACTCAAGAGAGGATGGTTAGTATGGTGTTAGTTCCAAAATGAAAACAAAGTGAAAAAGACACTTTAATAGCATAATATCTCTAGGCCTAGACACTAGGGAGAGCTTAGTTAACAAACATGAATAAAACACACAACTAAAATGCAAAAGAAACCTCTTTTACCTTCTTTGGATGCTACAAAGTTCTTATTGTAGTGGCTTGCTCGGCTTGAGCTCATGAATTCCTTGGCAATGGAAGCTTGACTACCTTCATCTCTCCTTGGCACCTTTGTCTTGGCTTGGAATCAATTTGGCATGGTAACACTAGTTGCTTGAAGTTTTTAGAACCAATTTGGCATTATAAATTTGCATAATCATGTCTTTTTGAAGATATTTGAGCATAATAAATTTGTACCAAAATAGCTTAGAAATGATGTTCATGGCCTCTCTATTTATATATTTTTAAGAATGTCAAGAATCAACCTAAACTGTCCATCCTGAGACGGAGATGTGTGGCTGAGGATTAATTCAATTTTTAAAATTAAGCTTATAATTATCCTCATCATGACATTGAAAGAAGGGGCAATTAAGAGGCATGGAGGGAATCATGGAAGGCATTGATGAGGCATGGAGGGCATGGATCTTGATATTTGTGGCATTTATGGCCTAAGGATATCTTCCCAAGAAATGTGGTCACTTGATGATGCAGATATTCAATATTCATTTCTAAAAACAAGTATTCAACAAGTTTCCATGGAATTCTTGATTAGACTCTAATTTGGGTTAATTATCTCTTAATCATGTTTAAGCACTTTGTGTACAAATTACTCAAATTGATTAGAATGCCTTGCTATTGGTCCAAAATTTGACTGGATTAGAATTGGAAGTCAATGCCAGATGCATTGGAATCGTATTCCCATTTAGGATGCTATTGATAACAATTAACAAAGGCACACATCTTGTGTAAAATATTTGATAGGAAAGAGAAATTCAAAGTACTTAGGTGCAAAATTGACATTTTGACTCAAAATGATCTAATCAAAGTTAGCTGGCCCATAAATTTCATTGCCCCATTTAGGGATACCCTAGCTAAAATCAACACTTTAATATGTTAGTTTCACATCATTTAGCATGTTTTAGTGTTTTTAGGTCAAATTATGCATTTTGGGTGGAAATTGGCCAAAAGCCTAATTGGAGGTTATTGGTGGCTAGATTTAGGTGTCTACAGTTTGCCCCTATTTGGGAAGATGTTGCAAACCATGGGCAAAGCAATATATTCTCAAATAATGAGAAAAGACCTATATGCCAAAAAGAAGATGATGGCATAAGAACAAATCTCTAAATGATTTTGGAAAGCCTATCATGATGCCCCCTTGAGGGAGTGGTCATCACATTTTTTTATTGATGATCCCTCAAAAAGAAACAAGAAGAAAGGTAGAATTAATTTGTGGTTGAGATTAATCTAAGTAAGAAAATGCTTACATACATTGATGTAAAAAAGATGTTGATTCACCCAAAGGTGGTTATAATCAAGAATAAAAGTTAAAATTATGATTTGCCAATAGGTGATTATAATCATTAAGCAAACTTAGATTGGCTAAAATTGATGGTGCCCTAGGTAGGGATGATTAGCAAGCATAACTTAAGGATATAACTTGGAGTATAGATTAAAGATGAGTGGGTGAAAAGTGATGAAAGAGATGGATAGAGGAATAAGATTGATCATTATAAATGATTTATTTGTACCTGATAATGAGGAGATGCTTGTCCTTATTACTAATGATACAACTAGAATGGTCAATGGATTGATTTGATCAAGGGTGGGATGGGAGGATTTTCCAAGGTACTAAAGAGAAACTTCTATGGCTCTATTTATTGTAGACCTTCTTGAAGTTAATTTTTGCTATAGCATGTGATGGTAGGCTTCATGATAGAACACCATGAAGACTTGGCCAAAATATGCATAAGGATCAACTCTCAATTTTGAATAAACACCAAAAAATAACACACTAATGATAAAAACCATGATGATAATATTGACGTAGGAATATGTCTAAACTCAAGAATAATGTGATCAAGGAATCACCCAATGAACATATATAGACTAAGAGAGGCAACAGTGCTAAAATCAAACAAATAGGAAAGTGCACAAACAAACAAATAAATAGAAAACAAACAAACAAACAACTTGAAATAAATAAACAAACAAAAAGGATAAAAATAAAAGCAAAAGAAAGCATCCTAACAATGATAATGCCCCAGTAAGACAGATTAAAGATAATTGACTAGGCTTAGATAGGATAAATGTTTTTGGATTTTGAAATATTATGAATGTTTTTTTAATTTTGAGGTATCTTAACTTGTTAGAGAATGACAAAATACATACTCACAAAATGATGAGAGTGTTTAGCTTAAGCTATTCACAAAATGGTGAGAGTGTATGGAAAGGGAGACTGAGGTGACCTCAACATAAATTAAGCATGACCTACATATTCCTAAAATGACCTCAAGTCACAATAATTCTATCCATATAAAAGGTATGAAAAACCAACTAAGTGCCAACAAGTTCTCAAATCTGGTAAATGGCCAGTCAAATGAAAATAATGATGGCAGAGTGATGCAACAATTCATGATAAAAAAGTGTTTCCCATAATTTTCCCATAAGCAATTATAACTAGGATACAATGACATAGGTCAATAATACTAATTTGACCATAGGTAGTTATAATTAGTAGTAAGACTAGTGAGACACTAATTTTCCCATAGATGGTTATAATCAAGCTCACATAAACAAACTTGATAGGATGAAAGATATCTTGCTAGATCAACTATCACACTACTTTCATAGCCTATCATTTAAACATGGATTTGATTGATTATTAAAACTTTATTGGAATCCTCTCATAAAAAGTGCGTGAATAACCAAAGGAACCAAAATAAAAAATAAGATGGGTAGGATGACTAAAAACAAGATTTGGTCTAGACAAGAATGGAATGATAGGATGGTATGGTCTTGCTAAGGATAATGATGGTCTAGATAGATTGGATAAAATGGTAAGAAGGTTTGACCCCAAGTGATAGGGTGAATAGTAGGAATATTTCACAATGGCAAATGAATATGTAATAATGGCAATGGCATGGCAATGTGAAATGGTATGGTACATGTTTTTGGATTGGGTATGGTTTTTGATTCTATTTTTCCTATTGAGATGGAGATGCACATCCTAATCAATAAATGATACAAATAGAATACTTGATCATGTTAATTGCTAGCCCACACTTCATCTGAATAGCTGCTCTATAAAAAATGGCTTACAGATTTGGTTGTTAAGAATGCTTTTATGATCTTCATTGGTCATTGATTCTAATTCCTTCAAGTGTCGAGACAAGGTATATTTATAGCCTCTACAAAGGAAAGTGTGGCCATGGATGGTAAACAAGGACAAATAATGGATGGTAGGTCTGATTCTAAAATGGAATGGCAGATGATAATGGAATGTGGAATGATTGGGAAATAAATGAAGATCAAGACTTTCAATCACACGTAATATTTTTAATGCCAGATTTGACATAATTTTAGTTGTGGTAGGGCTGAAGACTTATTCTCTTGATAGGACCACCAGATTTTTCTATTGTTTGATCTTGAGAGTAGCTACCATCTGATTAGGCTATAGATAGGAAGCTATTTTGATTTGATCTTTGATTTCATGTTCATCAAGTAGTGAAGAACTTTTGTGCTTAGCTATTGGTGTCTCAATGAGGTTTTCACCAATGAAGTTTTTTTGATTGTCCTATAATGCCTTTGAGAATGTTTCACTAATGAACATTAGATTTTGACTTTGATTTTCTTCTAGTGCTTCTAAAAATTTTTCACTAGAAGGCGATGAGTTTTGAGTTTTATTGTCCCCTAGTGCCTCTGAAAAGGTTTCACTAGGAGAGTGTTCTTATGCTATATAAATGTGGTCTTGGCCTCCTTGCTCTTTTTCAATTGTTATGTCACCATGGATGTAGTTCAACAAAGTGTGATTCTATCGATCCCAATCGACACTTGTGGGAGATGCCATGTCAATGATATGGCTATCTTGGTTGATGGTTATGGCATGTAGAATGGTAATGGAATGGGTGTTTCCATCACAATCCTTGTATAAGATAATAGGATACTTTTGTGTCGAAGTTGAAGTAATTATCTTCAAAAATTGTAGAAGGATAAAAAATTAATTGAAATTGATCTAGAAGACATGCATAACCAATGCTGTAACAATCAAGAACATATTTTTCTTCTGAATCTGATTCTAACTCAAGGGATTCTGAATCTAATGTTGAGATTGATGTTGATTCTAATTTTGATGCTAAATCTAATGTCAATTCAAGAACAAAACCTAAATCTAACTCTGATTTTTCATCTGATGGTTACTCTATTATAATGATGTCTTGTTGAATGTTTAGTATTGGATAAGTAACAACTTGTAATGACATGATGGGCTCCATAAAGATCAGTTTGTCAAAGTGAGACTCTTATACAATGGGAAAAAGGTCAAGAGACAACTCCTTATAAAATATCTTATCAATAGGAGGCTCTTTTAAAATAGTCATATGGTCAAGGTAATTATTTTCCCAAAGGTGGTTATAATCATTAGGAAGTGACTCGACAAAGACTGGCTCATCAGTGTGAGACTCCTTGACAACTAGTATAGGATCAATAGGTGATTCATCACATGCTAACTTATCACAAGTGGTTGGTTCAACAAAAACATCTTGGATTGGCTAGTTGTGTTGGCCTTGGTTTCCAATGAGTTAGAAAATACTAGTTTTACACACAATTTGGTCTTTAAATAATTTAATGGGTTGAGGTTTAGATGGGATTGGTACTAAATGAGGAATGACTTATGGTTGGATAATGGCAGGGCCTTGGGGAACATGATTGATCACATGAGCCAAAGGATAAAGTCTTGAGATGGTAATGAAGGGCATTATGGGGCTTGATTTCTTGCACAAGCTAAAGGACTAGGTCCTAGAATGATGAAGGGGTGTTGTGGAGCTTGATTGCTCACATAATCCAAAGGATGAGGTCTTGGTATAGAAACTGTTGGGCATTGTGGAGCTTGGTTTCTCACACAAACCAAAAGATGAGGTCTTGGTATGGGAATGGTGCAACATTGTGGTCCTAAGATAGAAATGGTATGATGTGGTGGAGCCTGATTATTCACATAAGCTAAAACATCCAAGTCTTCCTCATAAACCATACCATCTTAGTTGTGAGTTGACTCATAAGCTGGTTCTTGACTATATTCCATGTACTGATTATTAAAAAGGGGGTATAGATCCATATCCCAAATAACATTATCTTTAGTTGGGTCTTCAAAGTCCTCCTCACAAGCCTCTTCATACCAATCAAGGTCTTGAGTTGGATCGTAAGTTATTTCATGACTTTGTTCCCATGAATGATTAATATGAGGTGGATAGAAATCTGTCTCACAAACCATATTAGCATCATTGGGGTCTTGACTAAATCCATAAAAGTCAT
Organism: Torreya grandis; assembly: GCA_037957365.1. Classification (NCBI taxonomy): domain Eukaryota; kingdom Viridiplantae; phylum Streptophyta; class Pinopsida; order Cupressales; family Taxaceae; genus Torreya; species Torreya grandis. The sequence continues at coordinate 2,655,966 of JARHVA010000452.1, forward strand.
TTTGTATGGTCATTATATCATAAGTTGGATTGTAAGTGATTCCACCATAAGTTTAGCTAGACATATCTGCATAAATGATGAAAGCTTTGAAAATAAAAAGGCTTAGAGTTCTACAAACTTTAAAAAACTATGTCCAAAAGATAAATGGTTCAAACTTGGTTTAATTCAGTTAAAGGTGGAGTTGTATCTCCAAAGTGGTTTGAAAGTGGAGTTATATCTCCAAAATGATTTTTGCTAAGTCTTGGCATAAAATAGTCTAACATCAAATGTCTAATGTCAAATGTCATATGCACAAAAGGTTAAGCATCTGAATAAAAACTGGCATGTCAAAGGTCTAGGTCAAAGTGTTCCAAACAAGGTCTAAACTAGGAAAGGGAAAAGCTAAGTTACTAGGTCTTTTATCCAAATGTGGAATCAAAATCTAGGCTCAAAAAAATAGGCATGTGATAAGATTTTTGGCCAAATGGAATCAAAATCTAGACTTGAAACAAAGGCTTATGTGATTTGATTTAATCTAACAACTTTAGAAACAACTTCAACATAAACCCAACACATTGAATCAAACATAAACATGATCAATTGGCATAAGGCATAAGGCAAAAGGCATTTTGAGAAAGACTATGTTCTCCCAAATAAAGGTACAAATAATGATGAGGATAGGCATTAAAAAAACAAACCATCAATAGTTTTCAAATTTGGGTAATCAATTAATCAAAGTTATGTAACCCAAAAAAGAAAGATCTGTGTATTAGCCCCACGAATTGAGGCCTAACTAGAAATTAATCAATGTTTAAATCCAATCTTGATAAGGTTAATTGAAAACTCAATGTTGAAGACTAGGATCTACCCAAATAGGCTAGATAAGATTAGACATCATGACAACACAAGATAAAGGTCTAAATGGTATACATGACATGGTTTGAAACAAATGGTTTTTGGCACAAGGTGAAACAAGTCTTGAAATAAATTGAGCAAACTAACAGTGTAAGCATGCTAAAATGATGTGATCTATGTTATGATTCAAAATATTCAAAGGTAAAATGGTTTTAACATGTTTTGGGTAGCATAACACTACCCTCTGCAACTCAAATGACACACACACAAACAAGTTTAGCAAAATTTCAAGGCACAAGTGTGGTGTAAAATGGCTAACATAATTCCTCTTTAGACAAAAGAGTGATGTATATACAAATTGGTTTTGACATGGCTTTATGAATAAACCAAAAAGTTTTAGTCTCAAAACATACTAAATGAGAAAATGATCTAAAAATACACTAAGTATAATTGTCCAAATTCTAACAAAGGTATGGCATGTGGGGTTGACTAAACTAGAAAGCTTTCAAACATTTCTAGGGGAATCAATTATATAATGACCTTCACATCAAAAGATGAAAAAGATAAGCACATAAATTGGGTGACTGTAGCATTGGCTAGTTGTAAAAATGTCTAGTCCTTTTTACAACCACTACATCCTACTATTTGCTCAGTGTAGTGTGATGTCCAAATGCAGATACGTCCTGTGTGCAACTTCAATTAGGAGCAAATGAAGTCAATGTCGAGAGATGAAACCTTGGGTCAAATTTTTCCTAAAGAACTCATGGGAGGTAATGACATGCCCCTCGCAAGCCAAGATGTAATGAAATTAAAGACATAAAAAGAAAGACTTTAGGGTCATTTTCAAGGTCACCTAAACTTTGACAAGTTTTTGAGGAGTGCTTTAGATGACATTCTTTCTAAGCCTTGGACTAGGCTTTTTACAATAAAAATGGCACTTTTGATTCCAAGGGTTCCCTAAAGGGGACAAATGGAAGAGCATACATGCAACACCCCTCTTTTTTCCAAACAAAATATAATTAAATAAATATCAAAAACAAGAATTGATAAGTGTTTTCAATTTTAAGCCCAAAATGAAAGATTTGGTGTTCTTTTGACCCCTTGCTCTTAGTTGCAAACTTTGAAAACATTCACCAAAAACATCTAAATTCTTTGTTAAACACCTAACACAAGGTTCCTAATTGATTTTTAAGCATGAAAAAGGTGATCTAAACATGTTTTTGTCAAATGTCAAGCTTGGTCTTACAACAAAAATGTCAGCATGTCCTTTAGCTTTGAAGCTATTTTTGTTTTAAAATAATGAACTTTGGAAAAATAGCTCTTGAGTCTATGTTTTTGGAAAAACGCAGTGACTGATGTCAGTTATATACAACTGACTACAGTTACCTTGGCTAACCAAAATATAATCGATGTTAGTTAAGCTATGTAACCGATGTCAGTCTTACTTGCCAATGTTGGTTACTGTGTAAAACTATGGCAAACAAAAATGGCAAAATAAAGTTAGAAAATCAATTTTCACAAGTTTAAAGGGTCCACATAAATATTTTAGAGTTGTAAAATGATCTTATTTAGGTGTGAGATGCATCTAGTCCCATCGGGTGTACCATAATTTGATCTAATAATTTGACTCAAGAGAGGATTGTTAGTATGGTGTTAGTTCCAAAATGAAAACAAAATTAAAAAAACACACTAATAACATAACATCTCTAGGCCTAGACACTAAGGAGAGCTCAGTTAATAAACATGAATAAAACACACAGCTAAAATGTAAAAGAAACCTCTTTTACCTTCCTTGGATGCTCCAAAATTCTTGATGTAGTGGCTTGCTCGGCTTGTACTCATGAAGTCCTTGGCAATGGAAGCTTGAATACCTCCATCTCTTCTTGGCACCTTTACCTTGTAGCTTGGATTGGTTTGGAATAAATTTAGCATGGTAACACTAGTTTCTTGAAGATTTTAGAACCAATTTGGCATTATAACTTTTCATAATAATGCCTTTTTGAAGATATTTGAGCATAATAACTTTGCACCAAAATAGCTTAGAAATGATGTTAATGGCCTCTTTATTTATAGATTTTTGAGAATGTCTAGAATCAACCTAAACCATCCATCCTAAGATTGAGATGTGTGGTTGAGGATTAATTCAATTTTTGGAATTAATCTTTTAATTATCCTCATCATGACATTGAAAGAAGGGGCAATTAAGAGGCATGGAGAGTATCATGAAAGGCATTGATGAGGCATGGAGGGCATAAATCTTGATATTTGTGGCATTTATGGCCTAGGGATGTCTTCCCAAGAAATGAGGTCACCTGATGATGTAGATATTCAATATTCATTTCTAAAAACAAGTATTCGACAAGTTTCCATGGAATTCTTGATTAGGCTCTAATTTGGGTTAATTAGCTCCTAAGCATGTTTAAGCACTTCGTGCACAAATTACTCAAATTGATCATAATGCCTTGCTATTGGTCCAAAATTTGATTGGAATTCAATGTCAGATGCATTGGAATCATATTCCCATTTAGGATGCTACTGAAAAAAATAATAAAGGCATGCATATTATGCAAAAGATTTGATAGGAAAGAGCAATTCAGAGCACCTAGGTGCATTATTGGCATTTTGACTCAGAATGATCTAATCAAAGTTAGATAGCCCATAAACTGCATTACCACATTTAGGGATACCCTAGCTAAAATAAGCACTTGAATATGTCAATATTACATCATTTAACATGTTTTAGTGTTTTTAGGCCAAATTGTGCATTTTCGATGGAAATTGGCCAAAACCTTGATTGGAGGTTATTGGTGGCTAGATTTAGGTGTCAACAATTATAACCTCTACCAAGAATTTCAATGTTTTGATTCATGTCATAAGAGGTATGTTGGATGTGTATGAGATATATAGATGTAAAGAAAACATTAAAGGGTTAGTTTGATGTTTTGGTTGCACGCAGACCCATTGGCAAGGTCTAAGCCTAGTTCTAAAAGGGTGGTCATCTTCATTTCTAGCTCTTGATGATATCTTTGATGATTGAATAATGTTTTTAGGGCATATAAAGAATTGTTCCAACCTTTGTTTTGTAGGAGATACACCAAGAAACCATTTTTTGGCCTTGAAAGCTCCCATACCCCACATAATGAATGAAAATGGCTCAAGTGGCCAAGTTGAGAAGCTCAGAACTCCCTTAATACCTTTCATGGGACCCTGAGGTGATGAGAAAAGTTAGAGAGGGTCCTAAATAAGCCTTTATTGGCATTTGATTAGAAGTCCAATGCCTATTGGCTATGAACAAATGTTAATAATGAAAACCACCAAAAACCCTTGCAAACCCTACATAAGGACCTGATTGGGAAAATAAGGAAAAAAAGCATCTTGAGGGGGTGAAAAATCCATAAAACCACTTGGATGATTCATTTAAATCTCCAATTATTCTCCACATGTGACTGAGGTGTACGGATCTATACAAAATAGGTTAGAACAAGGCTCTTTTTAACCTTTTTGTATGTTTTTTAGGTATGGAGAAATTTCAAGAGACCTAATCACTTTTGGAAAAAAGTTTAGGAAATTTTATAAGTCCTCATGGTCATTTTATTATGTTTCTAATATCCTAAGCCTATCTTCCATCTCTTTCATTTTAGCCAGTCTAGTGGGCAGATAGTGAACACTTAGGAGAAAGTGGTGAATTTCAATTTGGAAAGCCTTTTAAGGATAACTTATTGAAACTAATGATATGGACACCTTTGAAAAGTGTCATACCCTTATGCATATATTATTTTGAAAAATTGGAAGGTTTTAGGTGCCAAATGAGAGAGGTGCATGGAAAGAGCTCATTTTGGGACTGTCTTGGATGATTATGCATGGCCAGAATGATAGGAATGATCAGGAAACTCTCCAATGCATGTGAGGGATTATTAGTAATCCCCCTCACTCATAACCATCATCAGAACTAACCAATTACAGTGATATGTTAGTTTTGGAAGGCTAATCATGAGGGGTAGTTTTCTATGCAAGGAAAGGAGTTTCTTGACCATTTGTAACTCTTAAAAATTGCATGGATCACCCTATCTCTCTCTCGCATGCAAAAATAACTAATATTTACAATGGTGATAAGTGTCTCTATGAATCTTGGACTCCCCTTCTCTCTCTATTCTCACATCTTCTATAAATTAAGCCTTTTTGGCTATTATATGCATCTCTCTGCCTAGGATGGTGAAGCCCTACCAAATTTTTTCCTTGAGATAATAAAATAAAAGTGTTTTACCTCATTCAAAATTTTACTAAGTGTACACAATGGATGTTAGTCTTATGCAAGTGCAAGTTTTGTTTACATTCATATGTTACTCTCCTTAGTACCTTGTGTGTTTGTAATCTCTCCTTTGTAGGTCAATAAGAAGTGTCAAAGTAGATTGTAGTTGTAGTGAGTAGGATACTCAATAGATTGTCTTAGAATGCCTAGTGTCTATTTCCTCCTAGCCTATGCTATCTCTAAGACCCCATGTTGAAGTAATGATGTGAGAGGGAAGATTGACATTGGATGAAGTGTATGTGTAAATTGTCCTTAATTCCAAGTGCATGCTAAGGGTATGAGTAGAGAATATATTTTGGTGTATCACCTCCTATAGACTAGGTTTACTTTCATGTTATCACTATCCCTTTTCATCCCCCAAGTGTTAGTAGTAGGATATGAGCTTTAGTGATGCATCAAGGGGAGTTAACACCTAATCTAGAGATCCACCTCCTAATAGGGATACCCATAGCCCTAAGGTGGTTCCATTATCTCACTTGAATGAAGAGAGACTTGTCATATCCTCATTGGGTGCAAGTTCAAGTGATAACATTTTTTGGCACACTTGGTGGGACAAGAGTGCTATTCCTTGAGAAGTTTTGGTGTTCTTCTCAAGATACCAACTTTTGGAGGTAGATTTGACTAAACGCCAATGTAAAATCCACATGTTAATCTATTGGTAAATCAACCAAGGTATTCTTATTGAATTTTTTTTCTTTTCTGACACACTTCGCACAAGTCTCATAGATTATTTTGATGTTGAATTTGTCCTAACACAAGTTGAGGAGATATGTCCTACTTTACATATTCCTCCTCAATATGAGTAAGTACTTGTTCAACCTTGTCATGAGTCCTATATTACCTATAATTAGTCATCTCCATCTGGTGCTTCACCTAATCCACCTAGTTCTCCTCTAGGTCATACCATTACTAGTTTCAAAAAATCTCTTATTGGATACCAAGATTACATGTTAGACCTTGACAATAGATAGGGTTGTGGCCAAGTCATTCCTAGTGTTTGTATTAGGAGTGTAAGAGATTGTTTGAAAAAATTCAAAAGGGAGTGGATACCTATAGAGGGGGCTATTTGGCCAAATCTTACCTATGAGATGCTTGATGTTTGTGGCCTAATTTTCCATCTAGAGGAGAGATTGAGTGCCCATGAACCAAATTCATCTTGGCAGCCTCAAAATTCCCCAAGTTCTTTGTCCATTCCCCAAATATTCCCCTCTTGGAAATCCATTAAAAAAATTAGTCAAAAGAATGAGGATATCATGGTTGAGTAGGTGGATATATTTAGAGAACATGGTGAGAAAGGAAGTTTGAGTTTTTAAGCTCATCTTGAAAAAGAGCTTGAATTGGCCAATCAAATTTTAAGGAAATATATCATGGTAGTTGAAGGTGAAATATCAAAGCCTACTTCTCCAATTTGTCACCAAGATGAAAACCCCAAGGAAACTCTAAACTTTTTAAACATATCATTCACCTCTTCATTAGCACCTTAGCCCCATGAAAACACCTTTGAACCTACCTACCCAAGATGGAAAGAGGTGTTGACAGCTGGTGAAGAAAGAAAAAAATCATGCTTAGGTGGAAAAGTTATTAGGGGAGAGAAACCTAAAATCATTCAACTCCCTCCCACCCCTTGATCTGAGCAACATTTTAGGTGACAATTTGGGTGATGGTTTCTCCGCAATTGGTGGTAGAACTTCTGGGAGCCATAACTTTTGCACCATAGCTCCATTTGACTCCCTATTTGAACCGTTGAAAAGATAAAATTTAGAGAAATTTAATGAGATGGCATGAGATCTAATTAATGGATTTTTACCTCTAAAAACCAAATGGAAGTGCCCCATATTTCAATTTTAGTAGTGTAGTCTAAAAATAGTAAGTTTCTAAAAACAGTAACTCCTTGAATTCTATATTATTATGAATCATGGAAGTCAAATCACTTAATATCCATTGAGATTGGTGACCTTACAAATCCTCCTCTAACCTTCAAAATGTGTATAAATGAATATGTAGCCAAAAAAAGAAATCAAACATCTCTTCTTAGAGATAGGCATATGTTTGGATTTGCAAATTTGATCAATAAAACATCTCTTTTTAGAGACAACATTATTACAATTGTGTTGTTATTATTTATTGAATTATATTTCAACCAAAGCTTCTAAGTTTTGGATTAGTGGTATCAAAGTGGTTTGTCTTAAGAGTGTATGATCCCAAGGACAAGGTCAGACTATAATAAGCTTAGGTGGAAAATATAAGATCCAGTAGACTATCCACCTATTCACTCCAAATGACCTCAAATAATGAACAATACTGAGACATCCGATCCTTTCAAGGAAATGGTGAATGAATATCTCCAATAATAGTAAGCATAAATGCTACAACAATTTGACCAAATTCTCCAACAAATCTTGATGGGAAATTATGGCTCATCATCTACACCTTCACATCTTTTCAGTGCCCTAACACCCTTCAAGGTTCAGGTGAATTTTGATATCCATAGATTTGAAGGCAAAATCAATGTTGATGTAGTAAAAAACTGGTTGAATCAATTGTCTTCCTATTTTTCTATAAATAAATTCATTGATAAAGAGAAGATCACCTTTGCTCTTTTGAAAGCATCATTTCTTGTCAAAAAATGGTGAGAAGTGTATAAGAAGAGATTTAGTATGGATAATATTGGCCTTGAGGTGGAACCTACTTGGGATGATTTCACAAAAGCTATAAAGAAAGAATACTACTCCATTGGAGCATATGAAATCTATATATAGAGTGGAAACAACTTCACCAAGGTAAGGAATAGTCTGTTCAAGATTGCACTAACAATTTTCATTCTCTATCTATGAGATTGGGCATCCAAAAAAGTGAGAAACACAAGGTTCTCAAATATCATGGTGGACTACAATGGTATATATGGGGGGGAGATGGAACTCTTCAATTTATAAATCCTCGATGAGGCATACAAGTTCATGGTAAAGATTGAGTAGAAGCATGGAAGAATGAATACGAAGAGTCAGCCTTCAAAATGGAAAAGTGACAAAAAAGGTCAAACATGAGGATAAAATTGGAAGCAAAAGGAAGGGAAGACTGGGAAATGGTGTGATTGCCACAAATATGAAACACACTCCAAATAAGAATGTCGAGCCATCAAGTCCATGATTTTTGAGTCACAATCTTCAAAATCTACTGCTCTACCTCATACACACCCTAAAATTGAAGAGGATGAATAAGATATTGTAGATGCTGAGCCCAATGCCATCATTTCTTCATCACAAACCCATGAGGAGAGGCTAGATGATAAGGAAAGGTTGTTTCACTCTAAGTTATGGGTGAAAGGTAAGCCTCTGCATTTCATTCTTGATAGTGGGAGTCAAAAGAATTTAATCTCTACTAATATTGTGAAAAGCCTAAATTTTTCCATGAAGCCTCACCCAAATCCATATAGTATTGGATGGTTGATTCAAGGGAGAAACCTCCGTGTCACCCACCAATGTCTTCTCTCATATGCAATAAAACCTTTCCAAGATGAGGTCTTATATGATGTGGTCAATTTGAATGTTTGTGATGTACTCTCTGGTCAACCATTCATGTATTATTGACATGACATATATGAATCAAGAACTTGAAGGATCACCCTCACTCTTGGAACATGGCACTATAGGGTACCAGAGGTACCACCTTCTACATCTGTCTCCTTGATTAGTGCCAATAAATTTGTTCTCATGGTTGTAAAACCATAAAATTCTAAAAGGGTTGATATTGTATCCCTAAATACACACAACATAAACACATAAGAAAATAGATACCAAGCTAAAGAAGTTCATGGCCTTCCATCCATAGACTGATGGTCAAATAGAAATGGTGAACAATCAGGCCCTGCATAGCTCGACAAAGTATAATCCATTCCAAGTATGTATAAGGAATCAAATCAAAACACAAATACCACACTTGATGACAAATATTGATGCAATGGGGACCATTGCTTCTCAAGGAGGGAGGAATGATATGATCAACATTTTAGTTGACAATTTGGGTGACGGTTCTACCCCAATTGGTGGTATAACTTCTGGGAGCCATAACTTTTGCACCATAGCTCCATTTGATTCCCCGTTTGAACCATTAGAAAGATAAGAATGAGAGGAACATTTTGAGATGGATGGATATATAATATGTGGGTTTTTACCCTTGAAAAATTGTTGAGTTGTGGAGCTAAGAGCTTCAACTCTTTGCAAACAGGAGGAACAAGAAGGTTGCTAAGATCTAGGAGCACCGGCGTCGGCAGCAGGACCAACGTCGATCGTGACCAGTGCAGAATGCCACCGGTGACGGTAGGGAGTCAGCCGACGTCGATAGAACTAGACTAGCAGGGACCGGCGTCGGTCGCCTATGTGTTCCAGAACTACTTGTTACACAGACAGTTAGTTAAGTGAATGAAGAGTTTGCATGTAGAGGCCAGTTAGAGTCTTTGGCTGCGAGGATAATTGTCCAAATTAAGAGTCTAAGTTATTGTTTAAGTTAGGGATCTATATATAGACCCATTGGCATGTATTGTATAAGAATAAGATAAGGAAGGTAAGGAAGTTCCTTCTAAGGGTAAGATCATTGAGTTGCAGGTTGTTGCAAGCTCATAGGAGATCTACATGTGTGAGTATGGTCTGTTGAATTGCAGGTTGCAGGTTCATGGGAGATCAACTTGAAGTAATTTTGAGTGCTTGGTGAACTGGCAGGGTTATTACTGACTAGTTGGAGAGGTGAACACCAATTTTGTTTGTGAGTTGGTTGTTGGGACCGTTTTTGTGTAGGAGAGTGTTGTAGAAGAATTACTGTACACTTGAGGTGTGGGAAGCCTCTGTAAGGTGGAAGAGTGTGGCGGCTCTTTATTGTATTCTTTTCTGTAAAGTGTTAATACAAGATAGTGTATTGTCTCTCATATTCTATGCTATTGGTGAATTCTAGTTACTTGTGTTTCTGGTTATTTCCTCATTTATAATTACTTATATTTGGTAATCATACTATGCTCTTTCTGAGGAGCAAGATGCTAACAAAGTGGGATCAGAACAGGTGTTGTTCTTGTGATCCCCCAACAAAGTGGTATCAGAGCTATTGGTTGGGATACTAACAGATCAGATTATATCTGGTTAGTGTGTTTTGATTACAGGTTACTCATAGGGTTTCTGTTTGAGTGGGAGTTGAGCAATGGCAGAAGACAGTAAGCTACGAATGGAAAAGTTTAATGGCAAGAACTACCAACTGTGGAGGATGCAGATTGAGGATTATTTGTATCAAAAAGATTTGTACTTACCGTTGGGAGGGGTTAACTGCAAACCCTCGGATATGAAAGATGAAGAATGGGAGGTTCTTGATCGAAAGGCTCTGGGATCTATTAGATTGAGTCTTGCATCCTCTATGATTTCCAGCTTATCACAGTGTAAGACAACGGTGGAGTTGATGGAATCTTTGGCAAATTTATATGAAAAACCCTCAACTTCTAATAAGGTATTTCTTATGAAGCGTTTATTTAATTTGCAAATGTTGGAAGGTGGATCTATTCATAGCCATCTTAGTGATTTCCATGGTTTGGTAAACCAGTTAAGTTCAGTCAATATTGTATTTGATGATGAAATTAGAGCTCTCTTAATCTTGTGTTCATTACCTGAAAGTTGGGAAGGTTTGGTAATGGCAGTTTCTAATACTGTGTCTCCTTCAAAAGTCTTAAAAGTGGATGATGTTGTGAGTGTGATCTTGAATGAAGAGATATGTAGGAATAACATAGGTGAATCATCAGGAAATGCTTTGAGTGTTGAAGGTAGAGGAAGGCAAAGAGAAAAGATAGAGCATGGGAGATCAAGGTCCAAGATAGGCAGAAGATCCAAGTCCATGTATGGCAGAATAACCTGCTGGAAGTGTGGAAAACAAGGGCACTTAAAGAGAGATTACAGATCAGGCGAAGATCAGCGTGAAGAACATGAAGAAGAAGTAGATGTTGCAAATTACGTTACATGGGATGCTCTGGTATGTTCTTTGGATAAAGTAGAATCTTGGGTTTTAGATTCTGGTGCCTCTTGTCATGCATCCCCACATAGGGAATTTTTTCATGAGTATGTCCAGGGAGACTTTGGAGAAATTTGTGTAGGGGATGGTAAGCCTTGTCAGATTGTTGGCAAAGCAAAAGTGAAGCTGAAACTACAGACAGGTAACACATGGGTGTTAAAGGAAGTCATGCATGTCCCAGTTCTGGAGTGGAATTTGATTTTTGTTAGAAGTTTGGGTGATGAGGGTTGCACAGTAACTCTCACATCGGACTCTTGAAAGGTTACCAAGGGGACACTTGTTATAGCTAGAGGTAAGAAAGTAGGTACGCTTTATCTATCTACTTGTATTACTGACTCTATTTCTGGGTTATCTACTTTAGCTGTAGATTTAGAGATGTGGCTTGATAGGCTTGGTCACATAGATAAGAAGGAGATGCTTGTTCTTGAGTCAAAGGATATGCTTTCGGATTTGGAAGGTATGGATTGTGGTTTCTGTATGAAGAAGAAGAAGGTAACATTTCTTGAGGAATCCGATGTTAGTGACAAGAACAGGAAAGCCTTGGTTTTCAAGGAGAAGGTGACGGACAGAGTTCAGCACAAGATGCAGAAGAATTCTGAGCAGAGCAAGGGTGATTTGGACAAGGATTTGATCCAAAAGGAGCTCACGGGAAAAAGTCAGGTCTCATAAGAAAAACACAGAGACCGATGTTGACAGGAAAACTGGCGTCGGCGTCCAGATAGGGACCAACATCAGCTATGTGCAGACCGACGTCGATGACTCAAGGCAGATAACGACCGACATCGGCCAGGGGAGAACGACGTCGGTAAGGAGGCAGTCGCAGGGAATCGACATCGGTCGGCTGCAGACTGAGATGTGACTGGCATTGGTTACTGAGACAAATTTTGGGTGGATAGCAAGCTGTCATGGTGTCTCAAACACCCATATGGAGGACTGAAGGTGTAAGTAAATTCTTAAATTTGTCATTTCCCTTCTTTACACTACTTATTTCTCACTTATGGCATATGACCAGGAAGTTATTGAAGAAGCAGAACAGGTAGATCCAGGAAACAGTGGGAGCTAGGCATGGATGAGGATGTGATTCCTTGGAGGAGTACCAAACAGGTGTTTTGGGTAGAGTGGCCAGTTAGAAGTAAGCACTGAGAGACGAATGGATGTTCAGGATGAAGAAGAGCAGAAATGGATACATGAGATGGAAGATCAGGGTATATGGTCTTGTATTAGTTGCAGGGCAATGGAGGTTTGATCATTGTGTTTCTCTTTACCAGGTTGGATAATATTAGCTACATTATCCTATTACTGTATGATGTGCTTGTTGCAGGGTTACATATACAGGTATTGCTGAACTAAAGGTAAAGCTAGTTCAGGGGTGTGTCATGGAGAATCTGGGAGCAGTAAGATTCTTTGGCATGAGTGTGTTCTAGAGACATGGGAGGTCACATGTTGACTATGTTTCAAGATGATTGTGTGATATTGGTTAGCACGCCGATGGTTGGACAGTTCACAGAACAGGGTCTTGATTCACATAATGAGGTTAAGTGCATGGTATGTACTAAACTTGAGTTTTCCCAAGCAGTGGGAGTTGTCACAAGTTGGAGCCAATCCAGGAGAGAACCATTGGAGGGCAGTTCAGTGGATTCTTACATGGACTAGCAGTAGGTGCACATGCTATGCAGGTTCAGGTTATTTTCTACATGGTTTGTAGATGTGGATGTGGCAGGTGATTTGAATGACAGGTTTTGCACTACAGGTTTGTGGTGGTTGGTCTTCAAGAGTGATCTTGAGGAGGGATACAAAGCCAAAGGAACAAACTAGATGGAGTACAGGTATAGGTACAGGTATAGGTTACAGCTGTTTATCTCCAAGTGGGAGATTGTTGAGTTGTGGAGCTAAACGCTTCAACTCTTTACAAACAGGAGGAACAAGAAGGTTGCTGAGATCCAGGAGCATCGACATTGGCAACAGGATCGACATTGGTCGTGACCAGTGCAGAATGCCACCGGTGACGGCAAGGAGTCGGCCGACGTCGGTAGAACCAGACTAGCAGGGACCGGCGTCGGTCGCCTGTGTGTTCCAGAACTGCTTGTTACACGGACAGTTAGTTAAGTGAATGAAGAGTTTGCATGTAAAGGCCAGTTAGAGTCTTTGGCTGGGAGGATAATTGTCTAAATTAAGAGTCTAAGTTATTGTTTAATTTAGGGATCTATATATAGACCCATTGGCATGTATTGTATAAGAATAAGATAAGGCAAGGAAGTTCCTTCTAAGGGTAAGATCATTGAGTTGCAGGTTGTTGCAAGCTCATAGGAGATCTACATGTGTGAGTATGGTCTATTGAATTGCAGGTTGCAGGTTCATGGGAGATCAACTTGAAGTACTTTTGAGTGCTTGGTGAACTGGCAGAGTTATTACTGACTAGTTGGAGAGGTGAACACCAATTCTATTTGTGAGTTGGTTGTTGGGACCATTTTTGTGTAGGAGAGTGTTGTAGAAGAATTACTGTACACTTGAGGTGTGGGAAGCCTCTATAAGGTGGAAGAGTGTGGTGGCTCTTTATTGTATTCTTTTCTGTAAAGTGTTAATACAAGATAGTGTATTGTCTCTCATATTCTGTGCTATTGGTGAATTCTAGTTACTTGTGTTTCTGGTTATTTCCACATTTATAATTGCTTATATTTGGTAATCATACTGTGCTCTTTCTCAGGAGCAAGATCCTAACAAAGTAGGATCAGAACAGGTGTTGTTCTTGTGATCCCCCAACAAAAATAAATGGAAGTGTCCCAAATTTCAATTTTAGTAATGCAGTCTAAAAATATTAAGTTTCTAAAAATAGTAATTCCTTAAATTCTATATTAGTGTGAACCATGGAAGTTGAACCACTTAATCTTCCTTGAGATTGGTGACCTTACACATCCTCCTCCTACCTTAAAAATGTGTATAAATGAAGATGTAACCCAAAAATGAAATCAAACATCTCTTCTCAGAGATAGGCATATGTTTGGACCTGCAAATTTGATCAATAAAACATCTCTTCTCAGAGATAACATTATTACAATTGTGTTGTTCTTGTTTCTTGAATTATATTTCAACTAAAGCTTCTAAGTTTTGGATCACCCCTCCTCAAGAAGCCATTGAACCCATCTTTTCCCTCCCTCTAACCGGTCAAGGTTGCCCTTCTAATGATGAGAATTGCATTACTACTTGGAATCCCCTTTGGCCAAACTTCTTGTTTTTGAGGTGTCTAAGGTTGACATCACTAAGAGGAAGGATGAGATTGGAATCTCAAATTGGATTGAAGATGAGAAGGGGCTGATTTCTAATAAGGAGATATTAGGTTGTGAAGATGAGAAAGAAGATCCTCCTTGTGTTGAAGAAGAGGTCTTGAAAGAGGTTCTCTTGGACCCCAAAGAAGAAGAGGAAAAGGTCTCTTTTGTTCCTCCTTTTCATGAGGTAGACTAGTCAAAAGATGATGATCTATGGCAGATATTTGAGAACATATGTAATAAATTTGAAGGCCTCAAAGAGCCTACTAGTTCTTTGGAGATAACTACTAGCCATGACAAACAATAGGTTGTCTCTCAAAAGGTAGACACGTGACAAACCTATGTACAAATGTTTAAGAAGTATGAGAAATGTGAGAAGGCTAAAATCCTAAACAAACAAGTCCAAGATGTTGGAGATCATGTATGTATTAAGGAGCATCATCATCAAGAGAGTCTAGATCATAATGGAGTAATCTATGATGATTTTGGGCTTTTTGAAGATGATTTGAAGTTTGATTCAATAAACTCCTATGAAGCTACCTCCACCAACTTCAAAGAAGAATGCGAGAAAGAAACACTTCCAAATGGTCATGATACAATGGCCCTTGAAGAGTTTAAAGATATTATGACTATTGAGAAGGATGATGAGATCCTTCAGGAAGAGATTAACTTCCAACAAGCTATCCCATGCATGGATACATACATTTGTCATGACAAGATGAAAGGACAAAAATATGAAGCATGTTTCAAGGTTCAAGAGGACCTTATCTACTTTGGAAAATTATGGGAGATAACTCCATTAGATGATGTGCAAAGTCAAGGAGCAAAAAGAAAACATGAGTCATCTAACACCCCATATAAGAGGAAGAATGCTTGGAATCCTCACTCATCTAGTGATGAACGAGATCTAAGGTACTTCCATTTTGATCTAGGAAGGGAGATATGATTAAGCTAAATGTCCATATTTGTTTACTTTCATTTGTGTCTCATGTTCCCTAAGTGCCTATTAACACAAGTGTCTTTTATTCCATGTGTTTACTTTGGTCTTGTGTGTTATTATTTCCTTTGTGTATTTTTAGGTAAGTTAACTATCTTGTTTGTCTTTTCAAGGTCTATTCCTATTGTTCCTAAGTCCATTGACTCCATTGGCCCTTGGTTGGATAAGGCTACTAGTCCCTAACATAGGCAAGCATGTTACCCCTAAGAGTTCCCAAAAGTGTTGACCAAATTTGACATTTGGTCAAATTTGAGTCAACCCCTACATTTCTAAACTTTTTAAAAGTTTATTTATGTCTTAGATGGGTCTCATATTGGTCTAAAAGTCTTACTTACCCCTAGTCTAGCCTTGGTCTAAGTCTAGCCCACGTGTACTAGTCAAGTCAATGAAAGTCAACCCTAGTCAAATAGGATTAAACCTGGTAAAAGGACTAAATTATGTTGGATTGGTCCTATTATGGTTTGAATATGTTTTTAAGACCTCTTTAAGTCATTTAATTATCCTTACCATATTACATATGTCAAAATGCCTTGTGGGGACACCTTTTTAGCCAAAAAAGAGGACTTGTACGAATGGGATAAGGACAAAAACTTGTCATCAGGTTGTGGTTAAGGTGGGGGAGGTAAGATAATCTTAGAATCAGTGATATGATAGTCCAAGAATTAGTTATGCTCAGAGAAATGTAGTTTTCCCTTATTTTTAGGGCCTTTTGGGCACTTGTACGAAATGGATCATCTCACTTGTTGGTGAAAACATCAATTATGTGCCTCTTCACCTACCAAAATCCATTTACACATATTTTTTTGTATATAATTCATAAAAAAGTTCAAATCTTGCTTCTTTTCTTTCCTCCTTGTCTTGGCAAACAAGGAAGGGTCAACTTCAAACACTTGGCATGGGCCATACAAGTGTAGTTGGAGAGAGTACTTATATAGGTCGATATTAGTCTAAATTTAATTTAAATCCATAAAAATAACTTTGAATTTGGTGCTTCCTCCTTTATGAACAATCAGTTAGACTCTAGACAACCTTTTATGTATTTATAACCATGAGGGGTCTCCTTTTGAGCCTATTTCTAATTCTTATGTTTATTTTTGATAAGTTTGATGTTTTCAAATAATTATAATGACTCATACACATATTATACATCACCATGATAGAATAGGGATCATCAAATGATAAGGGAACCTCTTATAGGCTTGGATAGTTCACAAACTGTCAGCTTCAAGTACTTACAGGCATCTTGAAGGAATTGTTTCTACATTGAAATGAAACATGAAGGTTGTTTCAAAGGTTTGAACACATGAAGATGTTTTTATAAATTTATAAAAAGTTTTTAACCTTTGACATGCCAAAACAACATCCAAAAGGTTGAGTTTCTCCTCACTGTTAGCCCTGATAGTCAACATATATGTTTACAAGTGTCTTCTACATTGGAATTTTAGTGTTGAATCTGGTTCATAATGTGTCTTTGATGAATAAATGTTTCAAATGGTTTATTTATTCTCTTTAATGGTTTTGAAGGTCCTTTCTTGACATAGCCTTGTCATATTCATACCTTGCCTATGGAAAGAATGTTAATGCTCACCTATAGGTGGCTGAGTAAGACACCTATAGGAAATTAGATGAATAAATGAAATAGATTGAAATTAGAAGAGATATTAGTATGGAAAAAGTATTTGGAAATGCATATGAGGGTATAAATATATCAGGTTTAGATGGAAAACCATGTGAAAAACATAAGGATTATTTGCCCTAAATCTACAAAATAAAGCACCCCTTGATTTTGGTAGGCATCATTTAAGATGGATATAAGAGAATTAAATCCCATTTTAAGGTTTAATATTGTTTTACCTAGTATGGAAAAATAATTCACAAAGTTTGAGGATTAAAGGATAAAGGGAGAGAGGTTTTTGGAGGTTCAAAGTTGTCCAAAAAACCACTAAAACTTAACAGTGATACCTATAGGATTTTGAAAGAAGGTTCACCTTGAAACCCATATGGAGGATCCTAGAATATGAAAAAGAGGGGGAAACAATTAAAAATTATTTAAAATACATTATTGATAAAAATTTCATAAGAGAATATATATTTGAAGAAAATAACCTTCTAGGGCCACACCCTGTCCGTACATAGGGCAAAGTTTGAATTTACAACAAGGTTACTAGGAAGTTGTCATAAAATCATGATTTGACATTGAATTTAATATTTCAAGATGAATGTACTGAAATTATTTACAATATTATGCATCTTGATCAAGAAAATCAACCCTCAAATAAGTATTAAGAACCTATGGTGCACCTACAACCCCTATATACACTGAGAAAGAGGTCATATGGAAGTCAAAGACTGGGAAAAGATTATGATGGTTTTAACCATCTAATATTGGTTAAAGGTGATAAATAATGATTTATAAGTTTTATGAGGATATTAATAAGGTTTAATATTCCATATTTCCCTAATAAAACCTACAAAATGACCTACAACCAAGCCAAAAAGATCATGGAAGGTAGTGAGCAGTGTTAAGCCTTGAAAGCACTAGTATGACTTAAGAACCAAGGGAATGGGATTTATTTGACCATGAATTTTTTTTTAAGAATTATATTTAAGAGTATTAATATTTTTAAGGACCTCTAAAGAAAGACATCTACAAAAACAACACCTCTATTCACTGTTATAGTCAGGCAGGGTCCTAGTTTGGAAAGAGCAAGATGTGAGTTTAACTTATTATGTAGAAAAGGAAGGTTTAAAGCATGGTAATATTACTCATTAGAATAAAATTAATGTGATATCATGAAAAATACTTTAAAAAGACACCCAAATACCTTTATCTTTTAGCAAAATGTACTCAGTCCGTATAGTTAGGTTAAGAAATCCTTGGCTCAAGGGGTAAATGTAGAAGTTTCACTAACAAGAAAGGTTTTTTGATGAATAAAAAGGTCCCATAAGAATTAAATTAGGGTTTATATCATTCAAAAATAACTTATAATCATGAATTTGGTTTGGAAGGATCATCTATAAGGAGGTTTGGTAAAAAATATGCAAAAAATAGGGTTTTTGACCCCTTTTTTGAGTAGATTGAGATGGTTAGACCCTGTAACCATGGAATTAGAATTTTTTTTTGGTAAAGTTTGTCATTAATAAATTATATATATTAAAAAATATTCAATTTTCACAAAAAAAAGGTAAATATTCTTCTATTTTATCTCAGAGGTAAGGTGCTTTTTTCATGCACAAGAATGGTAGTTTTGGGGAAAAGTGATGAATGGTGAACCAAAATTTAGTTTGATATATCAATAATGTTTGAATATCTAGGTAACACATGGAGGAACATGAAAAAACATTCTAAAATGTTGGAATACAAACAAGCTAGTCCAGACAAGAAGGTCTACAGGGAGACCTAGTGAGGAAACATGCAAATCTAGTTGTAAATAGAAGATCACTTCCAATTCTAACCTCTGCCAAGAATTTAAATGTTTTGATTAAGCTATATATATTCAAATAATAAAATCAAAGGGTTAGTTTGAGGTTTTGGTTGCAGGTAGACCCATTGGCAAGGTCTAGGCCTAGTTCTAAAAGGGTGGTCATCTTCACTTCTAGCTCTTGATGAGATATTTTTATGATTGGAAAATGTTTTTAGGGAATATACATAATTTTTTAAGCCGTTTTTTTGTAGGATATACACTAGGAAACAATTTTTTGGCCTTAAAAGCTTCCAGACCCCACAAAATGAATGAAAATGGCTTGAGTGGCCAAGTTGAGAAGATCAGAACTCCCTTGATACCTTGCATGGGACCCTGAGGTGATTATAACAGTTATAAAGGGTCATAAATAATAATTTAGTGGAAATTTATTATAATTCAAATATTTTTTGGCTATGAACAAATGTTAAGAATGAAAACCACTAGAAACCCTTGCAAACCATACATAAGGACCCAATTGGGAAACGAAGGAAAATGAAGCATCTTGAGTGGGTGGAAAAGACATGAAAACAATTGGATGATGCATAAAAATCTCCAAGGATTCTCCACATGTGATTGAGATGTATGGATATGTATGGATTAGGTCAGAACAAGGCTCTTTTTGACCTTTTTAAGTGTTTTGTACGCATGGATAAATTTTAAGAGACCTAATAACTTTTGGGAGAAAGTTTAGGACTTTTTATAAGTCCTAATTATAATTTTATTAGGTGTATAATATCCTAATCCTATCTAACATTTCCTTCATTTTATCTAGTCTAGTGGGCAAATAGTGAACACTTAGGGGAAATTAGTGAATTTCAATTTGTAAAGCCTTTTAAGGATAATTTATTGAAACTAATGATATGGACACCTTTTAAAAGTGTCATAAACTTTTTGCATTGATAAATTTGAAAAATTGGATGGTTTTGGGTTCCAAATGGGAGAGGTGCATGGAGAGAGCTCATTTTGGGACTGTCTTGGATGATTATGCATGGCTAGAATGATAGGGATGATTGAGAACCTATCTAATGCATGTGAGGGCTTCTTAGTAACCCCTATCAATTAGAACCATCATCAGACCTAATAAATTTTAGTGATAATGTAGTTTTGGAAGTCTAATCATGAGGAGTAGTTTTATGTGCAAGGAAAGGAGTTCCTTGACCACTTTATAGGTCTTGGATGATTAGAGATGACATTTTAAAATCCTAAAATTGCATGGATCACCCTATCTATCTTTCACATGCATAAATAATTAATATTTATAGTGGTGATAAATGTCTCTATGACTCTTGGACTCCCATTCTCTCTCTATTCTCACATATTCTATAAATTGAGCCTTTAAGGCTATTGTATGCATCTCTCTACCTAGGATGGTGAGGCCCTATCAATTTTTTTCCTTGAGATAATAAAATACAAGTGTTTTACCTCATTCAAATATTTCACTAAGTGTACACAGTGGATGTTAGTCTTGTGCCAATGTAAGTTTTGTTTACCTTCACATGTTAATCTCCTTAGTACCTTATGTGTTTGTAATATCTATTTTATAGGTCAGTAAGAAGAATCAAAGTAAATTATCGATGTAGTGAGTAGGCTACTCAATATAGTGTCTTAGAATGCCTATTGTCTAGTTCTTCCTAGCCTATGTTATCTCCAAGACCCCATGTTGAAGCATTAATGTGAGAGGGAAGATTGACTTTAAATGAAGTGTATGTGCAACTTGTCCTTAATTCCAAGTACATGCTAAGGGTATGAGTAGAGAAAATATTTTGGTGTATCACCTCCTATATACTAGGTTTACTTTCATGTTATCCCTATCCCTTTTCATCCCCCAGTTTTAGTAGTAGGATATAAGCTTTAGTGATGCATCAAGGGGAGCTAGCCCCTAATCTAAAGATCCACCTCCTAATAGGGATACCCACAACCCTAAGGTGGTTATATTTTCTCACTTGAATGAGAAGAGACTTGTCATATCCTCATTGGGTGAAATTTCAAGTGACAGTAGAAAGTTAAACCAAAGACATATGAAGTGGTTTGAGTTTTTGTAGAGTTACTCTTTTTTATTGAAGAATAAGAGTGGTAAGTCAAATAGAGTTGCATATGTGCTAAGTAGAAGGTGTCTCATGTTAAATGAGATACAAGTGGAAGTCATGGGATTTGATTCTATGAAGGAGTTGTATGTAAAATATGAAAAATAAAGAGATGCATGGAAAGCATACGTAGAACTAGTTCATGTGGAATGAACACCATGGTTATATTATTTCATACAATATGATTTTTTTTAAATAAGCACATTTGTGCATGCCTATAGAGTCAATGAGCAAAAAATTGATTAAACAAAAACATAGTGGAGGTCTAGTAGGCTATTTTGGTTATGAAATAACATATTTGCTAGTGGATAAGAATTATTTTTTGCCCAAAATGAGTGAATATGTGCACATATATGTTTAGGAATGTAGAATTTTCTAGTTGGTGAAAGGAAGAAGTTAGAATGTAGGGTTATATCAACCATTTCTTATTCTAGAGGGACCATGGAAAGATATCAACATGGATTTTGTATTAAGATTTCCTAGACTGCAGAGTGGACATGATTCCATATTTGTGATTGTGTATAGGTTTTAAATAATGGAAAATTTTATTTCTTGTAATAAAACTTGTGATACTATGTATATTGCTAACTTATTTTTCAAGGAAGTTGTGAACCTGCATGTATTTATTATAAGATAGTATCAAATAGAGATGTGATTTTTTTGGACACTTTTAGAGGACATTATGGAATAATCTAAATATCAAGCTACAATTTTATTAAACATATCATCCTCAAATAGATGGATAGACAAAGGTGGTCAAATTAAGTTTTGAAAACCCATTGCAATCATTGATTGAAGGTAAGATAGGGACATGGGATTTAGTTTTGGCTTAATTTGGGTTAAATTATAACAATTTAGTTAATAGGAGTATTGGAAGGAAACCATTTCATATTGTTTATGGTTCAACTCAAATATGTGGTTCTAAATTATGTGACATCAAATATGAGAGACATAAGAGTGCTAAAACATAATATTTTTTTGAATATATGCACAATTTACATTGACGAGTGTATTAATAGTTGAAAAGAAGCATCACATAGTATAAACAACATGCATATGTGAAAAGAAGAGAAGTTGAATAAAAAGTGGGAGACATAATCCTAGAAAATTTAAGGAAATATTTCAAAAATTAATACATGAAAAATTGAAATGGAAGAAGATTGGACCATGTAGAGTATTGCATAACTTTACATCCAACACATATGAAGTATAATTCCATGATGGGAAGTATATTTCACCTATTTTCAATGTGGTAGATTTATACTCTTATCTTGAAGGGTAGATTAGTGAAGAAGTTGATTGGATATATCAAATGCCTAAGAAAGAGCAAAAATAGGTAGAGAATATGATTGATACAAGAGCATAATTAATGACATACAAAAAAGAGTTTACAAAATATTTGGAGAAGTGGAAGGGCTGAGAAGTTAAGGATGCGACTTGGATGAATATAAATTTTTTATTAAGTATGAATTATCTCTCAAGGATCTGATGAAAGGAATAAGAGTAGGATATCATGGCTATTTTCATTACATGGGGTATATGATGCATGCGTATTTGAGTTTATAATAAATATTTCATCAACTAAAAGTAGAAGTAATGTTAGTTAGAAATAAGTAGTGTTATAAATATTTAGTATTAGAATAATTACAGCAATGTGAAAACACTTCAAGGGGTTTGTGGTATCTCTTAGAACATTATAAAATTAATATAAGTTTGTGCACAATCTTATTTTATGTCACAATGCTTAGAAATTTGATACAGATCTATATTTCAACCCAAAACTCTATAAAGAGCTACAAAACCCTATAGAAACTCATGGTTTGTAAGAAGCTTGGAAATAAGCTTAGGAACACATCTTTAAAATTAGATATTACTATATCGTTACAATTTTAAGTGAAAATCCTAAAAATTTCTATAAAGTTCACTATTGTCAGAGTGGGACACAATCAAGGATTATTCGAGATAAAATCAAATTCACAAAGAAATTACCTGTTTATAAAATTAAAATAAAACGTGAGCCAAAAGAAGCTTTGCAATAAAATTTATGGATGACTTATCATTACCAATAGAAGTATTATTCATCATTATCCACAAAATCTTTGATAAAGTTACATTTATAGGTGGAAGGTAAACATGTCCTCAAATCCTCATGAATGTGGGATTATCTTTCACAATGAGCTAAAAGACACCTAAACAAGTTAAATAAATGTGTAGGAAAAACCATTAAATGAAATACAAACCTACACTAACACCCCCATTAAGTGTAGCTTAGGTGGGTAGTGGAATTGGGTCTAACACAAAGGTTTGATGAGGTACCTAAGTACATACAAATGCCCCCCAAGAGGAGGATGCCAAAGCTTCCCAAACCCCAAGAAGAGCCCATAAATGAATATAATTGATCTTAGTGAAGGGTTTAGTGAGTATATCAAAAAATTTATCTATTATCTACATGTAGTAGATATTAATGACTTACTCATGGATGAACTCTAAAATGAAATGCATGTGAATCTTAATGTGCTTGGTCCATTGATAGAGGATTAAATTCCTTCAGATTTGAATTGTGCATTAGTTATTGTAGAAGATGACTATTGGTCATGAAAACTATATACTAAACTTAGTGAGAATTACCTAAATCCAAATAGTATCAGTGACATCATTAAAAAATCCTCTATATTCTACCTCTATATAAGATAAAGAAATAACATTATACTTATTTCTTGACCAACTAATCAGACCTAAACTAAGGGAGAACCAACCTAAACTAAGGGAGAAACAATAGCTTGAAGTAGACTTAAAATTCTAAATATTTTTAGTCCAATATAAATATGTATAATTAATCAAGTAAACATCAATGCCTACTCCATAGTGAATCCCAAAACTATGAGTACCCTAAATATAGTGGAGAATTTACTTAGTTACTTTCTAGTGAAGCTCATGTGGTTCTAGCATAAACATAGAGACCATGCCCACTACATATGAAATATTAGGTGTAGTGTGCATAAGGTAGATGAGACTACCAATAAATTTACATCAACTAAAGGAGATGGAAAATCAACCTCAAGATTCACACTAGATAGAAAGGGAGTTGGAGTTGGCTTATAATTAGCCATGTTAAATCATGCAAGTAAATCAAAAGTATACTTGGATTGTGCAATAGTGATTCTAGAGTTAGACTGAGAAATTTCAATATTGAGGAAGTAATGCAACAAGCTCAAGTCAGTCATTGGGAGCCTATTAGACAAATAATTTTTCACCATTTCAATGGTGGATTAATGATTCCATATGATTAATAGGTCATCCACATAGATAACCATAATAAACAGTGAATAATCCTACTACAAAATGTAGAAATTTAGATTAGAATGGCATCTAGTGAACCTAGCTGAAATAAGAAATGAGTCTATCTTAGCATACCAAGCTTGATGAGATTATTTGAGGCCATAGATAAATTTTCAAACTTTGAAAACTAAATAAGAATATTACATAAATCCTTGTGGTTTCTCCATGTATATTTCCTTTTTGAGATCATCATAAAGAAAATCACTCTTCACATCCATTTGATGAACATCCCAGTGATGTGTTACGACTATAGTAAGAGTGATTTAGATTGAGTTCATTTTTAAAATTAGGGAAAACATATCTATATAGTCAATGTCAAGGACCTGATAAAAACCCTTTGCTACCAAACATGCTTTGAACTTGTCTACGAACCCATATCTTACAAATTTTGTATAGTAGATCCACCTACATCAAATAAGTTTTCTTTCCTTAGGAAGAGGGACCAAATCCCAAGTGTTGTTCCTCAACAAGGAAAAAAACTCTTCTTCCATACCTTTACCCCACTTAGGAGTGCATGATGCCTCAAAAAATGACTATGGATTAGAAGATGATGAAATGAATGCATGTAGAGCATTATGAAATTATGAACAAGTTTGCCTGGTGTCTTATGGATCTCCAACCTAATATAAAACACTTTATAGTGTCTATCTAGCCCATAAAGGACTAGTGATCATAGATTTAGGACATGATTAATCATCATCTAAATATATTTTGGGAGGAGGAGGAATTGAGTCCCCATCACTATTCTCATCATCAAAACTAGAAGAAGAAACCAGATCATTAGGAAGCTACTCAAGTAAATCTCAATCAACAAAATTATCATCAAATCCTAGTGCGTCTAAAGAAGAGGGAGAGGTGTTAGGTGTGGATTTAGATGGATCCTCTTGAAATTAAACACTTACCTCACTAGAAAATTCATGAGTGGTGGGATGGAGAAGCCTATATCCCTCAACACCCTCGTGATATCTAACAAAGATACAATGTTGACTCTAAGGTTTCATTACCTTATGTTTATTATTTGTAATGCAAGACGTAATAGGAGATCAAAACACTCAAAAGTGTTTCACTATGGGTTTTTTAAATCTACATACTTTAAAATGAGTGACTCCTTTCAATGCTCTGTGAGGAACTCAACTGTAGATATAATAAGCACAGTTGATGTCCTCAGCCAAAACTGAAGTGCAAGAGACTTAGAGTGAAACATATAGTTGGACATTTCCTTTAAGGTCATATTATTTCCATTTCCAACATCATTCTACTGAGGACAAAATAGAACTATACGCTATATTTCAATCCCCTTTGAAGTGTAAAATTGTTCAAAATGGTTACTAACATACTCACCACCATTAGCACAAAATCTTGATGGTTTTACCTAGTTATTTTTATAAAGTTCCTTAAAGCCATAAAAATGATCAAAGACCTCAGATTTTTACTTAATAAATTACACCCAAGTATACCTCGATAAGTCATCTATGAAATTAAACATGTATTTAATCTCATTGAATGAAAGATCTAGAAATGGACCAATAATGTCACTGTAAATTAAATCTAATATCTGTGTAGTTGTTCATGATTTGCATTTGTCATACTTATCCTTAGGATGTTTACCAAGTATGCAACCTTGGAAAACACCATAAAAAAATGAACACATGGAAACCTTGGAACCATGTCATGATTACTAAGTTGCTCCAAGTAGTGATAGTTGAGATGACCGAATTACTCATGCCATATTTACTCACCCCATCTGAATGAGTGAGAAATGTAATATAGGGTTGATCAGGAGTAAAATATGAGAAAGTATATAATTATGACTGCTGATCTACTTTCCCAATTAAAATAATGGAGTCATTTTTTGCTTCCCTAATAACCATAGAATTATGTGTGAACTTAACTCTCTTTCCCAAACTGATGTGAGTGATATGATTTATGGATATGAGATTAGTGGATAATGAGGAAATATGTAAAACATCATTAAGTGTCCCATCATTCACTTCAATAGATTTAATCCCACTAACTTATGTAGAAGTATCATCACTTAACAATATGGAAGGCATATAACAAGGCTCCAAGAATGAGAAAAGGTCCCAAGATGAAGCCATATGGTGTGAGGCACCAAAATAAACTACCCATGTGGAAGGATGAGATGCAACTACAACAAGTGATTTACCCTTATATTTTCTCTTTCTACTATTTTTGGCCTTAGAACACTCCTGCGTTGATGAAATTTGATTAGCTGGATCAACAACATTGATATTGTGCTTCTCAAGCATCTTAATCAATTGGTCAATTTACTTCTTCATGCACTTAGTTTCATCATATGCCCATATTTATTATAGTAGGCACATGTGAGTTATTATCTATTAGGTTTCCCATTTGAAGAGGAGGACCCTTTTGATAATTTGGACTTAGCATCATATTTATGACTCTTTATTTACTTTAGGTCCTTTTTGTTCTATTTTTTATCCTTAATACTAGAAGCCTTATATTTTTCATGACTCAAAATTAAGGCATGTGATTTATAGGACTTCAGTGTATCCATTTGAATAAGCTTTTATTGATCTTGAGTTAAGTCATTAGCTAAGTCATCCAAGGATGACATGGTCCATGTAGATCCAAGGGCATGTTTGGTGGCATGGAAGGTAGAAACAAATATAAAATAGTGAAATCCCAATTTGACAATGATGGAAAGAATCAGCTGATCATCTTTTTTGTTAATACCACATAATTTGAATTATAACCTGAGTGATTTGAAATTCATGAATAAGTCTTAAATAATATCAAAATTATCTGGGTTCAAACTAAAGAGCTCATTCTTCAACTCATGAACTCTCACTAATGTCACTTCCCAAATAGTGTTTCTAATGTGTTCCACACTTGATTAATAGTAGTATAGATTCAATATGAAAGAGTAATTCATAAGACATAGACAAGAAAAATAGACCTTAGGCTTCGTCACTTTTGTCTTACCACTTTACCTTCTCTACATCTGATGTCAAATTTGTTTTAGTACCCATAGTGATCTAATGTAAGCCTTTAGTCCTTAATAGGATTTGTATTTTTACTTTCTGCTCATGATAATTAAATGGAGTAAGAAGTGAAACTTGAGATTGATCCATTACATTAAGTAAGTATGTGATAAACTGAGTAGTGCAAGAAAGATAATGATATACAACCTCTACACAAAATATGAAATAGAAAATTGGAATATTGTTGTTATTAAAGACTTTGTTAAAATCTATAAACCCTAATATAATAATTAGAAAAAATAAAAAAATGAAAGAAACCCTAACAACATGAATGGATAGGATTTTTAAATTTTCAATCAATAGGCATGTTCACCAATATTTATCAAATTTATGATTAAGAGGTTTCACTATTAATTAGATAAATTGTTGCATAAAATCAAAATAAATTCACTATGCAATAAATCACACAAATTTATTTTGAAATTGCTAAATTTAGAAATATGCTAAAAAGGGAAAGTACCAAGTAAGAACAACTTAACTAGATATAAACATGTAGTACTATGACTATGCAACTATTATGTGGCTATATAAGGTCACTATGAATTAGGAACAGGGCTTTACATCCACATGGGATAAGGCCACACTATCTAGACAAGGATAGTCTATGTTAGTGTCTATAGGGTGTATCAATGTTTGGTGGGGTTTTAGATCTCTGTGTATAACTATTTTAGTGTGCCTTCACCTATAGGTCCTGTGTGCATGATTATATTAGTGAAACTCACTATGAAAGATGTTGTGTTCATCATTATTCACTTGAAACCCTAGCTCAAAAGGCCATCAAGAACAAACATAATAGATGGGGAAAAGGGGTTAATGGCTGAAGTTATGCTTGACCTCAATATCCCTTGTGTTGAGCACTACCTACATACCAATACTTCGAAGAGAGATCAACTACATCTAGTTCTCCAATGTTATGGTGGTGTGTGTGAAATACTAGTTTAATTCTATATGTTGGTGTACTCTTGGTGTAATTAAGTGATTAAAAAATGACCTTGTGACCTTATAGGTGTATTCAAACTTAGTTTGGGACTATTAGGATTATGTGGATTCAAAATTTAGAACAATATATGTTTTTCTCTCAATGTGTAGTTTATATGTTCTAGTGTTTTTCAATGATGTGAGCCTATAATGAACAATGGTTAGAAAATGTAGCTTTATAGTGATATTTTGGAAATTCATTAAATGGGGATTGAAAAATGTGCAAGATGACCCATTAGGTGAATTTGAATTTGATAAAATAGTAATTATTTGGTAAGAGGGCACGACTGCTAGATTCAAATAATACAAAGAAGTAGGATAGTCTTAAAGGAATGGCCTTGTGTGAGGAGTAAATAAAACTAAACTAGAAGTTTGGATTAGTTTGATAATGAGTTTAGGTTGTTTAGATTGAAGAATAAGAATGTTTTGTATTAGTGTTACTCAAGGGTAAGGGTCATCTGCATAGAGGTATAGGATAGTGGCTTGGAGCCATAGAATTGGGTGTGAGCTAAGTTTGTATAAGAAGATGGTCACAAGTGCATTGTTTTAAAAATAAATGTTAATTTAGTAATAAATTTTAATTTAAAAATAAATGGTAATTTAAAAATAAATTTTAATTTAATAATAAATGTTGATTATGTGTCTACAACATGTATATAAGAATTAATGATTTTGTATGATCAAGATTAGTTACAATCGAGATATGATTGGAATTTTAACCATGTACAAGACTAAGGGATGTAGTATAATAATGAAATCATGGAGGCACATTGATTAGAGGAATCATAGAAGCCTTAGGTTATATAGGAATAGTAGGATTAACCTTAAGAGGGGTTATATCATTAGGTGGAGGTATATAATAACCAAAAGTAACATGAGGAACATTAGTATCACCACCTAAGGTAGAAGTAGAGTCTCCATGAGGTGAACTAGTGTCATGCAATGGATGTTAGGGGTACACGTAGATAAAGGTTTCTTATTCCTAATTTGTTGTTGTGTGACTTTTAACTTATATAATAAAGATTATAGACATTTAAGATGGTTGTTAACTGCAACATTAAAATTAGTAATGTTATAAAATCTACATTGATTAACATCAACAAAATGAGTGTCGTCAAGAATCTCTTTGTAACTATCATCATCTAAAGGAATAACATAAGGTACTAAACCAATAAAAAATATGCCATTTTCACCAACATAAAATATATAAGGAATGTCACTATAAGAAACCATGATTAATGTAAACCAAAAAAGATAAAGCATAAATATGATAATAAGATTTGGAAACAAAAAATATTGAACCCTAGAAAAACATCCGACTATATATACACTCAAAGAAAAAATGAATGAGCACAAAATTATAAAAACTATAGAGGATTTGAAAGTAGAAAAATGTGAAGAACAAGCTAGGGTTTGATCAAAATATGTGAAAGTAATATGCAAATCTGAAATCAGATCTAAAAAATTATAAATCAATCTATAAACCGTAAGGAGAATCCTAAAAAAATATAAGCATTAGGGTATAATACATAAAATTAAATGGTAAAATAAAGTGAACAATGGTATATCTAGAATATAGCAATCTAAAATAATAAATTATATTTAACCTAGTGGTTAAAAATAGTAAAGATGCATAATTGAAACCGATTTGACAAGAAATGGACATTTTTAAAAGCACAAGAGATGGAACAATCACACTTTGATAAAATTATAAAATTAAGGAAATCTAGATACCTCAATGTAGTAGTGGTCTAGAAGGAATAAATAAATTGTGTGAAATCTAGATACCTCAATGTACAAGAACATTTTAGGGGCCTGCTCTACTATTGACTAACCTATATAGGGTGAATTCAACATTCCAAATTGAACCATGTGTTATGACCAAAAAATATGTTACTAAACATCAATTATATATTATGAACCTTTATGGGTTGTATTTTTATATGTAAGCTAGTGTATTGATGTTGCATAATCCTATATTTGTGCTTCTCTGAATTATCAAGCATAATGTTTAAAATAGTATCTTCTTGATCTTTTGAATTGATTCTCCATGACACACATGCAAATTATAAGGGATATGATTAATTAGATTAGGAAAATCAAGTGAGTTGAAACTATATATCTAGTATGCTAAAATTAGACTAAACTTAGTTCTTGTATAGTGTAAATGGAATGTCTAGCAAGGGTTTTAACCTCCTCTTCTCTAGACATGATGATGCAACTATATGAACATTTTATTAACCCTATTTTGGTATAAGTGGATGATGTTATAATAAATTGAAAATGACCAAAGTATTAGGGTGGAAGTATCCATCACAAGTGTAGTAATAGATATAAAAATTAAGGTTCTAACTATATCTTTGAAAGACAAAAATAGGAGATGACTGAAAAATATTTGATGCTTAAATCATATTTGGTAAATGACTAAAACATTATTTGTATACATAGGTATCCTTAAGACATTACATGAAAAATGACCAACCATATAAACTAGTGATATGAAAAATATAAGGTGATAGAAATTAGGGTAAGGCAAAATGACCCATCAAAGCAAAAGGGATAAATTAAACACATCGAAACTACATAGGGAAAATTTGGTAGTAAGACTATGGCCACCAAATTCATTGCATGAGAGACAAAAGTATAGAATAGGTGCAATTAGATCAAAATATATGTAGATAAGGCTTAAAATATAAAATGGATAGATACCAAATACTTAAATAAGGTTAGATGCTAGAGAGTGGTGTGTGGTAGTAAATGCCTTGAAAGTAGTCTAATATAGACAAGTGAATAAAGTTAGTAAAAATGAATAAATGATGCTATGGTAGAGGGATCTATACCAAATTTGAGTGTCTATAAAATAATATAAAGTGCATAATCCTTCAATATTATTGGGAATAACTTAGTTAATAACTTATCATCATGATAAAAGTATAAAAGATAGGCATAACAGGCTCTAATGTGATGAGAAGGGTCTCCCTTTACATTAAACAATTCAAATTTTGGAGCTATAAATCCTATTAGGAAGGGATATGAATATAATTCATAAGCTAAGTGGTTTAAGAGAATATCATTGAAATTAACCCTACTATTTGGATTTTGAGAACCTTGAGAAAAAACATTGATTTGATTTTGCAAGTCATGCAACATATGTATCATATTATTCATTTCAAGATTTGGAATTAAAGTAGAATAAGTTGGGATATAATAATTTTGAAAAATAGAAGGGTTATCAACATATGAAACAAATTAAGGAATGTTATAAGCAAAAGGTATTTGAGAAATATAAGGAACATGGCAAGGAATAAAAAATATATTTGGAAATTGGAAGACTGTGAGTTAAAAAAAAAGAATATGTTGAGATATAGGAAGAATGTAAGAAGCAATAGTATTATGAGAAATATTTGAAGCAATAAAATAAAAAATGGAAGCAACATAAATTTGATTATATTAAAAGTAATTTTAGAAATGACTCCACTAAAAGGTAAATTTTTACATGTGACTTCTTTCGATACATTTTTAAGTCTATATATTTTTTAAAGGTTGTTTATGAAATATTTACTAATATCTAAGTATTTTATAAGATCTATGGTTCAATAAAATTCATAAATTTATAATAAAGAGCAAAAGTTCAAAATAATTACATAGACATTATTGTGAGCCAAAAAAAATTGAGAATATTGCACCAAAACAAGAAAAATCATCCAACACACTCCATGAAGACTAATTCATAAAGAGATGTACAAATATGAGAGTAACGTGTAACTCTTCCATGAATGATCACAAAAGGCCTAAAATAGTCATGTAACTCTTCAGTTTTAAATGACCAATAAAAAAATAACATTCACTAGCCAATGATAATGAACAAAAGTAACTCCCTATGTGTAAAGTACACCTAAGCAAGCTAACTCACATGTAGGAATAATCCATGTGTGTATGAATAATCCAAATAAAAAAATATAATAGAAATAAATATCCTACACTAACACGTCTTATAAACACAAATTAGGTGAGTAGAAGAAATGGGTCTCGACAACAAGGCTTGATGAGGTACCCATGTACAAAAGAAACTCCCATAAAGCGGAGGAAATGAGAAAACTTGTAATAAAAAACTCCTCCCAAAAGAGAAAAAAGAAGGAAGGGATAAAAATCCCCACTAGAAGCTACAACTTCTTGTAGCCACCTTGTATCCTACAAAGGAGATCTTTAGAATGACTGTGGATTAATAGTAGATGTAGTGAAGAGTGGATCACCCTAGAATAGTGAATGTGTTTACCAAGTTCTTAATGGATCTCCAACCAAGATGTAGTCCCTATACAAAAAATTATGATTATCATGCATAGGAAATGGGTCAACTTCTCCATGTAATAATGGTGTATATGAAGTAGAGGCATATAAATAATGTGGAATGCCTTGTAATTGTGTAGAAGATTACTATATGTCTATTGAGTCCTAAATCAATCTACCCACTCCTTATAATGTATGAAGTGCACCAAAAGTAGGTGAATTAAGAAATAAATCCTCAATATCTGGAATGTGATAAGAAGATGGTAGAGGTGTATCCCCATCACTACTGTAGTCATTTGTGCTAGATGAAGAGTTCTCAATATTAGATATGAGCTCAAGCCCATAAATATCATCAAGTCTAGGTGAGTTTGATGAAAAAGAATATGAATGAAAGTTAGGGATAAAGTTCAAAAAGTTATATAGTTGAGATTGATGATCGACTAATCTCACTACCAATATAATATCATTATGCAACTCTGTGACATATACTGAATCTGGAGTGAACTCAACTCACATGCCTAGAATAAGGTGAGTAATATAGTAAACTAATAAGATACTAGTTAAAAGTGAGGGAATACTTATAAAATTATCAAATGTTCCTTCACTCACTTCAATAAACCCTCTTCCAAAAACCTATGTAGAAGGGTCGTCATCCAAGTGAATAATGAACATGTCACATGGTCCTAGGGAAGTGAACTCAATCTATGAAGAAACCATGTTATGTGATGCACCAGAGTCAATGTACCATGTAGGAGTTAGAGGAAAAAATGTACCTAGGTCCCTACCTTTTTACTTTATTCTCACCTTTTCTTTACCATTGTCATTTACCTTGGAGTATTCTTGGGTTGATGAAGATGATTTGATAGAATCAGGAACACTATGTTTTTCTTCTCAATAAAGCTTATTAGATGGTCAATTTACTTCTTCAAACATTTGATTTCATCATGCTTGCCTATGAAATACCCACACTTAATCTTCTCTTTCTTAGGGTTAACACTAGAAGAGGAGGTCTCATTGGTTAATTTGGAGGCAGGAGGTTTTTTGATCCTTTTAATTCTATTTCTTCTCTTTGTTGTTTGAAACCTTCTCTTTCCCATTCCCAAAAAATAGGGATTGAGGATTTGAGGACTTCACCGTGCCAATCTATATTAACTTATTTTTTTATTGATTCAAGTCATAAACAAAGTTATCTAAAGAAGACATCTTCCATGTAGTTTTAAGAGCACATTTTGTAGCATGGAAAGTGAGATAAACACAGAGTCATCTAGACCCAACTTGAAGATAGTTACATTGATAGGTGTTCCTACAATGGCATTCAAGGGGTGGTTGGTAGCTGTAATGACATGAGAATGTTAGCATTTAATTATTTTAAAGTTTACATTATAAAATAAAAAATAAAATAATTCAATTGTTTGGAAGCTGACATGATTAAATAAAAAAGTAAAACAAAAAACATGATGTTTTAAAAAATAAAAAATATACAAATATAAAAAAATTCAAAAAAAACAAACAAATAAGAATGTAGAGTAAAGTGAGAGAAATAAATATTAAAGAAAAGAAAAATATGGGTTAAATTGAGCTATCATTCCATATTACGCAGATATAATACAAACTTCTTAAATTTAATGTTTTAAAGATTACTTCTTTTTTCATTATTTTTCCTTATATTACAACATCATAATTAATAAATAAATAATCATATTATCAACCTATGATCATTCATCAAGAAATAAAATTATGAAGGATCATAGTTATTGATCCAAAACACATTGATCATCTAAATGTGACACAATATCTTCCAAAAAAGATTTAACATTGTTGACATAATTTTTTTCCTGATGAAGGATCACGGGTGTTGATTCAAAACATGTTGATCATCTAAATATGACACATTATCTTCCAAAACATATTGTTATTAAATAATATATGTATAATCATACCTAATTTATAGTTAATATATATATTTTACCGCATCATATTTTTTATTTGATAGAGTAAATAACTT
The DNA here is from genome assembly GCA_037957365.1 of Torreya grandis. Classification (NCBI taxonomy): domain Eukaryota; kingdom Viridiplantae; phylum Streptophyta; class Pinopsida; order Cupressales; family Taxaceae; genus Torreya; species Torreya grandis. The sequence continues at coordinate 2,690,591 of JARHVA010000452.1, forward strand.
GTTTTTACAAGGATCCAAGAACCATGAAAGTATTATACAAAAAGAGTAACAAGCCAAACCATGGTTAAATAATAAAAACAACAAAAACTAACTATAATGTATCAAAAGTAGAGAAATATAAAAACATAAAATAAGATCAAGAGGATGGGCCCTCTAGAGTATCCTTCTCCTCAGATATTTTCTCTAGAATTTATTGCTTGGTTTTAGAGACCTTTACCATCATACGATTACCAGGACCTTCTGCACCATCATCTAGGAGAATCATGCACAACCTTTTTGATAGGTGTCAAATTAGGGGAAATAGGTAGGGGTTTTTTGTAACCTTCAATAATTACTTAATAGGGGTCTAATTTAGCTTAGTGGACTAGATAAAGGACTATATCGTTGACTCTCCCTACCTATGTAGGGCATTACACTCTTGTATAAGACTTGTTAGGGTCATATCAACCTCTTGTACCCTATTTTTGAAGTTATCAAGTTGCTCCTTGTTTTTTAACTCATCAGACAAAATAAATTTTCCTTTTTTGATGGCCTCTATGGAAGTTCCCTCATTTAAGAAGATTAGCTTGGGTTTGGGAATAAAAAGCTTAAGCAAAAGGTCTTCAATAGAGGTTTTAGACATAATGGCTTGGGGAGTAATAATAGATGGGCAGTAGGACCCCAAGGTGGGGTCCTCCTTCAGGGATTCTTCTTGAGAGGCCTCCTCGATAGAGGAACCCCCTGGGGGAACTCCCTCCCTTGCAGAGATTGAACATACTTAACAAGTAGTAGAATAAGCCCCTAATGCAAAATGTGGTTAGACTCATTGACTTGGTGGGCCAAGGTAATGAATTCTAGTGACTTTAGAAGGTAGAACAACATGTTGATCTTATAACCTAGAAAGTGGTTTAATAACAAATAATGATGAGAAAATATTATGGTATGCTTACCCTCTAAGGTCATGTATCTCATTACCTAGAGGAATATATCTGGCCAATGTCACAGAAGGTCTGCCTTGGGAAAATTCCTTTTGTTGGTTTTATCGAACTCATTCGAGCAAAAAAAGCACTAAAAAAGCTCCTGATTCTTGGTCTGATCCTTGAAGGCCTTTTTCCTTTTGTAGGACATGTTAGTGGCCTCTCATATGAAGTCCTCTATGACTATGATCTTTATTCCCCATATCACCACTGTGCACTTGTTTCATGCAGTGACTAAGTCCCAAACCACGTTGGCATCATGCTCAATAATTTACACCATTAGCTCTATGAGACCCTTGTGCCTTAAAGTTTTCCATACCTTCTTCTGTTCTCACATCTCAACACATGAGATAGGCTTTAGCCACTCTCTATCTCCCTCCATTAGCACAATGACAGTAGAGCCAAGGCAAATAGATAGATGGTTCTAGAGAGGATAGTTTTGAATTATACAAATTACGTTGGGATACTTACCATCTTTGTCCTATGGTAATTAAACCACCTCATTTTTTTATAATGGTGGATCATCATTTTTAAATTCCATCTATTGATAGGAAGATTTCACATGTGTGATGGCATGATAACTCTTTTAACTTGTTGTACTTTCATCTCATATGGCCATTAGGACATTATTGGGGACATGGCCTCCTTCATGCCAATAATTATTTATAGGTAATATATAGATTTATCACATCATATTTATAATAGACAATCATAATTATTTATAGGTAATATATATATTTTATAGAAACATATTTATAAATAATCATAACAATAAAATTTTAAAAATAAATTATCATAAAAAATATCAACACATGATAATAAATAAATAAATTAGATATAAATAATCATAACTAATTTATATGTAATATATAGATTTTACTGCATCATATTTATAAATAATCATAACAATAAAATTATAAAAATAAACTATCATAAAAAATATTACCGCATAGCAATAAATAAATAATATAGATAATCATAATTAATTTTTAGGTAATATATAGATTTTACTATAATATATTTATAAATAATCATAATAATAAAATTTTAAAAATAAATTATAATAAAAAATATCACCACATGATAATAAATAAATAATTAAATTGTAAAAATGAATTATCATAAAAAATATTACTACATCATAATAAATAAATAAATAATATATAGATCATCATAATTAATTTATGCAACATATTTATAAATAATCATAATAATAAAATTTTAAAAATAAATTATCATAAAAAATATCACCATATAATAATAAATAAATAAATAATATATAGATAATCATAATAATTTATAGGTAATATATATATTATCATATCATATTTATATTTATAATAGATAATCATAATTAATTTATAGGCAATATATAGATTTTATCGTAACATATTTATAAATAATCATAACAATGAAAATTTAAACATAAATTATCAGAAAAATATCACCACATAATAATAAATAAACTAGCATAAATATCTTAGATAAATCTATATAAAATATATCGATATATATCATTCTCGAGTATTTATCTATTGATGTATTTTACATAGATTTATCTAAGATATATATGCTAGTAGATAAAACAAGTTGATCATCTTTCTTATCAATAACACATTATTTTGACTACAATCTTAGAGGTTTAAACTTAGTGAATAAAACCCATAATGTGTTAAAGTCATCTGGGCTCAAGCTGATGAGCTCATTCTCCAGTTCATGACCTTTCATCACATCCTGTTTCCTAAAGAATTTTCCTAGTGCAATCCATACTTCATTAGGTGTTTTAGTAGATTCAACGTGAAAACACAAGTCAATGGAAATAGATAAATTAAGACAACCATGTGCTTGATCACATCTATTAAACTATTAATTTTATCTACATCTACTGTAGGTTTAGTTTTCTCATTCATATTTATTTTATAGAAGCCTTGTTTTCTTAGAGCAAGTTGCATGTTACTTTTCCATTCATGATAATTGAATGCAGTAAGAAGTGAAAACAACTAGAAATCCATGATGCAAGAAAATTAATTATAGAAATAAATGTGCAAGCATAAGAACACAACACACCCTATTGAATCCAAAATATTATGAAACCCCCCAATTGGACACTTTATAATTTTAGTGCATTTTACAAAATAAACCATTCCACTAGAAAAAACAAAAAAACACACACACACTTTTGAATAAAATGACACTTAATTTTGAGTTATCAATAAAAAATTATAAGGAATTTCATTTTCCATATTTAAATGGCCTATTAAATAAATGCAAAAAATTCAAACGCTCTTAAGGCTAAATCACAACATAGCCTTGTAACTAGGTGTTGAGATCTGAATTGAACCAATGACCTCTCCAAGCTAGTTTTAAGTCTTAACCACTCCACCTATTCATCCACATGTGTAACTAAATATAAATAATTCCATTTAAATGGCAAAAAAATAGCTATTTTAAAAATCAACTAATAAAACAAATTTTGAAAAAAGTTTTAGGGCACAAATATTTTAATTTTGACTTAGCTTTGAAATAGAGGAACTCAGGGGCCACTGTGGAGAAGCAAGATCATACTAGAGAGGAATACAAGATGGAAGGATAACCTATCAACCATGAGAGGGAGATTTAATGGATGTTTCATGCCATGTTAGGGTTAAAACATGTTAAAAACCATGGGTCCAAGTCTAAGCAGAGTGAGTAACAGGTCTAGGAGGCATAATGGAGCCATGCAGGCCTAGACCGATCTAGTTTAGAGGCTATAATCAAGTTGTACAGATATTAAAGCTCCAAGAATGGATCAAAGGCATCAAACCAAGGTCACCATTGGCTAAAAGGAGGTCATCCAAGACGTAGAAGCCCAATGCTAGCTTAGAGGCACCAAACTAGGGTTTGTAGATCATGTGGTGCAAATTAAGATTTTAACTAGCCTGTGAGTAAATGAAATGACCTTATAGTGTAGTCAAACAAGCCTTTAAACTAGTTGAAAGTGGTTTTACTTACACCCAATTCTACTTCAATGCAAAATAAATGTTAAGAGGGCTCAAATAGCTAAAAGTAGGTGTTGTTGAAGGGACGACAATTGGATGTAGTGTGTGAATAGGCCGAATAGTTTTGAAAAAACTAACGTTGACTTCAAACCAACAAAGTAGAACTATCACAAGGCTACAATCCAAATCCTTTGATCTCCATAAAAAACTTTTAGCAAAAGTTACTATTCATGAAATTTGATCCCAAGTCAAATTTATTACCCCGTATAAATTCAAACTTATCATTGTCTTGTGATGTGTTCATGTCATGCTTATATGACCCTTAGAGTCTTCATATAACCTTGTTAGCATAGTTTAAGATTATTTTGGAGAAGTTAAGGTAATGTCATACTTTGATCATATTGTGGTCTAAGCATGTCATGAGGAAAAAAGGCATGGTCAAGTTGTGTCATAGGTGATTAGGGGTTTATTAGTGCCATTTTATGTCTTAAGCATCTTATCATAACATTTCATGATTTTTTGAAGTGTTTAAGGTTCACTTGTAGACTTGGAGGTGGTGAAAATAATGAAAATGTGATTTTTAGCTAACTTTATGTATGCCAAAAGTTCTCAAAGTGAAAAATTCATACAACATAGTTTCAAGGAGTTTGGAGTAGTTACACAATTGCCACCCCTATTAGCATGTTAGAGAAAGGTCAGATTATTGAAATCTAATGCCATCTTAAGGAGTTAAAGAAGTTGTACGGGCTTGTTGAGGTCATGTGCAAGTGAAGAAAGCTTCAGAGTGTCCTTTGAGATTATATAGGTTAGGAAAAATCTTGGGAAGAAGTTTTAAGTTCCAAGTAATAGATTTTTCTCTCTCCCTTCTATCATTCCATTCACAAGAGAGTGAAGGCCAAGTTCAATTAGATGGTATAGGCCATATAAGTAGAGTTGAAATATGATATTTTGGCCAAATTTTAGGACCCTATAGGATTTCAATATGTGGCATTGGTCATTGGATTGGTGTTCTTAGATTCATGAATAATTACGAAGAATTTAGACTATTTTTTAAGAGCTTAAAACCCCACAAGATGAGCTTGGTGTGACTCCAGTGAAAAGTGTGAGATCATGGCTACTTGAAACCATTTAGAGTGAGTTCTTAGATTCTTGTATATTACTCACACATATTAATTCATCATGGTGGCACATATGGATGGTCCTTTGGCAAGAAAAGTATCTCTTGTGGGTAGTTTATAAGTGACTGTTAGTTTTTTGTGTTTGAAAAGTTCTTCAGTTGGTAAAATACATCTAAGTGAATCTTTGTGGCATTTTACTCCCTCAAAAATTCATTCATGGATTCCTGATCACTCAATTATCTTGTACAAGTCCCAAAAGGCCACTTATTCATTTACCTTGTGGAATGTGTCTGTGTGCTTGCATAGTAGGGTGTGTCTGTGTGTTTAAATAGTTGGAATATACAATTATAATGAGTTTGATAGTTTTATTTTATTAGTATAATATGTTGATCTAAAGTAGGCAATGATATTTTGGTCCAAATAATCATGTTTTATATTTTTCAAGACTTCAAACCTCTCATACTTAGAACTCTATTCAATGGTCACCTACAGATATGTAGGTATATCATTTAGAGAAACCCAATGTTGTCAACGTGTCTTGAAGGTTGTTTAAGCATGAAATATTTTGAAGATTACAAGATAAGGTCATTGTATCAATGAGGTTTCCAAAGAACTTAAGGTCAATGAAAGTTACAAACAAACAAACTAGTAGAAGATAATCATCTATAGACTATATGTGTATGGATAGTATAGGTAGGGGTTTGAAGATGACTTGAATAAGATAATTAATTTAAATGAAGTGAAAATGAGATTTTTATGAGATTTGAACATTGTAAGAAGTCATGGCATATTTGAGAAAGTCTACTCAAACCATATGCATTTAGATCTTCCAAACAATCACTTATAGCTTGTTGTGAGAAGTTGCCCTAGATAGTAATGTTAGTGGATTTTAGAGATTCAAGGCATGTAAAATGGTCTTAATTTTATAAACAGCATTAACATAATAAAAGGATATATAAATAGGTTTGGGGTTTGGTCTTGGAGACTTAGGAATCCTTGTAGACAATCATACATTCTCAAATGCATACCTACAATCAAGATGAGAGAATTACCTTGAACATATATGTCCATGATTTTGGAGTATCAAGATAATGAGAGAGTATTATAATCTCAATAAACATGAAATTTAGCCATTGAAAAGGTTTAGAGATAGGTCTAGAGATTTGAGAAGGCACAACATAGTCAAACTCAAAGATATCCACCTATAACATGTTGAGAAATTGGCCTCATATAGTGATGTTACAAAGAACTTGGAGTTTAAATGGTATTGATAAGTGTATAATGACATTATTAATAATGGGAAAGTGTCATTGGGATACTCAGAGAGTGATAAGAAAGGTCATGAAGGTCATTGAAACTCAGAACTCTCAAGACAACACCTATGGCCATCCATGTTGATTTGGGCTTGATATTGTACAGATGATAGAAACATAGAGTTTCAAGGTTTCAAAGGAAAATAGATCAACCAAGAACATGAAAATCATTTTAAGAGATTAAATTTTGAATATGAGGCTCTTAGAACATCAATTTGATAGACCAGTCTTAAATAAATGTATATAGGTAGTTGACCACCTATAGGTCTACCTAAATGACTCAAGGTCTCTCCAAAACAAGAGACAATGGTTATGAGAGTGTTTGAATGATATAAATTATATTAGGGTTTATAAAATCATCAAGACAAAAGGATTTCTAAAATAGGGGTTATAATCCTAGTTACCTATACACACTTGAAACACATAGTCAGGCCTATTTGCAAGATTGATGAGTTCTACTCAAATGAGGAAGTTAGAGGTTTGAGAGAGAGAGTGAAAAAATTGAGAGTATAGATGTGATTGAAAAGTGTGAACATGTTTCACCAATATAAACTTAGACTCAATTTTGAAAGGAAATAGACCCAGATAAACATTGTTCAATCATATAGAGACCTAGTTACACACTCAAGTTTGTATAGGCAGTCAAATCTAAGGAGAGTAAGGTGATAAGAGGTGAGTGATATGTGATTTAATATGTCAAATAGAATGAATTAAACTTAATTAATAAATTCAGACAACATGTTGGCATACCCTCTTCTAAACCTTGCACAGTCCCAAATGGCATACACAGGCCTACTAAGCTGTCAGTCCTAAAAAATGGTGAAGTGATGGATAGTTGGAGTTAAGATGAACTTAAGAGATCCTATAAATATGGTGAGGGAAATATTAAAGCATTTAATAAGACTTTAGACCCATGTCAATGAATAAAATGGGAGAATATAGTCCCTTAGGGTATGATAGGCAGACTCACACAAAAACCCTAGGCCTAAAGCAATGAAATGTTGTAGAGAGTTTGAGGAAAAATGTGATAAGATAGAAATTAAAATAGGTTATGGGATATGTCACAAAAATCATTGAGGTAATTTAAGCTAATCCCCAATTTTTTATTTTGTTTTTATTTATTGATAAAAAAATATATATAAATTTTTTTTAACAATTTTGTATTCTTGTTTTACTTTGTTCATTAATTTTAAATTATAAATATTATTTTGTTTTTATTTAAGCTAATACATACATACATACAATTTATTTATTGATATATGTATTGTATTATATTATTGTGTTATATATATACATACATATATATACATATATACATATATAGATACATATGTATATGTATATATATGTATGTATGTATATATGTATATGTATATGTGTATGTATGTATGTATATACACACACACACACACACACACACACACACATACACACACACACACACACATATATACATACATACATATATACATATATACATACATACATACACACACACACACACACACACACACACACACACACACATATATATATATATATATATATATATAGTTCATTGATCTTACGAGTTGTAATTGGATTTGGATGTGGATGCATGGATATATTGTCTTTCTAGCACATGAATTTTTCTTTTATTATATATGTTATGGGAAATATGTGATGTATGTTTTCTTTTCTAACATTATGTGATACACATGCATGGTTAAAAAGAAAATGGTAAAAATATTTGAAAAAGTATAATTAATCAAAATAAATTTAATGTGCACCATATCATGATGTAAAAGTTGTAAACAAGAGATAAATAAGTATAATAAACCAAAGATGGTAATGAATCTTTTCAAACCATGTAAAACATTTGCACCAAATTAAGACAAAATGAAATAACACTATATCATGTTGGGAAGTATGAAAATTTGTAATAAAATGGAAAACACATGAAAACCCAATGGTACAAAAACAAAATAACTAAGTCAATTAATTATATTAAATCAAGTTAGAAAGTATGAAAAGAGAAACAAACTGTAAGTAGAAATCAAATTAATCACACTAATTCAAGATGGGAATTGTAAAAAAATTAATAAAATGGTTGTAAACATATATACAATTGGAAAATAAGAAAATAAAAGTGAAGGACTTATGAAGTATAAAATAGACTAAATCAATATGGGAAGTATGTCAATGATGTGTAACTCATAATCAAACGCTGCTTATCTCAAATTTGAAGCATGTAATATCATTATGACTTGGTTATAGTATACATTGGGTATTAGAATATTTTATGAGGAGGGCCTGGTCCTATCTATGGTCTTACATTACAACTCATAGAGAGAACACCAATGAGGTGGAAAAAAATGTGGGAATGATTTAAAAATATGTTTATAATAGGGTAATTTGTGAGGAGGGCCTTGTCTTATCCATGGTCTTACACTATAAGTAACAAGGGGAACACCAATGAGGTGAATAATAATAAGGAAATGTTTTATTTTGGTAAATTTTAAGGAGATCCTAGTCCTATCCATGGTCTTACACTGAAACTCACAAAGGGAAATCCTAAGGGGAATGATAACCTAGCAAAACAATATTTATCAAAAGGAAATATTAGAAATATTATACCAAAAGAAGGAATGTAAAAATCATGTCATAGGCATCATTAAGAAGGCATTAGGAAACATGAGGCATACTAAGTACAAAAGAGAGACACTAAGAGTCTAGTGACCATCAAAATACAAAGGATACCTAATCATAATAAACACAAATCCATATAGGCAAATATGTGAGATACTAAGATCAACTCAAGTTGGTCATATAAACAAGAAAAGTAAAATGGACCTACCTTCCCACAACATGTTCCCCATTCCTTAGGACCTCTTATAGATCCATCGGTCTACTAAAAATATTAGGTGCTTATGTGAGAAAGTAGGTATCACTAAAGGATTTTTTTATTCTCCTATCCAATCTACTATCCTACCACACCCCAATAGACCTCAAATCTATCATGAGGCCAATTATGGAGATTGAGATTTGATTAAAAAGAGGAGATGTGTTATGAATCATGTCTTTTAGTTTGATTTGAATTTAAATTTGGATGTTGCCTTTTAAATCATTTCTTTTTGTTTAAATTATTTGGACTTTAACTTTTTTTTTATGGATTTTATGATTCCTTCTCCAGACAAATTTGGAATAACCAACATGAGTGATCGAAATGATACACACACATGATATTTAGAATTTGGTTAAATGAAGCCAAGTATCCACAGATATGACTGAATAAACACTTAGGCTTACCTATGAAATAATATTTAATCTCAAGTTTCAACCATATGTATGCTTAGTATGTGAAAGGAATATAAAGGAAAAAAAGGAAGATCCAAAATAGATTAAAAAATAGAAGTACAATGTGATGCCTTATTTGTTAAATAATCATATGGTAAATAAAAATTACTAATGAAATCAAGGTTTGTATAACCAAGTCACAATAATAATTATCTAATTTTTAAGTGAGATAAGATAACAAAAAAAATCATTGTAAAAGAAAAGGAATCCATGAAAGAATTGAACTCATAAACATAAGTTTGAAATCATTAAAAGAGTGATAATAATTCATAAAAAAATAGGAAAGCAAATGAAACACATAATATAAATATCCATCTAAAATATATAAGTGAAACCAAATTTGACACATAGTCAAGTGTATAAAAAGTGGATCACAAATCTCTTCTAAAATCATAATGTAGAATAATGTGAAAGAACACCATGGCATGTTCACATGTACTATAAAATTTCCCAAAAATATTATCCATGACATCTAAAACATCTCTATGAACCTAGATCCTAACTACAGCCAGAGTCTCATCAATCCTCAAGGAAATTTGTACACACACTCCCTTTTGAATCTCCTCAACTAAAAATGTAGATGTAGATGAAGGATTATGCTCATGAGGGATATAATGTAAAGGATAATTAAGGAGAATAATAGGTACCTAAATAGGAATAATATCTATGGGGCAAGAAGGAGGTGTCATTAGTTGAGAAGGAGGTACCACCGATAGAGAAGGAGGTGCCATCAGTGGAGAAGGAGGAACCTTCTTACATGGGCTACTCATGGAAAGAGGAATAATAGCTATAGGTGTTGGTTATGGGTGATAATGAAGGTGATGATATATAATATGGTAATGATTGATATGATGTGTACCACATTGGTCTCATAGATAATATACCTCCCTATATTTAGGGATATACTCAGGTAATAGCTTAGGAAGAGGTATAGCCTTATGTTTGGGTTGACTAGTGGCAAGATGTAATATGTCAATATACTACCTGAGTTTCTAACAATGAGTTGAAGAATGGTTAGTTCTGAAATGGAAGCAACATATACATTTGTTAGTAGGATTTTGGGGCCTACTAACAAAAGAGGTAGAAGGAGAAGCCAGGGGTGATTGATATAACTGGTAGTCTTTAGTCTAATGACTAGAAACTTTGTAGATATCACAATAAGATTGATCAACCCATTGGGTAGGCATGGGATCAAGCTATGGAAAAGGAAGAAGGTTATCACCAAGGGAAGGTATGGCTAGAATAAAAACTATACTAGGTTCATCTGAAGGTAAAGTGGGAGTAGAAATTAGACTAGGCTCAGTTGAAGGTGAGGTTGGTCATGTGAAAGGCTTAAGAATAGTATCTAGCATCTCTAGGGGAAGTAAACTAGAAGGATCTTGATATATAGTAAAGTGATAAGGAATATTCATGGCATGATCCATGAGCATGCTCTTGAGAGGCTCTACTAAAATTAGAGGTGTACCATGTGAGTGATCCATCTCTATCTTGTGACAAATAGGAAGAAAACTAGTATTAGGTACTATAAAGGAAGATATGCTAAAATATGAATGAAAATACTAAAATAAATATGTGTGATGTTGAAAAATCTTATCATTTATATCTTAGACAAGACTAACTAAAAATGGGTCATCTAAATCATAACCATCATTGTATTCAAGTGTATGCAAGTTGATGGTACATGTAGGTATGACTTTGTTGTTATAAGATATTTGATGGATACAATGTCTAGTCTTGGTTAAGACAATAGGTATATCATTGATAGGTGATTAACAAGATTGAGTTTATAAAGAGGGAGGATTTTGGGTGATGATATGAGGGGATAGACCAAATGTTTTTATCTTGAGGCTAATTGCATCCAGCTCATCATCATCAGAATCTAGGAGGTTAGGTGGTATGTTCTTGATTAGTTCAGGATGACCATTATAACCTTGGGTAGAATTGATAGGATAATTAAAGAGTTGAGATTCCCTAACTGGTATAATAGGCAAAGGTTCAAGGGTAATAATTTTAAGGACACCACATTCTTGAAATTATTCAAAATTCTAAGGGTTTGTGTCTCCTTGAATCTTGTAAATATCTCCATTATGGGGGAATTTAATGTATTAGCATGTGGATGAGGTGACTACTCTCATATAATGAGTCCAAGGTCTACTAAGAAAGATGTTATAAGAGATAAGAAAGTTAAAGATCATAACTTTCATGTGAATAGTGATTGGAGGGATGGTAATGGAAAGCCACACATAACCTAGAGGAGGTATTTACCTTTGATCATATCCTTGACATGTGCTACATGTAGACTTTAGGTTTCAATAGAATATCCAAGTGTTTTAATGAAATCAAGGGAAGCAAGGCAAGTAATTAAACCTTAATTAATTAAGGCACTCTTAACTTAGATGTCACTGATTTGGATGATAATAAATAGAGTAGGGTCATCTGTATGAAGTAGAATCTCATCAGGAATCATGGAAGTGATAGGAATTTTAACGAAAAGAGAAATTGTCCACTGTTTCATTAATATGTATGGACATCTCTTTGCATTGTTTAAGGATACTACTATCTTTGGATATAGACAAGGTAGCTTCACATCTTGCTAGAGAAGGACAAGGGATGTTCATTTCAAATAAAAATTACATTAGATGGTTTTGATGATAGGGGAAAGTTTACATTAATTCGAGGAAAGGTATTTGAGATGGGAGATGAGATCCACAATGGGGTCCCATTCATCATAACCCATGGGAGGATTTCTATATATAGGTGCATAATGTTGTAAGATCTCTTGTGAAGGAGGGTTGTAAGTGAAATTAAACTTGTGTTGATAAGGTGTAACTGGTTTAGGTTGATTAAAAATAGGTTTATTGACTTTAGGTGGTGGGATGGTTGGTTGAGGTATTTTTTGTGGTTGGGTTGAATAAATACTATTGTAAATTGGGGAAAATTATTTTATTATGTGGATGTTTGGGGAAGAGTATATATAATGTTAGAGGTATAATCAAGTTGAGAGTGGTGCTTGGAAGGTTATAAGGTCCTCTTGCCCCAATTCCATTAGATGAGATGGGGAAGTATCTTGAATGACGTAGAATGTTTGAGAGGTTTGATGCATGGGTATTGTATTATAATTAATAAGGAAACTAACATTTGTATGTTAGTCATATTAACCACATTTATTCATTAGTAGTGAGGTCTATAAGACTTTCAACATTATTTGTAGGAGTAGGCTTGTCAGAGCTATCTTGGTGGTTGGGAAGAGGATTTTTGTATATAACAAGATGAACATTAGCTTGATTTAAAGTTTGGTTTTTGTTTTTCATTTCATGGGCATTAAAATTTATGTCATATTATTTTTGATTCATTCTAATGAGTTATTCATGATCAAAGTTTGGGCCAATAAAAAAATCCATATATAGATTGAGTAATTGTCTACAAGTCTCATGCGAGTGACCCCAACTTGCATGAAATAATTTTTTTTTGTTTGGATCATACCATGATTTCATTGGATGAGTGGGGTTAAGATATCATGGTATAGGTCTTGAAATTCACTTTTGAAGCTCTACTAAGGATAATGGTTTGTGGATATTAGTGTTGTTCATTTGAGAAAAGGTAGGAGTGTTTTTTAGAGGGGGAGCATGCTCCATAGCATTATTTGGGGAGATTAATTTAATGTTGTGAATAATTTCATAGGTATACATAATGCCATCATTATTTTCATGATGGTTTTTTTTTAATTAGCATACAAGTTCCCATTGTAGGTTGAGATGGTTCAAATTGGTGCATGAGAAAGTCTTGTTGATTAGCTTAGCCAAGGGTTTCTTCTAAAGTTCTTGGAGTGTCCTAACTTGATATTATAATATGGGGTAGAGAGCATTAGTGAATATGTGGAAAAGGTTATAATGTACCATATTATGCTCACATTTGATAGACAAATTATTCCATCATTTGATGAAGGCTTGTGTCATTTCAGTTTTAAGTTATTTAAAATTTGTAAAGTGAACTAAGTTGTTTTGGGGAAGATCACTACTTTGAAATTATTGGACTAGTGAGTTAACCAAGTATGTAAGGCTAGTGATAAAATGGATTTTTAATTTATTACACCAATCTAAATCATCTCATGATAGTGTTTTAATCAATAGTTTGGTTGCGGTAAAGGTATTAAGTTTGAAGCAATCTTTATAAAGGTTACCAAATGTCTTTAGGTGTAATGTGGGACCCATAGATCCATTATAGGTGATGGTGGGTGTGATACCTCCTATGCCAATATTGGAAATTTGAGATATAAGAGGTTCATTTTGTACATATTTGATTTTTATATTAATAAGGGTTGGTTATGGGATAAGGGTTGGTTGGGTGGACATTCATATTTTGCATTCCCGTTGAAACCTGTTGATGAAGGTTAATGATATAATTTCAAATCTTCATCATTTAATTTGAATTATTAGTTTGAAAAGTATGCATTTGGTTGTGCATTTGTAATTAGAGTTGGTTAGTTTGGGTCATATTTTGACTAGTGTTCATAGCATGTGATGCATTGGTATTAGTATTAATGGCTTGATTTACACTATAAGTATTATCATGTGCCACACTAGTGGCATGAGAAGAATTGGTCAAAAAAAGCACTAGTAGCAAGTATTGGTAGCAAAATATGCACTATTTATATGGTTAAGGGGAAGGGTGTTTTGAAGAGGTCCACTAGAAGTTGAACCTACCATGTTAGTAGAGATACTTGGCATGGAGGTTGAAGAAGTCATAAAAGGAGATGTAATGGTGTGTGAAGGATACATAATATAATGAAAAGGTTGATATGCAAGGAAAGTGTTTACCCTAAATATGTGAGAGAAGGTAGGGGAGGTTGAAATAAGTTATTATACTTAAGGACCTATCATAAGATTATAAATGATTGAGGGGTATTTTCCTCTATGTTGAGGAAATTCATTTATGAATAAGAGCATTTTGGTTATGTACTCTAAATCATGCTCATATTCTAGGGATAAAAAAGGATTATGAACTGAGGATGAATGGGGATGAGTCCCTTAATTGGTAATGTAAGTGGAAATATAGATATTGCTTTCATCCAAGGTGGGTGCCATAAGTTATGTCTTGGGAAACCTATTAGGACTGGTAAGACTCATCATGCTTATCTAATTTAGCTTTGTTTTATCCTCAAACAAGAAATTCATGATGAAGGAAAGAGGTAAAAAATTTTATGGAAAGAGGGGTCAATTGATAAGATACAAAATCAAACCAATAGACAATGTTTTATAAAATAGGAAATAGAATAGGGATAAAGAATGCAATCAGATAGGATGACTGTGTACTACAAGATAGGAAATAAAATAATATAAATAGAAGAAATAGTTAGATAGGTTGACTGTGTAATGCAAGATAAGAAAAAAAATAGGCTGACAAGATACACAGTCAGATAGGTTGATTGTGTACTTTAGAGGGAGAAACTAAACAAGCTGAAAAGGATACACAATTGTATAAGGTGATTGTATACTAAAGGGAAGAAAGATTAATAGTATATAAGAGGTTGTGTCGACAATGTTCTAAAAACATAATTTTTAAAAATATAATAGTTAAGTAAATAAAGTGAAGCACACAAACAAGTAGATCAATGTGATTGATCTAATTGGAATGCACAACACAAACCTTGCACTATCACTAGCTAATGCAAATTTTTACAATAAAAAATACAATGATCAAAGAGTAAGCAATAAACTTGAATGTAAATTTTAAATAATTGGTCATGTCTAAATTTTGTTAAGTTATAATAAATTTTTAAATTAATGTGATGGCGAGTTGGTTGTAAGAAGGAACTAGAAATAAATCTATGGATAGTTTTAGGTAGTTTAGGCTGAAAGGAATATGTATTAGTGATGGTACTGGATTGGTATTGGGGCCTACCCCATCATTTTATAATTCCATAGTAGTAAGGGTGTCAAGTTATTTTCCAATATATACCATCAACCATGTGTTTATAATTGGCCAAAAAACCAAACCGGCTTTCCCCTTGGTGATGAAATCCAAGTAGGTAGACATTGGGGATAAAAATGTTTAATGATTTTTAGTTTAAAGTGATTTGTAAGTGTGTGAGAAAGAGAAAAATAGTGTGACTAAATTGGTTAATTGAAAAAAAACCTAATTAATCTATGTTTATTACTCTAAGCATGTAAGCAATTGAAAAGAAAAGTGAATTAATTATTAGAAAAATAGGTTAATTCCTTTGACTATGAAGAGTATAGAGTTGGTTAAGGTGAAAATATATGAAAATAATAAATAACATAGTTGATAGGGTCACTACTATTCTATAAAAGTAATATTCAGAAAAACATAGTCGAACATGTCAACTATATCTTCTAGAGAGATAGGCTATAAAATTGCATCGAGCTAGTCAGCGTAGTTTGCTGTAAGGTTGTAGTTTTATAGACTGTAAACTTGTGAAAAACTATACTATAAATGAAAAAATGAAATGAAAAAGAAGGTAATAATGAAGCTTGGTGGTTTTTAGGATTCTTAGTTTCAAAATTTTATGATGTGTTGTTCAAGTGTTGATTTAAATATTATGTGAACAAAGTCAACTCAATTGATGGGGTCTACAAAACCTGTATGCTGAAAAATAATCTATGAATAGATTCAAATAACTTGACTACATATATAAACGTATAATTAAAGAATAAGACTGTGTCAAGCTGATCAATCTAGTCACCTATATTTGGAGAAGACCTACATAAAAATAGTCATTTTGGAGTGATTGTGTGCTAAATCTATGCACATACTATTATAAATATATAGATAAGTTTGATACAGAACTAAAAAAATAAAAATATGTAATATGATTATAAAATTAATGCACGAAAAAAAACCTACAATGGTTTGATTCACATTGGGTTTTGTAATTATACTTCTTGTGACCCTACTCCCTATGATTACACATCAGCTCACATGTAGAATATTGACCCTAGTCATCCCACTTTGAGACATCCACCACCTTATTAGACCTTTTTTGCATTGTATTCTTACCCTCCATACATCCTTAGTCCATCTTAGCCCTTTTGCATGCAAGACAGACCCTCTAGGGACCCCTCGAGACCTTTTGAGAGCCTATTGACCAGCCTAAGCCCCTATTTGACCCAAGCCATGGATTGTGTGAAGGAAACCCATGGCCTAGGATGTAGGTTTCCTTAAAAAAATCCATGGCCTAGGCTACGACCTAGGCAAAATGTGTGTAAAAGTGCTTTTTTGGACTCAAACGGTTAAAAATGGATATTTTTAGGTCTTTTGGTGGATTGGGATTAGGATATATGCCTCATTATCATTCATTTGAGTCTCTATCTTCTTGCTACACACTCTCTCTTGAATCTTCTTACCTATCTTGACTCCCATACCTTTTTTAATCTCTCTTGATTCATTCTTGACACCTTTGAGCTTGATTAGTGATAGAGGGTCCCATATGCTGCTACACATTTGGTTGGAGACTCCATTGCTACTCTTAGTTGTTCTTACTTCTTTGTGTCTTGATTCCATATTCTAAATTTGGAATTGGACCTAATTTGTGAACTTGGTTGGATCTCTTACACCATTTCAAGTTCTCACTTCACCTCCTCCTTTGCTCTTGGCTTTTGGTTTGGACTCCAGCTTGCTCATAGCTTGGTCTTCCTCATACATTACTTCTTAACTTGGATTCCTAGTTGGTAGAACATATACACATCTTCTTTGAGATTTATCTTAGGGAAATTTGATATTCCAAGTGAAACTCCATTTTTTTGTGTAGTATATATGTTAGGGTTTGATTTGTTTTGGTGATTTAGTTGTTTTATGCATTGTTTATAATAGTTTTTGAAGTTTATGCATTTATATGTGGTTAAAATATATATTCATTGATTAAAATATTGACTATTACATGTTATTCTTGTATTGGAAACATTTATATTACATATTAGGACTTTACATGCTTAAAATGAACTAGACAACTTGCTTAAACAATCTCCCTCTCTTGCTAAACTAGAACATTGCATTGTTATAAAATAATAGTGTTGAATTTGAAAGATATCTCAAAACTAGACTAGGCATGCTCTTGAAACTCTTATTGAAAACATCTTTATTGACTAAAATTTCTTTCATTTGGATTGAAATTTCCTTAACATCTAGATTTACATTTCATTTGTTAACTCTCTTTATTCGGTATTGTTGTTTCAACAATTAATATGTAATCAATAGTCTAGTCTTTGCTACTTCTATTACTATGATTGGATCCACTACAGATACTTACATCCTTTGTGAACCTAATCATGATATCCCCAACTTGGTTCTCTATCTATAGCTTGGTGTAATTTGACAAATGGGATAGCCACTATAGACCTCTTGTAGCCCATAGAAGCCCTGAGCCTTATGGCCTCTTAGTGGTTTACTTTATCACCTTGCCAAACACTGGTGGTTCTATTTAGATTCTTGAAGCTAAATTCTTGCATGCTTGATGGGAAATCACATATAGTTTCACATTAGTTCTATCTTATTTAGGACTCTCTTAGTCATCTCCCCTCTATTAGTTGTTAGGATTTGCTTTTAGTTGTGTTTTGGCTCTTACCTTGGTTATTTTCTCCTACTTTGGTTTTATGTTATTCTTCCTATTATTTCTCCATTGGTTTGACTTTTTTTTGTCTTCCATGTTTCCCTCACTTCATTAATTCATGGCTGATCTCACACCCTTGGGATGCCAATCCTGATGGATTCAGGGTCTCATCCCTGAGCGCACTCATGAGTAAGCCATGCTTGAAATAGAATGCCACAGATGTCGTAGGATCCAATAGCTTCCCTCAACCCAACATGGTAGTCCACACCCTCTCACATTTAAAATAAAAAAATATTTTTAGGACTATTACCAATGGACTCAGTCTCCTTTTCACTAGTCTAAGTTTCATTCATCTAAAGATATTTCATCTTAGCCTCATGTTGGATCTCATTCACCCATTCAAGGTGATGAGGAGCCCCTTACATGATTGGGACTTGATGAGATACATGCTATAATTGATGATTAATGTATTCACCTTCAAGTGAATGAAGTGCATCCTTCTCCCCCTAGGAGTCAATGGTGTTTTTCCTTTATAAATAGAGCTTGTACCTACTTAGTTTGGAGTGCCTTAACTAGTTCTTGTGCATGTTTCCCACCTCTTTTTTGATTGTAAACTCTAGAGAAAGAACATCCTCATATCCATGTTATGGGTCATAGGTATTCCAAATCAATAATTTATCCTCATCATGGGGGGTCTTCCTATCCTCCTAGTCCTTCTTTTAGTGTTTTCAATGAGCATGCTAATTTTGATCACCACATATAGACTAGAAACCTATGGGATGCATATCAGGACCATCAACATCCACCAGTTGACCCTAAATTAAAGGTGCATGACCAACATCATGGATATTTTGGTCATCTTGACCATTTACACAAGTATGCCACATCTTACCATCATCCTCATGGGAATTGTCACACTTCTCATGGTCATTCCCCACCATGCAGTAGAGATTATTTCCATCATGAGCATCCTCCTTATCAGGAGCCACCTAGACATCATCCTCCCTATGGTCATGGTCATGGTGAAATCTATAGGCATAGGCAACATCATAACCATCACAAGATCCCTCTTGGAGTTTATCACCATATTGATATCAATTGTGCTTACAAGGATCTTCATCAAAATCCTCTAGCCCTGTGGGTGTGTGTTATTCCCCTTTCTAATCCTATCCTTAAACTATATAAGTTCAATGGGATGTAAGACTCCAGTTATATGAATCATATTAAAACATTCATGATGGTGTGTATGTATTAGGAATATGATGAAGGCATGATGTTGAATCTCTTTGCTTATTTTCTATGAGCTAAACTCTTGTTTGGTTTCATAATCTACCTCTAGATTCTCTCTCTAGTTTATAACTCCTTCTAGATGACTTCCTTTAATATTTTGATATTTATAAACCCTTTAACCTTGGCATCCAATCACTCACCTTCATGATATAGGCCAAGGTTGAGTCGAACCTTAATTTTGATGTAGATGGCATTCAACTATTCATACATGTAGGATTAGGTTCTCAAAAGAATAACTTTATGATATGTTCACATAAGCATTGAGGTAGGAGGTTCACCTTGAGGTCTTTAAGTGTGAAACCAACTCTTATGACAAAGTTTTTAATGATTTTTTGAGGTATGCATGGGCATGCAACCTATACCTTCCTAAAAGTCATCCTCTTCATGAGATTATAACCATAATGTGACTAGTGATGGTGTCATTGATTCTCCTCTTGAGAGGGACAAGAAGAAAAGTTGTGAGGTGAATGCTTTGAGAAAGAAGCCAAATGAAAAGAAGGATTCTAAATATATCACAACAAAAGAATGGATGGTGTTTCCTTATGACGCTACCCAAATTTTCAATTTCCATCAGATGGGGGGGGGCATGGCGATGCCAATTATGCCACCTAAAAGTCTAGTGTGCACGCCTCACCTCCATCTTAGAGTTATCCTCTTGTGAAACCCAATCGCAAGTTAAATGTGTTTAAAGAGCCTCTACCTAACCATGATAAGGAGAAGAAGAAGATTAAAAAGAAAAAATCAAAGGCTAAGGCCTCACATTCTCCTTCTTGATATTCCACCTCTTCTGACTCCTCTTCCTAGGTTGACATGAGAGGGAAAGCCAAACACAAGAGTAACAAGGTTTTTTTTGCTATTGACATATCCTCTAATAGGTATGAGTGGTTTATCAACATGCACCTTGATCAGGCCACTGACCTTGTTAGAGAGATTAGTGGTGTTAGACCCCGTGTCTAGCCCATAAGGGTAGGGAACCCTAAAGTTAGAATTGAATTTAGGCATAACATCCCTCCCTAGGTTAGATAATGTCCTTTCTCTATCATAGAGGAGTTACAGGGCCTCTTGATTGGGCTATCTATTTGGGGCCTTCTTTGCCTTTGACCTAAGTAGAGGGGTCTCCTCTTTGATGAGTTTGGTCTCTCCCGTGAGGGTCCGCTATGTGATGATGTTGAAGTGTTGTTCAACTTTGATGTACATGAGCACCCTCATCCTCCCATATTATCTTTCAACCCAACCTCTTTGCTAGATGCTTTGATTCTAGCAAAGAGGTATTAGTTACCTCTCTATATCAAGACTTTTATTGATGATTTCCACATCAAGTGGTGCATCATCGATGAAGTAACTACATTGAATATCATACCCATACATGTGTTCAATGAGTTTCGGATTAGTCATCATAAGCTCTCTAATTCTCACCATATCTATGTTAGTTTTGATAATGACATAGTTACATCAATGGGAAACATGAAGCTTTGGGTCAAATTTGGCTCCAAGATAGTCATAATCAATTTTTATGTGTTAGACTTTGATCTTTCATACAACATGAGTCTTGGTCATCTTTGGATTGATGTCATATATGCCATCACATCAGCCATGTTTCACATGGTGTATTTTGTTCATAAAGGTGAGGTTCACACCATAGAGACTGATCTATATCTTTGGGTGTTTCTCTATGCAAAGATAAATCCCTCAGGTGAGGCTTTGGCTGTCTCCTCACGTGGGTATGTAGATTTTCATACACCCCATTTTTTTGAGTCTCATTTCTTTAAGGATGAACATCTTGATCTAGATGAGTACCGATCAACATTCATTCCTTCAGAGTCTGACATGCATTGGCTAACTCCTTCTTTTGCTCCATGATGCCAGGCTAGCTCATCTCTTTTTAGATATCTCTTCCAAGATGTTTCTCCAGATGTTGAGATCCCCCTTGCATTATGATGTGCCCATTGGAGTATAGGCTCTCTCTATGCATCTCCCATTGAGATCGCTAGAGTGGTTGAGTCTGATCTCAAGTGCTATTTAATTCATGTTATGACACACAACCTATTCAAGGAGATAAAGGCTTACACCAAAATCATACAAGATTTCCATAAGTATTATTATCCCCTTGATCCTCTTGGGTTAGAGATTTATCTCATAGATGGACCAACCCTAGGCCTTCCTATGGTGAATGTCTTGGTGGTTGAACCTAAAGTGTTAGATGAGTCATTCCTTCCCATGCCTAAGTGTTTTGAGGAAGGCAATGCTGTGGATGTTGAAAGATCCATAAATTTCAACCTTGTAACTTCAATAAGGCCTAAGATCATCAAGATCAGTATTAGCCTTGCTCTCAAGGAATGGGATGTTTTGGTTACCTTCTTACATGAATTTTTAGATATATTCACTTGGGAATACACTGATATGAAGGGCATGGATCTTAACATAGTTTTCCATAATATCATTATGAATAATGGGACCCATCCTATTCACCAAAAGAAATGACCAATGGCTCTTAAAGTCTTCTAGTTGGTCAAAGCAAAGATTGAAAAACTCATCCAAGTTGGATTTATCCAAGTTGTTGACTACCCTTGATGGATTTCCAACATTATTCTCATTCTCAAGAATAATGGAGCTATTCAAATTTATATTGACTTTTAGGATCTCAATATGGCCTACCCAAAGGATAACTTTCCTATTCCTTTGATAGACCAGATTATCGATTACACTGCTAGTTTTGAGGTCATGTCCCTCATGGATGGTTTGTCTAGTTATAACCAAATCTAGAATACACTAAAATACCAGCACAAGATGATGTTCACTACCCCATGGGGTAACTTCTGTTATGCCATCATGCCATTTGGTCTAAAGAACACTGGGGCCATGTATTAATGTGCCACAACCCATATTTTCTATGACATTATCCATAAGATTGTTGAGTGTTATGTCGATGATCTCATTGGTAAATCTTGTAAGTGGGATGAGCATGTGTGAGACCTTAGGATCATCTTTGAGCATATCTGATAGGATCATATCAATCTCAACCTCAAGAAGTGCATTATTAGCATTTCTATTGGAAAGCTTCTTCACTTACTCATTTTATAAAGGGGCATTAAAGTGGACCCCAATAAGATCAAGGCAATCCTTGAGATGCCTCCCCCATGTAACCTCATCTAGTTATAGTCCTTCCTAAGAAGACTCAACTTTATCAGATGTTTCTTCTAGGAGTATGCTCACAAATCCATACCCCTCACATGTCTCTTGTGTAAGGACACTCAGTTCTTATGGTCTACTGAAGTCCAAGTGGCTTTCAAAGAATTGAGGCATATGATTCATAATCTTTACATCTTGATGGCGCCCATTGAGGGGCATGAGTTCATTTTATATACATCTATCATTGCTCTTTCCATCAGGGGCATAGTGTGCCAAAATGATGACATCAACAGGGAGAGATATTTTTATTACATCTCTCACACATTGCTTGGCCCTAAACTCAACTATTCTCTTGTTGAGTGCCAGTGCCTCTCATTTGTCTTCACCATGAAGAAGTTAAAACATTACATGTTGGGATAGACACATCTTGCTAGTAGGATTACGAGGTGGATCATGCTTCTTCAGGAGTTCAACCTCCACATTGTTAACCAAAATTACACCAAGGGCTTGGCCATGGCTAACCAACTCACTAAGCCCTCTATCCAACCCTAGCATAGAGTTGGTTTATGATGCCTTTCCTAATGAGATGGTATATTTGATTGACTATGATTATGTATTTGAGTGTGATTAGTCTTGAGACATTATCCATTACCTTAAAGACCAGTCTTATCACATTGATGCTCCTTCTTAGGAATGCTATCAAATCTGTAAGCTTATTTTTTGTTATGTCATCATTGGTAGTGTCTTGTTCAAGAAGGATCTTGATGGTGTGTTGTTGTAGTGTCTTATACCTAAGGATATTCCTCTCACACTGGAGGAGTCTTAAAGGATCATTTATGGTGGCCACTTAGGAGGGCAAGCCACTGCCTAACATATTATCAAGATGGGATACTACTAGCCCAATTTTATCAAGGACATAGTCTAATATGCCAAGAAGTGTAAGATGTATCAAGTCATAGGGGACACTATTAATGCTTTGATTGACCTCTTAAAATTTATTTCTTCCCCTTAGCCCTTCTTGGTCTGGGCTCTCAACTTCATCAGTGAGTTCAAACCTACCTCTTCTGATGGCCATTGATGGTTCATCATGGCAACTAACTATTTTATGAAGTGGGTTGAGGCCATGCCTCTTAGTGGCATGTGTAGGAAGACTATCACCAAGTTTATCTTTAACCATTTTATTTTTATGTTCAGGGTTCCCTTTGAGATTATGGTTGAAAATGGCCCAGGCTTCCAAAGCCCCAAGATATGTGAGCTAGTTAACTACTTTGGGTTTAAGCTCTGCTTATCCTCTACCCATTACCCCTAGGGAAAAGGGTAAGTATAACTTAAAAAAAAATTTTGAATAAGATG
The DNA here is from genome assembly GCA_037957365.1 of Torreya grandis. Classification (NCBI taxonomy): domain Eukaryota; kingdom Viridiplantae; phylum Streptophyta; class Pinopsida; order Cupressales; family Taxaceae; genus Torreya; species Torreya grandis. The sequence continues at coordinate 2,714,630 of JARHVA010000452.1, forward strand.
CTTCTCTATACCATTTCCCAGTCTAAGAGGGACTGACATCTCATGCTCTATCTTTCCCTTTGGGCTTAGTGGACTAGCTTCTAAATTACCATGGGGGAAACCTCATACTCTCTTGTGTATGGGTCTAAGATTGTTCTTTCCTTAGAGGTATTAATAACTTTACTATGGGTAAGGAGATTTGGATCTCTCTCTAATGAGTAAGAATGCACTGCTCACCTTGCCAAGCTTGTGCAAATAGATGAGCAATGCTTGGTTGCTCTTGAGCACAACCATGCTTACCAGTGTTGTTAACGCCACTAATTTGAGAATTTGGTGCACCTTCATCAATTTAAGGTAGGTGATATGGTCCTCATTTTAAATATGGAACATCATAAGAAGGGAAAACTCATGCAAAAGTGGTTTGGCCATTTTGTTATCATTGCCTCTCTAGAGATGGGGCATATCATCTCTTGACACTTGAAGGTGAGCCCTTGCGGCACCTAATCAATAGGTCCCACCTCAATAAATTTCATGTTTAGGGCCTATGTGGACCTTTAAGAAAGTTGCCTATGGTGGTACAATGGGCCTTTCATTTATTATTTCACCACTAACCTCTATGCTACTAGTATATGTGTATGCACATGGGTTATTTATTAGCAGTTCCTACTATTTAATCACATGTATCTAGTAGTCTATATCAGATGAAAAATATAAATCACACACAAAATCATATACACACATGTGATAATAATGAGAAAACCAATATATATATCATAAAAGATACCTATTTTTATCTAGGTACATCATATGGCTTACTGTTAGCCTAGGATCGTAGTCCTTTAAAACTACCACATACGTGGCTACATATGCATATCCTAATTAGCCTATGACTAGGAAATATCTATGATAGTCATGATCTAGGTGGAGATCTTGATCTCTACCTCTCTATTAATCAATATATGGTCTCCTCCAGTGCATCTAACTAGCCTTTTCTCACTTTAGGTACCTCAGATCCTCTAGCCCACTCTCAAGCTAGCTCTGCCCATAGTCGATCAATCTCAGCCTCTTCTCTAACTAGTCATAACTTGGCCTCCATTGTAGACACCCTTTGGTTTGATGTGGATGCCTCATGCCATGCTGACTCTGCCTTTAGCTATGGTATCTAGTTTTGTACCCTTGTTAGTTTGAGTGAGGCTTGTGTACTCACCTACTAGAAATGAGTATGTAGATCTACCCTTACTAGTAGATGTGTCACCTACTATATCATGGGTGTTATTTCCACATTAGAGAACAACTTCCTTAATATTAGGTACACTTGGGATCCAATCTAGCTAGGTTGGTCTCCTACACACACATAGAGAGCATATGTGTTAGTCACATATCGACTCTCACTAAGGATGAGTATAAAGATAAAGTGATATCTAAAAAATACAATTGTCTTACTTTGGAAAAATAATGGCATCTATGGATCTCTTATAATTCATGCTCCTCCTGGTGGTAGTCCTCACTATGGTGGCACCTATCCACTACCACCCCCTCACTCTATCTCAAGTGCTTGTCATGATCAAGGTTGTGCTCGTCTCTCCCACCCTACCAGAATCTATCTCCCTAGATGATGGTATGATCCTTATGGACCTCATAGCTCCTCCCATCCCACATAGGGATTTACCTTGACATCTTCTAGCCATGATGTAGACCTATAAGGATCATGGATGTAGCTACCCACTACATCTAGATCCAAGGTGGTTCACATGGGCCCAACCCTATCTACAAACTGTATAGCGCATAGCATGCCCTCTTCTAATGTAGGGTACACATAATTGCCATATGGTGTCCTTAGCCATGTCAGTAGGATCCTCTCATAATCCTAGGACATGTGTAAGCTGAGATGTGTTAATCTACCTATCTTGGTGTGTTAGATGTGATATAGCTACTGCTACAATCTACCTAGGATATATTTGCCCAAGAAATATCTATATCCTCTCTCTATGTATTAGATAACTCATGCCCATGAGAGTGGCAATTTCCCTATACTCTGGTTTGCATAGATCCTCTTGACCATAGTCCCTAATATCAGTATCCTAAGAGTGGGTATCCCTAATGACAACTATGTGATATGCACTCCATAGTTGTTTTGTTGTAGGTGGGGTCCCATTAAGTAGAGCTCTAATGCTTCTATATCTTATACTGATGGTAGCTTTATCTATTTTCACATAGACTCCACTTCATAGAGTCAATAGACATCCTCAATGCTAAGGATGGCCTTTAAATCAAGCCCTAATAAGAACACATGCCTCTCTGGTACCCATATGGTCATCAACACATTCACCAAGTCACTAGAGTAACATAATGAGGGTACATGTACTAGTCTCTAAAGTCCTACACTCCATAGGCTATCTTGTTCTACCATAGGGAGATCATCTACCTCCTTGACCAACCATGCTGGGACTCTCTCCTAGTTGGTCACCTTGCACAAACCATCTTGTTGTGGTGGCTGCTCTCTCACCTGTGAAGGTCCTCTCTCCTCTGGTATGCTAACCTCTCTGTGTGTCTACATAAATAATAAAATGGATTATTTATTGGTTGAAAAATAAGCAAGAACAAGTAAAAAATGACTATTTTAATCTATCTAGCTTAGTTTTCTTTCTTCTTTCCTATTTTAGACGCTTTTGAGACCTCTTGGGCTCCTCTAGGCTCCCCAGGCATGTCCTGGTGCTTCCTTGCCCCATGCCATGGCTTTATGGACAAAGCCATATCCTAGGTAGGCCAATCCATAACCTATATTGGGATGCCTTGGGGAGTTCTAGGGCTCCCTATCTCTTGCTCCATGGGCCATAGATTAAGCCCTCATTGGTTTCAATCTCTCCAGGTTAACCAACCTATCATTTTGGGTCCTTATTTAATTTGATTTACCCACCAAATCATTTAGAATGAGTCAAAATTCATCTAGGCATGCCAAACCCCCAAAAAATGAATAAATTTTCAAAAATTCATTCATAGAGCTTACCTAGACCATCTTGCACATCTTTGGTATTCTCCTATGTCCTCATTTGCTCCACTTGGGCTTTGGTTTCTTGTGGGCTCTCCTTTGGCTCTCCTGGAGTGAAAACAAGAGTGAAAATGAATTACTTTTCCCTTTTCCCTCTTTTTAGCCTTTTTTATTTCTTTTTGTGGCCCTTTTTTGGGTGTTTTGCCCATTTTTGTATTTTAGACCACAAAACCTTTGTCTTAGAGGTTTTGGCATATTATGATCATATTGGTGGCCTCCATTTTTAATTTAAGGCTTCTTTAGGCCCGTTTTAGCCTTGTTTTAGTTGCTAAGACCCCTTCTAGGTCCTTATTGACCTTCCCAGGCCTGTGTCCTATAGACACCTAAATCTGGCCATCAATAACCTCCAATCAAGCTTTTGACCAATTTCCACCAAAATACACAATTTGGCCTAAAAACACTAAAATATGATAAAAGATGTGAAACTAACATATTAAAGTACCAATTTTGGCTAGGGTATCCATAAATGGGGCAATGCAATTTATGGGCTAGTTAACTTTAATCAGATCATTCTGAGTCAAAATGCCAATTTTACACCTAGGTGTTCTGGATTGATCTTTCCTATCAAATCTCTTATACAAAACATGTGCCTTTGTTATTTGGTATTGGTAAAATCCTAAATGGGATAATGGATCCAATGCATCTAAAATTTCCTTTCAATTCTAATCCAGTCAAAATTTAGACCAATAATAAGGCATTTTGATCAATTTGAGAAATTTGTGCACAAAGTGCTTTAACATGCTTAAAAGCTAATTAAACCAAATTAGAGCCTAATCAAGAAATCCATGGAAACTTGTTGAATAATTTGTTTTGGAAATGAATATTAAATATCTACATCATCAAGTGACCTCATTTCTTGGAAAGCCATCCCTAGGCCATAAATGCCACAAATATCAAGTTTCATGTCTCTCATGCTTCATCAAAGCCCTCCATTCCTCTTAATTGCTCCTCTATCCTAAATATTGATGAGCCTATTTATTAATTTTAATTGCATAATTGGATTAATCCTTACTCACACATCTCAATCCTGAGATGGATGGTTCAGGTTGATTTTAGATATTTACAAAAATCTATAAATAGGAGGCCTTACCACATCATTTCTAAGCTTAATTTATGCAAATTTATAATGCACGATTAGTTCCGAAAGCTTCAAGTAACTAGTGTTACCATGCCAAATTGATTCCAAGCCAATCTAAGCCACAAGCCAAAGGTGCCAAAGAGATATGGATGTAGACAAGCTTCCATTTCCAAGGAATTCATGAGCACAAAGCCAAGTAAGCCATTACTACAAAGGCATTTGGAGAATCCAAGGAAGGTGAAAGAATGTTTGTTGTTTTTCCTTACTTTTTAGTTGTGTTTTTCATTTGTTTTTGTTACTAAGCTCACCCTAGTAACCATTAATTAATATGTTAGCTTAGTGTGTTTTTGATTTGATTTCATTCACTAACACCATAACAATCTCATCTTCTTAGTCAAATTCTTAGTTCACATATGGCATCCCCGATGGGACCAAATGCATCATACACATGAAGAAGATCATTATACAATGTTAAAATCTTCATTTGGATTATTAAAACTCTTGTAATTTGATTTTCTAACTTTGTTTTTCCATTTTTCTTTGTCACAAGTTTATACAGTAATCAACATTAGCTAGTAAAACCATCATCGGTTGTCATAGCCATCATTGGTCACTATAGGTATAAATGATGTCAGTTAGATAACTATCGCTGGTTAGTAAGTGTAACCATCATCGGTTATAGAACCGATGTTGGTCACTATGTTTTTCTTAAAACACAAACTTGAGAGCTCTTTTTTTTAAGTTCATTGTTTCAAACCCAAAATAGCTTAAAGGCTAAAGGACATACTAACATTTTTGTTGTAGGACCAAGCTTGACATTTGATAAAAACATGTTTAGATCACCTTTTTCATTCTTAAAAATGAATTAGGAACATTATTTTGGTGTTTAAAGTAACATTTAAGGTGCTTAAATAAGTGTTTTTTTAGCATTAGTTTTCAAAGTTACAACTAAGACCAAGGGGTCAAATGAACACCACCTCATTTTTTGAATTTGGGCTTAAATATGAACTCACCTTTCCAAGATTTTTGTATTCACTTGGTTGTTTAAATTAGATTTTTGTTTGGAAAAAAGAGGGGTATTGCATGTATGCTCTTCCATTTTTCCCCTTTAGGGAACCCTTGGAATCAAAAGTGCTATTCCTATTGCAAATAGCCTAGTCCAAGGCTTAGAAATAAAGTCATCTAAAAACACTCCCCAAAAACTTGTCAAAGTTTGGGTGACCTTGAAAATGACCCCAAAGTCTTTCTATTTCATTCTTTCTTTATTTTTATGCAAACTTGGCTTGTGAGGGGGACTTCATCACCTCTCATGAGTTCTTTAAGGAAGCTTTGACCTAGGTTTCACCTCCTAGAATTGACTTCATTTGGCTCCTAATTGGAGTTGCACATGGGACGTAGTGTCACTTTGGACATCACACTACACTAAGCAAACAATAAGATGTAGTGGTTTAAAAAAAGACTAGACCTTTTTGCAACAAGCCAAGTGATACAGACCCAAAATCCATGATTTTCTTTTGCATTGTTTGGTGTGAAAGTCATTATGCAATTTATTCCCCTAGAACATTTGGAAATTTTTAGATCTTATACAAAACCACACTTTCCACAAAAGTATTGTTGGTGCAAGGTGCGCTTCAAGGTCCATGTCATAGTACTATCATTTGAGAGAAGGGGGGGCATGTAAAAACCCTACTATATAATGTGAATTTAATTTGGATGAACATTTGAAATCCTCTCAAATGATGTATATTGATATATTCCAAAAATACCAAGCAACATTGTCATTTTAGAGTCTAAGATTGATTAATTAGCTGAGTTTTATCCTAAATTAACATCTTGCTTGAAGTCAAAACTTGGTGTAAACAAACAATAAAAACCAAAACACATGGTCCTCATTTTTCTTTGAAAAAAGAGGTGTTATGCTACCCACATGAAGTCATCAAATTTGCCTTGTTCAAAGTCCATCAAAACTTGGGAGTTATATCATCCACTTTGGTGAAGTTATGCTGCCCAATTGAGTCTAGACCTTTGCCAAAGTTTTTTAAGTCCTTCATTTATAATCTAAATTTGAAATTTCAACTTTATAAGTTTATAGGGTTGATGTGTTAAGTGGAATCATCATTTGTACTAAACTTGAGGGAACTTAGGTTCAATTTCCCATTTGGGTTGAAGGCCATTTTAGACTCAAGATCATTATCACCACTTGATAGACTTAAGCCATTTTATGCTAAGCACTTGCACTTTGAGTCTATGCACCACAACATTTTGAGTCAAGAAAAGTAGTATTATATTTTCAAAATTATGGGAAACTATCTTTGCCTTAGATATTTTTTAAGACAAACATTTATCCACACATTTTGGGTAGTATAACATCGTTACACTACCTAAAACATTTCAAATATTGTTTCATAGACCCTCTTGCATAGAGTTCAAATTTTTTCCTACATTTTTAGATTAATCTGAGTGTATACTTTATGATCCTTTGTCTAACACAGTTATATCATTCACTTTTGTCTAGCTTATTTGTCAAAATAACCAAGTTTTATACCATTATTTGTGAGAAAAATAAATTATCTCTAAAGTGCCTTTTGTTTCATACCTTATACCTAGTTGATCAAGTTCATATCCAAGAATAAAATGCCTAGTGTTTTTTAGAAGTGTTTCAAATCTATTAGATTAAAGATTTCATCTCTTTCAAAGTCTAGCTTTTGACACCATTTGGCCAAGAGTCCTAGCACATGCCTTGTTTGAGCCTAGATTTTGACATTATGTTTGGCCAAAAGACCTAGAAACTTTTAATTTCCTCAATTAGACTGATTTGAAACACTTCAACTTTAGAGTTTGGCATTTTGATTTTCAACCTATTTACTTAATTATCTTTGTGTGAACATTGAGGCATTAGATACTTAATGCTAGCTTATTTCCTCATAAATCTTTGCATAAACCTTTTTGATCCTTTTGATGAATCTAGACCAAGTTTAAACATCATCTATTTTATACATTATCCTTTTTAGAGTTTGTAGAACCCTCTTTCTATCTAAAAGCATTTACTATGGATCCCAACATGCATTCCTACACTTGTAGTGGACTCATGTACAATCCAAGTATTGGTAATATAATTGCACAGGAAGAAATGGTGTAAGACCACTATGCAAATAATATTCCTTATGAGATGGATTCTTATCCCTCTATTAATACTCAATTAGGGGCACAAAGCCAAGATCCCTTGCATAAATATTTGGTTAGCATACCACCTTATTCAGAACAAGACTAAGAACAAACTGTACAATACCTAGCTAAAATACCCACAGTGGATGATCTAATTCTTCAACAGCCATATTTACTAATACAACTTCCATGTATGATCCATTTTTGTTTGAGTGATATTTTTTAGAGAACAATTATGAGATTTTGGTTAGAGACATAGAGGTAGGGGCCAAGTTTCTAGCAAATTTCCCCCATGAAAATTTACCAGTCTAGTAAGAGTGGCCCACAACATAATTTATGATCAATAGGCTTCTTCTATCAATCCTTTGGATTTAGTCCAAACAACATATTAGAACCCTAGTCTGCCTAATAGAGGAAAAACAATATGGAAGACCACTTTAACCAAATGCAGACATCATATCAAACCTACCCAAATCTAGCACATAATTTCAATCATATGAACATGGTGAGTAAGCCTCTTATTGACCTATCCTTCAACAAGAGGTTTGATAGAGTTAACTAGTTAAGAGAATCAGAGTTCCAACCCATTTGTATAAAACACTTCTATAGATAACTTATTGCATATGCGCATTATTAAATAAGTGTCCTCTAATTCTACATAGAATAATGAGCCAAATATAGTGGATAATGTGTAAACAACATCCAATCCCAATCAAAGTGGCACTAATGTATAAACAACTAGTAAACAACATGTAACCATAGTTAATATCATGAGTGGATCATCATACCAAGGACTAGGAGCCTATGTACCCCAACCTTCACCACCTGTTTCCCAACCTCAACTGGTTGCTTCCTCAAGTGTGTAACCTATAGGATTAGGTAGTCAACTAACAACCAATGTCATGCCTCAATAATAGAATATAACAAATCCTATTCTTCTTCAACAAGTGATGAGTAGTATTCCACAACATCAGACACAATCTAGTGTACCAATGCAACTAAGGCCAAATGTATTACCACCTCAGCAAGGGAAAACTAATGTTCCACCTCACCAAGTAATGAAAAACATACCTCTTCAGTCACAAACTAATATGCCAATCCAAAAACAAGCAATGACTACTCAATAACATGCAAATATTGGTTAATGATAGATGCCAAATCTACAACTTGCTAGACATTTTATGACTTTTTAGGCCTTAGAGACAATGTTCCATTGGGAGATCACAAATAAGGATTTTCAATCACATTAGATCCTGAAGCCTATTTTGGAGAATGGGTGAACACCTTTAGCCAAAAACAAATAAGTAAAACATTGAGGTCCCAAAGTGAAAACCTCTTTGAGGCACTTTTTGACCAAGGAAAAAGTAAAGATAAAGGCCAATCTAGTGGTGAAAACCTGTTTCAAATGCCATTAGATGGGGATGTTCATTCTTATTCAAATTTAGACTAGGAGACCACCAATGATGAACTTGCCTATAGATCTGAGTTTAGTTTTGCACAATAATAAGTATTTGATCAAATTCTTCAATATTTTTTGACTATTTTTATCACATGGATAGATATCCCATTAGGGGACTCATATTCATCATGCCTAGGAGAAGTTGAAGATCAAGTCCTAATAGAGGACCCTAATATAGTTTAGTATTTCAAGTCATTGCCTACTATCCAAAAAGATGGTTCAACCCTTCTAGTCAAAGATATAATAGAGGTAAACATCAAGACTCCATTAAACCTAAAATAGATAAAATTAGGCACATACCTCATTGAGGAAGAACATGAAGTCTTTACAACTCTATTGAGAGAATTTGCAGATATCTTTGCATGGGCTTATTCTAAAATGCCAGGTTTGGACCCCACCTTGTGGTCAATCCTGATGTCAAACCAGTAAAACAAAAGCTATGTAAGATGCATCCTTGCATTGCTATATTCATAAAGAAAGAGTTAGAAAAAATATTAGAAGCAGGATGTATTCGATCTATTGACTACTCAAAATGGATATCCAATGTTGTACCTATTAGCAAAAAGCTTGAAGGAGTCAGAATCTATACTAATTTTTGAGACATCAACAAAGCTTGTCCTAAGGATGACTTTCCATTGCCTCATATTGACATGATCATCGAATCCACGATAGGTTATGAAATGCTTTCACTCATGAATGGCTTTTTAGGATACAACTAGATTAGAATAACACCAAAAGACCAACATAAAATAGTGTTCACCACTCCATGGTTTATCAGGTAATGCCATTTGGTATTAAAAATACTAGAGCTACATATAAAAAGGCCATGACTATCATATTCCATGATATGATGCATGATATTCTTGAAGACTATGTCAATGGCATATTAGAAAAATATAAGACGAGGGTTAACCATCCAATAGTGTTGCATAAGATATTTAAACGATTACGGGAGTATAAAGTTAGACTTAATCTAAAGATATGTGTGTTTGGTGTAACTTCAAGTAAATTACTTGGCTTCATCATGTCTCATAGAGGCATTGAAGTTAATCTAGCTAAAGTCCATGCTAAAACTGAGATGTCACCACCAACTAATTTGAAGTAACTTCATAGTTTACAAGGTAAGATTTAATCAATTTGATTCTTCATTTGTCAGTTAGCAAACAAGTGTCATCCATTTACACATCTTTTGAAGAAGGGAGTTTCATTTCACTATGACGATCATTGCCAAATAGCTTTCCAACAACTCAAAGACTATATCATTAATCCACCTATTTTATTACCTACTATATTGGGAAAGTCATTTTTGTTATATCTATCAGCTACTGATAATGACCTCGGGGCACTCTTAGCTCAACATGATGACAATAGAAAAGAGCATGTTGTATACTAGCTAATTCATACCTTGGTCACATATGAACATAACTATGCACCTATTGAAAAATATTGTTTGGCCATGGTCTTCGTAGCTCAAAAACTGCACCATTACATGTTGAATAATAATACCATGGTCATTTCAAAAGTAGATCCACTCAAGTATCTACTATCTAAAACAACTTTACAAGGTAGAATGGCTACATGGATCATGTTTCTCAGTGAGTTTGACATAGAGTATGTCAATCAGAAGGCAATCAATGGACAAGTTCTTGTAGATCAACTTACTTAAGCACCTCTCGTAGACACACAACCACTCACATTTTCATTTCTTGATGAATCCATAATGACCATCATTAACACACCCCTTGAGGAGTAGCGCTAGAAGCTATATTTTGACAGTTAATTTACATCACATGCATTGGGGGTAGGCCTATTGTTTATTACACCATAGGGGGATCTAATCCTTAAATCATTTAGAATTAGTTTTCCTTGTACAAACAACATGGCTAAGTATGAAACACTTATTACAAGACTTTGATAAGCAGTGCATTGGAACATATCTCATTTCCAAGTTTATGGTGATTCTTAGTTAATCATTAATTAGGCCAAAAATCATTTTTAGACCAAATATGACAAGCTAGTTCCATATAAAGCTATGATCAACACTCTTAAGCAACAAATTACCAACATTCAGTTTGAGCACATACCAAGGGCTAGTAATAGAGCTATAGATGCCATGGCTACTATTGGCTCTCTAATTTGACAAATAGATAAAGATAGAGAGTATCAATTCCTCATTGAGAATTTTTTAGCACTAGCTCATGAACCTTCAATCATTACAATGATTTGTGATATTGTTGGTCCTAATTCTATCTGGTACTCAGAACTTTAAAACTACCTTCATGACCAAGTTTTACCAACCACCCTATCTCATAATTAAACCAAATCCTTTATCCATCAATCTACTCATTATACTCTACTTATATCCACCCTTTACCATCATATATTTGATGGAACTCTACATTTTTAAACTTTGACATAATCTACACTAGCATTAAGAGAAGTTCACGAAGGAGTATGTGGAGCTCATTCTAGAGGGGAAGTCTTATCCAAAAGTCTCTTGCATAATGGTTATTATTGGCCCATAATAGATGCAGATGTAGACACATATGTAAAGAAGTGTGACAAATGTCAATGACATGCTAATTTGATTCATGCCCCAGCCCAAACCATAGCCATTTTCTACATGGGGACTTGACCTCATTAGGAAGATCAACCCCACTTCATTTGATGACCATAAACATATATTTACTACCATTGATAATTTCACTAAGTGGGTTAAAGCTATACCCCTCACTTATGTGACTAAAAAGCAAATTTCCAAATTCATCTTCAACCATCTCATTTTCCACTACTGTATCCCTTTTGATATTATATCTGATAATGGAGGATCACTTAAAAACAAAGATGTAAAATAGCTATGTACTAAGTATAACATCACACAATATTTTTCTATAGTCTATTACAATCAAGGTAATGGTCAAGTTGAAGAATCAAATAAAACAATTGTTAACATTCTCAAAAAGATTGTCAATGATGCTGGTCATGACTGACACCTTCAGATATTCCCTACCCTTTGGGCATATCATACCAATCATCATACCCCCATAAGAGCCACTCCATACTCACTTGTTTATGGTACTAAAACCATCCTTCCCATTGAGTTCAAATTGCCTTCACCATACATCTTTTTCAAGCATGTCTTAGATGATCATGACTATCGAGTAGCTCGCTTGCAAGAGCTAGACCTACTTGATGAAAAATGTACAACTATGCTAAAAAATATTTAGGCATATCAAAACTGACTCAGAGGCCACTATAATTGATGTGTTAAGTATAGAACCTTTAAAATTGGTGATCTTATTCTTAAAGAAAACCAAAAGAATACCACAGTTGAGAAGAAGCATAAAGGTAAATTCAAACCAAACTAGACAGGGCCTTTCATCATTATTGTAGATTATGGATTAGGGGTATACAGGCTTGCCGCACTAGATGGAGACAATTTTTTTGATCCAATGAATATTATTCACGTTAAGCAGTACTATGCTTAAGTGTTAAGGTGTGTTATCTGTAAGGATAGTTTTAGTTATGCCATTTTATCACTATTCTTCTTTATACAAATATCATTCTTATCCATCCTCTTAGCCGTATCCACTTTAAATTTATGACCTATCAACCCAGTGTGTATTAAATCCTAGCCTATTTAACCTTGATTTTTTCCATTCATTACACATTTTTACCATCAAGGAATCTGATCAGTTTCATTAGTCAGTTTAAGTACTTTAGATAGAGATCATATTTTGGAGCAGTGCGATAGAAGTTTTGGTAGTTGCATCCTTCATTTGTTATTCCTTTCTTATCACCAATCTTGATACTAATTATAACCACCTTTGAGAAAATTAGTACCATTTATTTATGCCATTATGTCCTAGTTATAACCACTTATGGGAAAACTAGGGGCAACATTTGTTTATCAAGCCTTGACATACCAACTTGCCATTTCTTATGCCATGTTATGACTTTTTTGAACTAACTGATACACAAGTCAAATTCCTCCATTGTAAGGTGGAACTACAGTAACTTGAGGTCCTACTTTGGGGCTATGTAGGTAGCACTCAATAATTTTTTAGGTCATCTCAGTCACCCTTCCCACCATGCTCTCACCATTTTATGAGTAACCTAAGGATTGCACTCACAATTTTATGAGCAACCTAAGTTTGAACACTCTCACAATTTTATGATCTTGAACCATTTAATGTCTCATCATTCTTGATCAAGTTGAGATACTTCAAAAAATTCCAAAAAAAAATTGCAAAATCATTAAAAAAAACCAAAAACATTTGACCACTTCTTTGCCTTAAGGATTCTGGGAAGCCTTACTAAGTTGCAAGCACACCACTTGTCACTTAGTTTCCCCATCTTTTTTGGCATTTTCTCTCACACACTTGCCATTTTTCAAAACCATTTTTATTCTTATATCACATCCATTCTATTTCTTTTTCTTAGTTATCACATTCTTTCTAGTCCCTAGGATAACTACATTTGGCCTAAAGTTTTTTATTAGATATTACATCCATAGAACTATGTAGGCAATGTCCACTTGCCTAGTGCATATGGAGATAGCTCGGCCACCCCCTTCCTTTTCTTCTATTCACCCATTTTTTTATTTGTTAAGTTGTCACCTATCTTATAGGGGAAATGTTTGTAGGGTTTCTATTACATTGTTTATTTGTTTGTCTACCTATTTGTTTACTTTCAACATTGTTGACTTGATTTGGTTTATGTGTGTTCATTGGGTGATTCCTTACCCACACTTATACTCAAATCCATCCATATTCATATGTTTATATTGTCATCATGGTTTCTATCATTGGTGCATTGTTTTTTATTGAGTATTGGATTATGGGAGTTAGTCCTCATGCATATTTCAGCCAAGTCCTCATGATATTATACCATGATGCCTATCGACACATGCTATAACAAACCTTAGCTTCAAAAAGTCTATTTAGCAATGGCATCATTAACATCTCTTCGGCACTGACATCTTGATTCAATCCCAATCATATCCCAAATATAGTAATTAACTATGAAAGAATTTCAACCTTTATTAGTTTGGATGAGCATCTTCCTACTAGTAGGTTGTTCCAATTCATCATTACCCTCTATGTTAAGTTATCATCGTACTCAACCAAGTTTATCTTGTTTTCCATAGTCAGAGTCTAATGATTATAACCACCTATGGGAAAATCATTTCACACCATCTCATGTACATTTCTTAATGATTATAACCGTCTTTAGGCAAATCATTATATTGTCACCATTTTACGTTTTTTACCAATACAAGGGCACATTGTAATCTTGTTTATCTATCCTAACTAGGGAAACTCCATCTTCTCAATGATTATAATCAATTTTAGGCAAATCATTGTGTTATCATACCACATTGCCACTATCAGGGTACAATGCTTATAACCACCTTTGGGCAAACCACCAGTTTTAGCTAATCCAGGTCTGCTTAATGATTATAACCACCTATGGGCAGATTATTATTTTTAATTTTATTCTTGATTATAACCACCTTTGGGAAAATCAACATCCTTTTTACATCAATGTATGTAAGCATTTTCTTAGTTTGATTAGTCTCAACCATGGGTTAATTCCACCTTTCTTCTTGTTTCTTTTTAAGGGACCGTCCATCCACATATGTGATGGCCACTCCCTTGAGGAGGCATCATCTTAGGCTTCCCAAAACCATTTAGAGATTTTTTCTTCAACCATCATCTTATATTTAGCATATAATCCATCTCTCATTATTTGAGAATACATTGCTTTGCCTATAGTTTGAAACATCTTCCCAAATAAGGGCAAACTATAGACACCTAAATTTGGGCATCAATAACTTCCAATCAAGCTTTTGACCAATTTCCACTAAAATACATAATTTGGCCTAAAAACACTAAAACATGATAAAAGATGTGAAACTGACATATTCAAGTATTTATTTTAGCCAGGGTATCCATAAATGGGGCAATGCAGTGTATGGGCTAGCTAACTTTGATCAAAACATTTAGAGTCAAAATGCCAATTTTGCACCTAGGTGATCTGGATTGATATTTCCTATCAAATATATTGCATAAGACATGTGCCTTTGTCATTTTTTTTGATAACATCCTAAATGGGATAATAGATCCAATGCATTTAACATTGCCTTCCAATTCTAATCCAGTCAAATTTTAGACCAATAACAAGGTATTCTAATCAATTTGAAAAATTTGTGCACAAAGTGCTTAGACATGCTTAAGAGATAATTAAACCAAATTAGGGCCTAATCAAGAAATCCATGGAAACTTCTTGAATTATTTTTTTAGAAATGAATATTGAATATCTACATCATCAAGTGACCTCATTTCTTGGGAAGACATCCCTATTCCATAAATACCATAAATATCAAGTTTCATGCCTCCCATGCCTCTTAATTTATCCTCTATCCAAAATATTGAGGAGACTATTTATCAATTTTAATTAAATAATTAGTTTAATCCTTAACCACACATCTCAATCCTAAGATGGATAGTTTAGGTTGATTCTAGACATATACAAAAATCTATAAATAGGAGGCCTTACCACATCAGTTCTAAGCTTAATTTATGCAAAGTTATAATGTAGTATTGGTTCCAAAAATTACAAGAAACTAATGTTACCATGCCAAATTGATTCCAAGACAATCCATAAGCCAAAGGTGCCAAGGAGAGATGGAGGTAGACAAGCTTTCATTGCCAAGGACTTCATGAGCACAAAGCCAAGCAAGCCACTACTAAAAAGGCATTTGGAGCATCTAAGGAAGGAGAATGAATTCTTATTGTTTTTCCTTACTTTTTAGTTGTGTTTTAATTTTTGTTTTTGTTACTAAGCTCACCCTAGTAACTAGGCATGTAGATGTTATCTTAGTGTGTTTTTGATTTGATTTCATTCACTAACACCATACTAATCTCATCTTCTTAGTCAAATTCCTAGTTCACATGTCCCATCTCATTGACACCTAGGGACAGAAGTTACTATACTTCTTTTAGTTAGTCATTTCTCTACTTTTTTGTAGTTGATCCATTCTAACTCCCTCTCTCTCTTGCTCATTGTGGTTATAGGTAGTGTTTTTGGCTAGTTGTGGTGGTTTGGGGCTTGCTCTAGTCTTGTTGAATGGTCTTTATCTTCTTTAAACTTCTTCCAATTTCCCTTGTTACCTCTTACCACAACTAGTGTTGGTTAACCACTTTGATTATGACTTCAGTCCATTATTTGTTTTTATCATGAAACTCACTTATACCACCTTGCTTTGAGATTGACTTTAGATAGTTCCTAGTTTTCATCCTTAACCCCCATCATGGTGTACCTATTAGTGGTGATTCACATAGATGGTGGTAGTCAAGGCAACCTAGGACTGATAGCTGTAACTTGGAATATCAATTATCCAAAGGGCTATAATCTTGTTGCAGTTGGTTTCTTCCTTACCAGTGAAATAAATAATGTCATCGAGTATTATGCAATAATTAGTGCCTTGAATGATGCCTATGAGTTATGCATGTGATATTTATAATTATTCTCTAAATCACTCTTATCTATGTCTCAACTCACTAATGCTTAGGCCATGCTTATCTCTAAGTTGCTCCCCTCGTCGAGGTGGCATGTGATTTGATCTATTTTTTCAAGGACATTCAATTCACCCATATCCCTTACAGGGAGAACACTAGGTATAACACCCTAGTGAATGTAATTTTGGACAATATGATTTGATTTGATATCACTTGTGTCCCTTTTTTGTAGGATCTAAAGCTAGAATTGGATTTTAAATTATACAACATTTACACTCTCACCTATGGATTACATCATTGACTTCTTCCATCACCATCCTTATCTGGTAAATTCAAGTAATGTATCATTTTATATTTTTAGTTCTTGTTTTCCTTTGCTTTGGTGTAGCTTTTAGGTACTACATAACACTCCTTGTTCATTCAAACACTAATTTCTTTTACCTCGAGGGCATATGTAATTATACTTCTTATGACCCTAATCCTCCCTATGATTACACATCAACTCACATGTAGATTACTAACCTTGGTCATCCCACTTTGAGATAAATTCCACCTTATTAGACCTTTATTACACCATATTCTTACCCTCTATACATCCTTAGTCCATCTTATCCATTTTGCATGTAAGACAGGCCCTCTAGGGACCCCTAAGACCTTTTAGGATCCTGTTGACCAACCTAAGCCCCTATTTGACCCAAGTTACAATTTATGTAAAGGAAAACCATGGCCCAGGCCACAAATTTCCTTCACAAAAGCCATGTCCTAGGTAAAATGTGTGTAAAAGTTCCTATTTAGACCCAAATGGTAAAAAATGACTAGTTTTAGGTCTTTTGGTGGATTGGGGTTGGGATATATGTCTCATTATCATTCATTTGATCCTCTCTCTTCTCTCTCCACACTTTCTATTTATTATTATTCCCTCTCTTGACTCGCATGCCTTCTTCAATCTCTCTTGATTCATTCTTGGCACTGTTGAGCTTGATTGGTGATAGAGGGTCCTATATGCTACTACACATTTATTTATAGACTCCATTACTACTCTCAGTTATTCCTACTTCCTTGTGGCTTGCTTCCAAATTATAAATTTTGAATTTTACTTAATTTTTGAACTTGGTTGGAGCCCCTACACCATTTCAAGTTCTCACTTCACCTCCTCCTTTACTCTTGGCTTTTGATTTGGACTTCAGCTTGCACATAGCTTGGTCTTCCTCCTATATTGCTTCTTAGCTTGGATTCCTAGTTGGTATAAATTCTACACATATTATTTTAGATTTATTTGAGGGAACTTTATTATGAAATTTTAAACTCCATTATTTTGTGTAGTATATATGCTAGGGTTTGATTTGTTTTGGTGATATAGTTGTTTTGTGTATTATTTAGAATAGTTTGTAAAGTTTATGCATTCATATGTGGTTACAAGATATCTTCATTACTTGAAATATTTACCATTACATGTTATTCTTGCATTGGAAACATTTATATGAAATAATAGGACTCTACATGCTTAAAATAAACTAGACAAATTGCTTAAACAATCTCCCTCTCTTGCTAAACTAGAACATTGCATTGTTAGAAAATAATAGTGTTGAATTTGAAAGATAACTCAAACCTCAACTAGGCATGATCTTGAATCTCTTCTTGAAAATGTATTTATTTATTAAAACATATTTTATTTTGTCTAAAAGTGCCTTATCATCTATATTTACATTTCATTTGTTAGGTCTCTTTATTTAGTATTATTATTTCCATAATTTATAGGCAATCAATAGTCTATTATTAACTACTTGTGTTACTATGGTTGGATCTACTATAGATACTTGCATCCTTTGTGTGCCTAATCATTCTATCCCCAACCTAGTTCATAATTCTATCTATATCCTGGTGTAAGCTAGCAAATTAGATAGCCATTATAGACCTACTGTAGCCCATAGAAGCCCTAAGCCTTCTAGCCTCTTAGCGGTTTGCTTTAGCACCCTACCAAACACTGGTGGCTTCATTTAGATTCTTGGGTCTACAGGTTCACCATAGTGTATACAAAGGAAAATTTAGTTAACTTATTATTCAATCTTGACTCAGAGAAGATAAATCCTACTTACACTTCCATTTATTGATACATTTAGACATTCAGGGTCATGACCAAGATGGATCCACTAGACCCAACCAAGGGGTCTCTTAACACAATAATGTTACTAGAGAAGGTTTTAAAGCCTCTAGTCAAGAAACACCATGAAATAAACCCAACTAGGTCCTATGTTTTCATATTAACTAAGTATATACAAAGTAAATTAAAATCTAATCGAGTGTTCGCCAAAGCTTGTGACACATAGTGGGGGTATAAACATAAAAAGTAAACATGCATAGAAGATCTATACTCAAATCAATGTATAGTAAATCCTAATGAATGGGAGATATGTACAAATGCAAATATATATACTTTAATAAAGGAAAAACAAAGTTAATAATACTTAGCTTTAAAGATAAACATGTTACACCTCAATCTTTCCCTTGGCCAAGTTGCTTCGTAAGAGGTTTTTGTGGTATGTAAGGATAACAAAGATAAGTCAGCTCTAGGATACAAAACTTCTCTATGCATCCAAAATACTTCTGCACAAGATAATATATGTATTTACAAGTGTAGTATTGGAACCTAAGCAATGACCCTCAAGTAGAATGGTGGATAAGAAGATGCACAATATATTATTATTCTTATTCTCTTCCTTACAAATGATAGAAATGAATGTGTATATATAGTTGAATCTATCCCTAAATCTTTCGAAAAGTTTAGCCGATAATTTGAATGAAATTTGACTCTATATCATTAATTTATAAAAATAAGTTAGGTCTCAGTATAGGTCAGCCAAGGCTAACCTAGACCCATAATGTCTAAATATCAATTACAATATAGGGTTGACCTAGGCTGACATTGTTTAGTACATGTCAAAAAGGGTTTTAGGCTTAGGTAGGGGATAAGTAAGGTAGTTAATTCCTTGAAAGAATGTGTAAGAGAGGAGGCATAACTTAGGAAAGTGTGTAAGAGATGGTTGTGTAGATAAAAAGTGGTAGTTTAAGGGACAACAATCCTGGAAGTACCAATGGTCTACCCACCCCTTTCCTGGTTCACCCTTTAAGGCATGCACTCAGAGAGATTGAGACTAAATAGTTTCCTAAAAGAGAGAAAGAATTAGTAATTGATAAAATTTGAAAATATTATGTGTATATAGTTAAAAATGCCACTCTCTTGCTCAAAGCATCAACTACTTAATTCTGCTTCCATGATTTATGCTTCAAAACAAAAGTGTATCCCTATAAGATAGATACCCACTTTTCATGTCTAATATCTAATTTATTTTGAGTTTTCACATAATTAAAATCCTCATGATTTGCAAATATGATAAACTCCTTAATCCTCATGAGTGTTCACATAATTAAATTTCTCAAATGTCTCAATGCTTGTACAATGGCATAAAATTCAACATCATATGTAGAATACTTATTTATTACCTCATTCAACTTATCACTAAAATATAATATTGAAATTCCTTCTTGAATGAACATAACACCAATTTACACATGTGAAGCATCACAATCTACATTAAACACTTTGTTAAAATATGGTAATGGTAAAACATGTATTTCATTCACCTTCTTCTTCAACAACTAAAAGCTTTTTATAGTTACCCTTGTCCACACAAATACTTTTCCATTTATGTAACTTGTTATTGGTGTGAAAATACTACTGAAAATATTAATGAAATTTTTATAAAAAGTTGATAAACCATGGAAAATTATCACCTATGATATGCGTCTAGGATTAGGCCACTCAATAATTTCATTTTCCTTTTCTCCATTCATTTTTATACCATTTTCTAAAACTAAAAGTCCTAGAAATTCCAAATTTTTCTACATAAACTTGCACTTATTTAGATTTTCACAGAGCTTATCCTTTCTTAACAATTATAATGCCATTCTCAAATGATTTAAGTGATCTTATTTACTCTTACTGAATATCAAAATAAACTACTATAAAATCACCAATGTAATTTTGTATCACCATGTTCATCATCTTCATAAATGTGTTAGGTGCATTAGAAAATCTAAATGGTATCACCATCCACTCATATAATCCATACCTAGTCTTGAATGTGTTTTTCCACTCATCTCTGTCATGCATCTGAATATGATAGTAGCCACCCCTTAAATAATCTTAGTAAAGTATTTTGATCCTACAAACACATACATGATATCATTTAGGCAAGATATAGGAAATTTTTATTTTATGGTGATTTTATTAATTTCTCTACTATCCACACACATCCTCCATGTTCCATATTTTATGGAGTTATCAGTGTTGGTATTGCACATGGACTTATGATCTCCTTTACTACACCCTTTCTCACAAATTCATTAACATGTTTATTAAAATTTGCATGTTCTAGTAGACCTATCCTATAATATACTTGATTAGGTAGAGTTTATCCTTGAATCAAATCAATATGATGTTGGATATCCCATGTTAGTGGCAAACCATTTGAAAACTCATCAAGTATAACATCTACATATTATTTCAACACTTCTGCTACTTTTGCTAGTATTTGCACCACTTATGTGTCTTATGTATTTGATATTAATGTATAAAAACAACATATCATCTTCATGTCTTCGACTCATTATTTTGTGGAAAACATGATTTCTAATTGTCCTTCTTATTTAAGAGGTAATAAAACTACCTTTGAACCTCCTTTCGAAAAAGTATATATATTATTTACTCCATCATGAATTGCCTTTTTGTCATATTACCATTTCCTTCCCAACAACACATGAAATGCATCCATTGGGATGACATCACATCATATTTCATCCCTATAAGTTTTTCCTATATAAATAATGATTAAATAACTTTTATCTATTGTAGCTTCATTTTATTTCTTAAACCATTAAAAGCCGATAAGGATAAGGATGTTTTTCACATTGAAGACCTAAATTCTCTATCATTTATTTATAAATTGTATATTCAAAACTACCACCATATATAATTTATATACATACATTCCCTCTTTAATTACACCTTGTTTGAAAAATATTTGTATGCAACTATGAATTACCACCTTCTTTATTCTGCACCTATTCTTTATTTGGTGCTGAAATTATTCTCCTTATCATGAGATTTTATTCTATGTCTAACATAAAAACTTATGTGTTATTGTATTCTATTCTATCCTTAACCAAATTCACTCTTTTTTAATCCTCTTTCCTTCCTTCTTGTTCATGATAATGTATACACTCAAACACTATGTACCATTCTTCCCCACATCTATAAAAAACATAAGGTCTATGTGGACCATTTCATTCTCTACCACCAGCATAAACTTTGACTCTCTAAAATATTCTTCCTATTTATTGACATTGAAACCCTAGTCATTATCATCTTGATTTTATGTACTTTGGGATGATTCTCCTCTAGTGGTATTGAACCCACCTTGTCCCCTTACTAGAGATGATTGTCATCTTTTTGGCATAATTGATCTTTTAGAAGCCTATCTATTTTATTTTTATTCTACCTTCAAAGCTAATTGGTGAGAATCCTCCATGATATTTATTATATTCATGTTCAAATCCTCTTTAATAGATAACTTTAAACCATTTACATACCTTGCAGCCATCTGTTATTCTATTTTGTCATGCTCCACTCATATGGATAGGTTGTAAAACTCATTTGCATAGTATTTTACACTATGATATTTTTACCTTAAACTCTAAAATATTATATATAGGTTTGTGCATAATCTATAGGATTAAATTTATCTCTTAGCTTTTTCTCCATCTTGATCTAAGTCTTGATCTTTTCCTAACCCTTTCTCTATCTCTCTTTCTGTATGTGATCCCACCAAATCATTGCATGACCATTAAATTTTGTGCATGTGAATTTTAATATCTTTTATTCTTTAAAAATTATTCATTCTAATAAAATTTCCATACTATTTAATCATTTTATAAACTCCTTTGGTTTTAAACTACCTCAATACTCTAAAACTTCCACCTTGATTCCTTCGTTCCTTCCCTTTAAGGCCATAACCATCCTTCCTCCAATTGATGTTGGTTATACTCATTATTCCTATTATTGATGAGTTTATTATTCATGATATAGTTATTCCTATATCTCATCTCCATCTTGCCTTTGTCTTTGACATGTGATCATTGCAGTCAATTATTCCACTTGCCTATGTAGTTGTTGTATAGTCATGTTCATTTGTGTGATTCATCTTAGTCCTCTTCCTCTTGACATATTCAATAAAAAAAACTTATTCCAAAATATAATTTAAAAATAAAATATAAATTCATAAATATATTACCTCCAAGAGCCGAACTTGCTCTGATACTAGATGATGACACCAAAAACTATCAAAGCAAAATCTCAATAGGCTAAATTTATTCAAATTTTTATAAACACCAATATATATTGATTATATACAAATGAATTAAAATAATTACATAAGAGTATTTAAATAAACCTCAACTCAAAATTGGATTTGACATGAAATATTAAAAAATCTAAATAAATAAAAAAGCTAGCTAGATTTAATTAACCCTGTTATTTTTAGTAAATTTTTCATAAAAGTTTGGCAACCAATATTTTTAGCAACTTTTACGTGTGAGCTTAGATGGGCCTAAAAATATCCACTTATCATCCACACATTAAATTTAAATTAATTTAAAAATTTAAAATTAATTTCACATCTGGTTACAAAAATGTCTTATTTTTTAAATTAGAAATTTTCCTAAAAATATATTAAAATGCATTTTCAAACCCTTAGATGGTCATGTATAGCCTCCTAAATGTTTTGAAAATGACCCAAATAATTTAGGGAGGGTTATGGATGCATTATTATTTTTGATACCTTCATTTTGATGTGAATGAGAGCTCAAATAGATTCCCAAATCAAAAGTTACGGCCTTCACATCAAGACCTATGACTCATTAAGATTTTGTTATAGTTTGTTTGAAATGAAAACTTAATATCCCATGGTGTTGTCTTTTAATCATAATAAATTATTTTTAAAAAGCACATGCATCAATCCTATGACCAAACTGAAATAAAAAGTCTTCTCAAGATATGCTAACTTGTAATGGAATTAGGTGTCAAGTTTAAAATCCAATCATATCTTTGTTATTCTAAAGTAAAAGGAAGTAATCTCCAAGTTACATATTCAAATTCAACATTCAAAATATATATATATATATATATATATATATATATATATATAAAGAAACAAGATGTTACTCAATAAGTTTTTCACTATTATTTTGAAAAATAGGAAGAAAATAAAATGAATATTTTGGGAAATCATGTTGAATACTAGATATTTTTATGGATGTTGTACTGAGATAAGAAATTTTATTTTATAAATTTGTAATTTTTTGGTGTTTTTGACATATTTTGAAAAAAATGAGATAAAACCAAGACATAGATGGTAATTGGTTACACAGTGCCTTACTTCTAGCACCAACTTCTATTTATGCATGATGTATGCACACCATAAATAATGGGTTTTCACCTTCTCATTTTATGATCATTAAGATGACCCTAGGAACAAGTTGTAGGTATGAAATATTGATATGTAACCTTTGGTGAAATAATAACTTGAACCCTACAATCCAAGAAGGGAAGTTCATCTAAATGATAAAAAAAACACCCAAAATGTGGATTTTTACAATAAACTCAATCTACTCTACAATGGTCCAAATATCATGAAAGAATAAAAATAGAGGAAAAGGGTAGGGTATAAAATGGAAGTTAGATGTATAATTAATTATTATTTTATTGTGTACATATAATATTTAATTTATTGTAGAGAAAACTAATGACTACCAAACCTAGTGAACACTTGAATATGAATAAACATAGTGTTAAATCTAAAAGATAATTAAAAATAAACCCTTCACATGTTGTTTGACAAGATACTATTAATGTGGAAAATAACTAATCTCCTCTAACCATATTGGTTTTAACTGAGACCATAATTTATGTGAAATATGGTTAGAATAAAATTAACTCAACTTAACCAATTCATACTGTATACATAAGCCATCGATTGGTTAACATGATACAAATCATTAGATATGAAAAAATGAAAAAAAAAAATATAGCTAATCAATGAAACATATAACCTAAAATTGAGTTAAAAGTAATGAAAGAAAAGAAAATAATTGGTATACCTTGACTTACACTCTTGTCGATATAATTTTCTCTAGATGTGATGGGTATGTAGTTGCAAAGCCTTTTATGAAGTGCGTAGATAATTTTACAACACATCTCCTTGTCAATAATATGTCTTGACTTGATGATGTGATGCAATGATACTTGATTGAGCTCAAAATGATTCAACACTTTATCATGGCATGAGAGTTTGATGAAATGAGAGGGGGAACCCTCCATTTATAGATTTTATGAACTGATGTCAACCATTAGATAAAGATTAAGATGGATAGTGGAGGATCAGTCTTACATCTCATTTAATGAGAGAGGTTGGGAATTTAATTCCAAGATTTTATTGTGTAAGAGTATGTGAAAGTTTGTCCCTTATATTTAATTTTGTGTGATTTGCATAGGGATTTGATCTTAGGCCTTGCACTTTTATCCCTTTACATTGAACTTGCCTTTGAAAATGGACCTTGAATTTGGATTTAGTGCAGATTTATGATTTTTAAATTGATAAGTGACTTTGGGTGAAATCATGAATTTGAGATGGAAAATAGGATTTATTTGATTTATTAAAAATATGAAATGTGCATGGATTATCTTATCAATTTATTAACTTGATTAATTAATGTGATTAATCCATATTTCATATTAGTGGGATGGAGGAGAGTCAAATATATACTTGATTTTAATGGGTTAAATGAATAGGGGTGATGTTAAATGATGATGGGTAGATCAGGGATGCAATAGATAAATAGATGATAGAAGAAATTAGGGTTTATGGCACATAATAGTTAAAATCAAAATGAAGTGTTCAATTTTAAGTGTCTACTTTTTTTTCCTCTTTGAAAGGGTGTTACAAGACACTAGTAAAGTAATGTATTTTCAAAAAATGAAAAAGGACAAAAGTTAAGAATATGAGGATGATCTAAGTGATGCAAAGAAGACAAAACTTGATTAAGAGTAATGATTTAAATAAAAATGCAAAAATAGGCTCACGAGGATGCCCCAAATGAATATGATGAGGATGGGATGGCCCCTTAAGGGATTAGAAAAAAAGATTTAGGATAGATGGGCCATCATAAGGATTAAAATGATGCAAAAAGATATAGAAGAGGCCAAAAAATGATGAAGATAGGTTAAAAATGGGGGGAAACAAATAAAGAACCAAAAAATGAGCTCTTAGGATGAAAAATATATCTGTCAGGGGGAATGGGGGTAGATATAAAAATTTAGGGCTATAAACTAGGGATGGTGGGTGAAAATTTTTCATTTTCACCCTTAGACCTGAGAGAATTGAGATATGGTTTTTAGTTAGAGACCTATGGAGAAAATGGTTCGCATATCGATCGAGAGACAACTTGCAAAAGGTTTCAAGATTACTAGTGACCAACAGAATAAGGGGTATCGATAAGTAACTTGAAATTTTATTTTATTTTCTTTTAATTGATTTTATTATGGATATAAATTCCATGTGTGGTGAATTCACCATGATAATTTATTCCTCATGGTAGATTTACCTATGTAAATGACATGATCGCCATGTAAATTAGCAACATCATTGAAAATTTTATATTTTTTCAAACTTTAGTGGCATCATTGATGTCGTGCTAGAATTGCACAAAGATTGAAACATCATTGATTTTTTTTTTTCAAAATTTAGTGACATCATTGATGTTGCATTGGGATTACACAAAGATTGTTGGCATTGAAAAAGTTGCATTGAGATCACCCAAATGGCATATTCACCTTGTAAAGTGGTGGGATTGCATTATAAAGTGGTAAAATCTCCTTGTAGATTCGTGGATTTGATGAAAGGTTAATTTTTGGACTAGTTTGAAGTAAATAAATCACTGATTATGGATTTTATGATGAAATTGAGATGAGTAGATGATATAAATGATGAAAATGATTAAGTGTGCTAACACTTGTGATTTCATGAACGATTATATGTGATCACAGTGTGGGAGTGATGATCATGGGTCTTGATAGAGTTTCACATATGGGATGAGGAGCTAGATGGGCACCTAGAGCCAATGGGAATATTATATATAGCCTAGATGCTATGTATTTGTGTGGATCAAGCCTTATTGACTACACTGGTGGAGATATGAAACTTTGAGATGAGACCTTCCATTTTTGACTAGGGAGGTTACAATGATTCTTGAGGATGTATATAGGATCTTGTGGATTCTAATCCATAAAGAAGACCCTTTTTAGAGAGCATGAGATTGACTGGGACTACTAGAGTAGCTAGTAAGGATCACATATATAGCTATGGGATGGATACATGGATACAAACACACTAGTAATAGACCCTTCTATTGATCAAATTCTCCTATAATAATGGCCATTATTAGTGGCATTTTAATTCTTGACAAATATGATCAATTATTTTGTATTGATCAAGAGGGGTTATACATCCTATGCTAGATGATACAATGAGTTTTACCTAGGGGCTAGTAGTTTTAGCCTAGTTATACATATATCTACATAAAGTAGCCTGTCAAGGTGGGTAGAGCATTAAAAATCAACATTGATATAGGCATGGTCTTAGGAGCACATTGAAATTGAGATACCAATGGGCACGCTTGACATAGGGTTCAATATGAGCTGGTAACATATAAATGGGTGATTGTGACTTAGGGTTGACATATGCATTTGGGTGATCTAAGATTTTATAGACATGCTATTGATAAGATACTAGAGCATGCCATTATCTAGAGGCCATATATAGATATAATTTAGATGGGTAGTGGATCAATACTACATGAGATACATGATCACCCATGTTACATTAAAAATTACTGAGAGTATATAGTGGAGAGATATAGACTAAATTAGGTGATACACTAATTTTTTCTTACCCAAGAGGTGTTAGAGCATCCTCATATATTTGTGAATGTATTTAGAGATTAGGTAGTGGGGACCTCTAGTTTTGAGAGTAGAAGTTATGATAGGTTGGGCTATGGTTCAAGCCATGGATTAAGATTACAAAGGAGGATCAACCGATGCTTACATTATAGATGGTTATGTTGGATGGTGGGCCTAGGTTAGGTTAGTTTGGTTGACGAGGCTAGTGATACTAATGGACCAAAATTTATATGAGAGGATTAAGGTAGTTATGTGAGCCTATCCATGATGACATAGGTAGAGGGATAGGGTTAGAGGACCCACAATACATGGACCAATTAGAGGAGATGGGGGATAGGGAGATCGAGGAGATGGAGATGGATAGGTAGAGATGGAGGAGGGAGATGGAGGAGGGGATGGACAATATGGAGAAGATGAAGATCGAGTACATTATCTAATATTTACTATGGACTCCCCAAATCAAACATGATAGATACCCATAGGCCTCCCAATGGTGATGACAATGACTACACCACAGGTATAGCCAAGGTTGCACCCACAAGTGGCATTAGCCATGATAGTGATTTTAGGGAATTATACAGGGGATGGAAATGGGCTCACATCTAGGAAGGTTAGCCAAGGATGAGAGATTGATTGATATCCAAATATGCTAAGATTTCCACTTTGTCATAGGAAATAACTTGATTGACCACAATATTGGCCACTCTACAAGTTAAGAGAGGTGTTGCATAGGTGCATTAGCTATGAAAGGATTGGGGCAATTAGACATAGAGTTAGTGAGAGCCAATAGAGAGGCTCATTATTATCAAGGTTTATATGAGAAGGTATTTCCCATAGGATAGAGAGCATCTACTTATTCTGAGATCCAATAAACAAAGGCATTTTCTTCATTTACCAAGACATTTGCTAGATTAGTACATGTTTACCCCAAGAGATCTACTTCTAGATGGGGAGAGTGAGGCATGAGCCTATAATGCAATTTTGACATTGTATAGATGATTTTTGATGTACATGTTGACATGATTCACTTTTTGATATATTTTTATGATGCACATATGGACATCCTATACACACACAGACATATGAACATTTGCTTTGGATAATTTGGTACTGGTTTCATGGATATTTATGATTGATGTGATGATTATGGATGTTCATGTATTTAATTTTTAGTCATGATTTATATTTGATCTCATGTATAGAAGATAATGTATGTGGTGTTAATATTTGATGTTATACATTATTGATTATATGATGTTGATAGACGTAGCTGCTGATTTGATTAAAATAGATGGGATCAATGTTATGGAAATGTGATAATGATTCTCAATGTTTGAATCATGGTAAATGCTTATGATTTTTAATTGTCATGCTAACACACTTATCCTTGATGATGTGGATATATAAGATTGATGGATCATGATGATATAGATAGATAGATTTTTCAAGAGGATATATTTAACTTTTTAGCATGTCACCACATATAATTTGAAACTTGATTTTTTATTTAGCATTTGAAAGGATGAACCATGATTATAGAAAAACCAAGATAACACTATTGCCATTTGTGTTGGGACTAACTCAAATATAAGTGTGTGATAAAACACATCAAGATATGAAAGACAATGATGATATTGTTAGAGTATGTAATTCATGTATTTTCTCATGTTTACTAGTGTATTAGCTAATGATTTCATATTTTAGGGAGTTTGTCCTATATAAAAAATTATCCTACATTGGTCAGTTAGGCTAGTTCTCTATTTTGCCTTGCCTATGTATGCAAGAGCTTGTCTTTGAACTATAATATTGTATTTTTAAATAACACTTGATCTATTTTGTTTTGCAATCAATTGTCTGTATCTTCATGTGTGATGTTCTTAGAATCATCACTTCTGAATCTTGGGTTGGAATAATTATTTGACATTCCTAATATGGTACCAAAGCTTTGAGGTGTTATTCCCATCTACATTATTGCATTTTGCTTCAAAAAATTCTCTTGCCACTACTTCTTCCCTTTTCACAAATCCTTAACCTTTTTTCTTTCCCTCTTACTCATCTAACAATTTCATTGAAGCTCTGTTGAAGTGTGTGGTTTTTTATTCTTGGAGGGAAGGTGGAGAGGAAGCTTAGGAGAGGCATGCATGGAGATCTACTTCTGGCGCCATTTCTTAAAGACTTTTTGAATTTTTTGCATTATTTTAAAAGTTTTTACTTTTAAGCTTTTGCTCATAGAGATTTGATTTAAGAGGAGGCATCCTTATTATTGTTGAAGAAATCTTGTTTTGGCATTGAAATAATTGGATTTATGTGGTGTTCTGTGTTTTTTTCTTTTCTTATTTGTAGATCTGTGTGTTGAAATGTGTAGATATGAGGAGAGAAAACAAGGCACTTGAGAGAGGCATCATCCTTTAAGTTGGGCATTGGAATTCACTACTAAGGCATTAGAGGAGAACTCTTATTTTGGTATTGAAAATAATAGATTTGTCATGTTATTTTTTCTCTATATTAGATTTGAGGTGCTTTTATGATCTAAGGCATCATATCTGAAGTTTATTTATGAGCATTAAAGGCATTCTGATAGAGGTGTTGATCTGTAAAGGAAGCAAGAAGTCTATTAGACTACATTGATTTTTAGATTCTCAAAGAATGTAGAAGATCTATGTTGTCTTTCCTTGGAGGAAGATACAAAACAAGGCATTTTTTGGCATCTTGGTGTTTTCTACATACTACTCTTGATTTGTGATGAATCGTGCCAATATTTTTTTTGGGTTTATGAAACTTGATTTCAAATTTCTATATCATTTTGAAATTATTAAGTTTTTCGAGTGATGAAAAATTTATGGAAGTTTTCCTAAAAACTATTTTTTCTTTTTCTTAAGTGTAAAAAACATTATTTTTTAAATTTTTTTGGCCCTTAAGTGGATTTTTTTGGCCATTAAAGTGCACATAGTGGTGTATGGGAGGATTTTTTGATTATTTTTAATTTTTTATGGTTCAATTTTGGTTTTGAGTGGTTGTATGACTATATTATTTTTGATTTTGGTCATAAAAATCAGTTTATAGTGTTTTTTTAATGTTTTGACCCATTTTATGGGAAATCATAACACCTACAAATTTTGAACCATAACTCAATTTTGAGTTAATTTCTTTTTCAAAAGTACATTGTTTTCAATTATCTATTCATTGGTGTTATTAATTTTTTTAAAAGTATTACTTTTATAAAGTGCCAGGTTGTCTCAGTGTCAATTTTGTGCACCCTTCTTCATTGTTTCTACTCTTTAGTGATTATTAGGATGGCTTACATTTATTTTGTTGAGCATTATGAGCCTTCTAATACACATAATTACCAAATATGGATACCTCTAATGGAAACAATCATAAAGTGCAAAGGATTATGGTCTCTAATGAATGAAACACAACCAAAATTTACACGTGAATTAAAAAAATTTCAGCACCAATGTAAGTTTAAAGAGTGTATGGAATTGATTGGGGGTTATGTGAGTGACAATATTTTATTTCATTTTGATGGGTGTGATTATACATTCAAAATGTGGACTAAGTTAAAAAGTTTGTTTGGAAAAGTAGATCACTTGAGAGCCATGCATATTGAAGTAGAGCTTACTTCACTAAACCTGGATGACTTTACCTCCATTGTAGACTACCTCACTAAGTTTAAGCATTTTTTGACATAGTTGAAGAGGAGTGGATGAGATAAAAAGGATGAAGAGTGTGTATACTTGATTTTGTATAAGTTGAGTGGCCCATTCCAAATCTTTGCTTCTATCTTTTTATCTAGTATGGATGCCTTACGTGCCATATTCAAAACATCAAATCTAGAGTTATTTTGTGAGATACTAGGGATAAATCCAAATTGTCTCACCTTGAGTCTTCCACCTCTCAAAAATAATTAGTTGAATCACATCCTAAGTCTCAGGAAAAAATAAAGAGTAAGAAGAAGAAAAATCCTCCTCCACCTCAAAATGAACCTAATCCCAACACTAATACATCTAAAACCAAACCATCTTCCAAATCTAAGAATAAGCCTAACCTATCTTGCTCCTATTATGGGGGGACTGGTCATGAAGAGTCTAGGTGTTTCAAAAGGATGCAATCCCTAAATAATTCCATTAAGAAACATAAGATTTATATCTCCACTTCTTTGCCATCTCATGAGCATGGGAAAACACTTAATGTTGTTGGAAGATCACAGTTACCTATTTTAGATAGTTGGGTTCTATATTCTAGTGCTTCACACCATATGACTTCTTGTGAGGAGTCTTTTGTATCTCTTGGTTTGAATTCTACTTCTAAAATTGAGGTTGGAGATTCTTCCTACATTTATATTAAGGGGAAGGGTGATATACAACTAGATGGTGATTGCATCAATGATGAATTATATGTTCCAAACATCACCACCAATATACTTTTAGTTTATTAGATTTGTCATTCTAGTTAGGAAAAGACAGTGACTTTCACACCATAGGGTGTTAAAGTTCAAGATTTATTAGAGCCATACAAACTTATTACACAAGGTGTTGTTGATCATAGTTCTTGACTCTACTATTTTGAGGGTTTTGATGATACTCATCCTATAAGGACATGTTTAGTTTCTCATGTATATTTTGAGAGTCTACTTTAACATGAGATATTTGGACACCTAACCTATAGATATTTCAAAGAGTTGAGCACTCATAATATGGTAGAGGGTTTTCCTAAAATTTCATGTTTTGATGGAGTTTACCCTGGTTATGCATTGGGGAAATAAAACTATGCTTCACTTCCTAAAGGTATGTCCATGAGATCTTTTTTACACCTAAGATTGTGTATAGTGATTTGATGGTCTTTCCTACTTCTTTTAATGGAGCTAAGTATGCACTTACCTTTATTGATAATTTATCAAAGTGTACTTCAGTTTATTTCTTCAAGTATGAGAGTGATGTCTTTGCTCACTTAAAAGACTTTAAGGCTTTGGTCAAGAGATACTATTTGAGTTGCATCAAAAAGCTTCATACATATAATAGGGGGAGTATTTCAGTCTAGAGTTCTCTAAATTTTTATCAACTCATGGTATTATTAACCAATATTATGTTGCTTATACTCCACAGTATAATGAAATAGTAGAAAGGAAGAACCAAAATCTAAATTATATGGATAAATACATGATGTATTCATGAGATTTACCTCCTATCTATTAGGTAGAGGTAGTTAATTATGTGAACTACATTCAAAACCACACATCACATCAAGCACTTGAACATATGACTCCAGATGAGGCTTGGTCTGGAACCAAGTTTGATGTCTCATTTTTTTGATTCTTTGGGAGCCTTGATTGGGTGTTTGCACCAAATAAGAAAAGGAAAGCATTGGATAAGAAGAGCAAACCTTTGATTTTTTTAGGATATTATGAAGACATGAGAGTTTATCTTTTAGATCTTGATACTCATGGTGTTCATTTTTGAACACATGTATAGTTTGATGAGCACTTGACATCTCATGACTCTTCATATTTTTCCATGTCTTATTATTCTTCTTTTGATGATTCACCTCCTCTTAAGGATTCACTCTTTGAGGAGCTAGTTCAGGATATTCTTGAGGACATTATAGAGGATGAGGATCCTATTCATATTGATATTGCCATTATGCCTAGGTGGGATCATACTATAGTTTCTAAGGCAACACCATTCATACAGGATCTTCCACCTACTCAACATCATTATACACATTCTATGGGTATTAGACTTTTATGTTAGGCATTCCCTAGGGATCCACAGTCTTTTTCACATGATCATAGGATATAGGAGTGGGATGATGTAATGATAGATGAGTATTCTTCATTGATGAAAAATCACACTTGGGATTTAGTCACTCTTCCTAAGGGAAGAAGGTTGGATAGATGCAAGTGGATTTACCACACCAAGTATGCAACTGATGGGTCCATTGATAGGTATAAGGCATGTCTTATTACATAGGGATTCTTACAAGTTGATGGTATTGACTACTCTGAGACTTTTTTTCCCATTTCTAAGATGTATCATATTCACCTTATACTTTCTCTTGCTACATCACAGGGTTGGCCAGTATATTAGATGGATGTTAAGAGTGCTTTATTGAATTAAAAACTACATGAGGAAATATATATGAAGCAACCTATATACACATAATATTTTCAAACTTTAATACTTACTAACACTTTATATCTTGCAAGAACCCATCGAGTCTCAATCTCTCTAAGTGCATGCCCTAAGGGGTGTAATGGGAAAGGGGTGGGTAGACCATTAGTGTTTTGTAAGATTGTTATCCCTTTTTCCAATTATTATCTACACACTTATTTCCTAAAAACCATTCCCCTAAGCTTTGCCTCTTATTTTTCACCCTCCTCTAGTCATTTACCACCTTCATTATCCCTCTCCCTAACATAAACCCATTTTTGGTAGTTTATATGACTATGTCAACCACATCGACCTTGTATTGTTATTAATAGAGCTTACTAAGAACTAAGTTGGACATGGATGACATAGTTCATTATCTAGTATGTTTTTTGTCAATTATAATACTAGGTCAACTAGGTTGACCTTATCAACCAAAAAATTTAGAAGGGTTTAAGGTTCACCTATATAAACACAATAATTTCACCATTTATAAGAGAAGAGAAGAAGAAGTAAGATATATTACACATCTTCTTTTTCCCCATTTTACTTGAGGAGCAAGCTTAGGGTTTCATACTTAATTTGGAGACATGGGTCTTGTCTTGTGGAGAATTCTTTTAGATGTATTGATACATTGTGTATCCTAGAGATGATTTATCCTTGTCATCCTTACATAACACAACCTATTTTGAATCACCTTGGCCAAGGGAGATATTGAGGCTCGATGGGTTCATCTTCAAAGGTAAGTATTCTTAACTTTGTCCCTCCTTTGTAAGAGTAGATAGATATGCATTTGCACTTCTCTTCCATGCATTAGGATTTCATATGCATTGACATGAGTATATGTCTTCTATGCATGTTTAATTTGTGTCTATTACCCCCAATTATGCCACAAGATTTGGTGAGCACTAGATTAGACTTTTACTTTACTAGTTATTAGTTTAGGAAATATTAAAACATAGGACTTAGTTAAGGTTATTATGTAGATTTGCTTGATTAGAGAATTTAGAACCCTCCCTTATGATATTATTAGGGTAAGAGATCCCTTAAATAGGTATATAAGATCCATATTGGTCATAACCTTGATTATCTAATGTATCCCCAATCAAAAGGAGAAGTGTAAGTAGGATATATCTTCTTCAAGCTTGGATTGATTTATAGATTTGATGTATTTTTCATTGTATATATAATATTTTAAAACTTTACCACTTACTAACACTTTATATCTTACAAGAAATCATAAAGTCTCAATCTATCTGAGTTCATGCCCTAAGGGGTGCACCGTGAAAGGGGTGTGCATACCATTGGTGCTTCGTAGGATTATTGTCCCCTTTTCCACTTACTATCTACACACTTGTCTCCTTAAAATGATTCCCCTAAGATTTTCATCCTATTTTTCACCCTCCTCTAGTCATTTACCACCTTTATTAGCCCTTTCCCTAACCTAAACCCCTTTTTGAAAGTTTACATGATTATGTTGGCCACATCGACTTTGTATTGTTATTAACAGAGCTTACTAAGAACTAAGTCGGCCATGGCCAACACAGTTCATTATCTAGTATGTCTTTTTTTCAATTATAATACTAGGTTAATTGGGTTGATCAAAACTTTTAGAAGGGTTTAGGGTTAGATCCACCTATATAAACACAATCAATTCACCATTTCTAAGATAAGAGAATAAGAAACAAGATATATTATGCATTTGCTTATCCACCATTATACTTGAGGAACAAACTTAGGGTTTCATAATTTCCTTAGAGATATAGATCTTATATTATGAAGAAGTCTTTTAGATGTATTGATAGGTTGTGTAGTTGAGTTGATTTATCCTTTTCATCCTTACATACCACAATAACCTCTTATGAATCACCTTATCCAAGGGAAAGATTGAGGTTTGGCGGGTTTGTATTCAAAGGTAAGTATTCCTAACTTTGTTTCTCCTTTGTAAGAGTATATAGATATGCATTTGTAGTTATTTTCCATGCATTAGGATTTTGTATACATTGATGTGAGTATATTTCTTCTATGAATGTTTAATTTTAGTGTTTATTACCCCCACTTTATGCCATAATCTTTGGTGAGCATTAAACTAGACTTTTACTTTACTTTTATTAGTTTAGTGAATATGAGAACATATGAACTAGTTAGGGTTATTACATAATTTTGCTTGACTGGAGGCTTTGGAACCCTCCCTAAAGATATTATTGTGTTAAGACATATTTTAAATAGGTATATTAGATCCATATTGGTCATGACCTCAATTATCTAATATATCCCCAATCGGAAGTGTAAGAAGGATATATCTTCTTTGAGATTGGATTGATTTGTAGATCTGATTCATTCTTATTACATACACAATATTTTCAAAATTTAACACTTACTAACACTTTATATCCTATAAAAACCCATCAAGTCTCAATATCTCTGAGTGCATGCCCTACGGGGTGCACTGGGAAAGGGGTGATCAGATCATTAGTGCTTCACAAGATTATTATCCCTCGTACCACTTGTTATATACACACTTGTCTCCTAATAAATATTCCCCTAAACTTTGCCTCCTATTTTTCACAATCTTCTAGTCATTTACCACCTTTATTATCCCTTTCCCTAACCTAAACCCTTTTTTGGTAGTTTACATGACTATGTTGGCCACATCAACCTTGTATTGTTATTAACAAATATTACTAGGAACTAAGTTAGCCATGGCCGACATAGTTCATTATCTAGTATGTTTTTTATTAATTACAATACTAAGTTGACTAGGTCAATCTTGTCAGCCAAAATTTTTGGAAGGGTTTAGGGTTAGATTCACCTATATAAAAATAATCATTTCTCCATTTCTAAGAGAAGAGAATAAGTAATATATATGGTACATCTGCTTATCCACCAATCTATCAAAGAGCAAGCTTAAGGTTTCATAATTTTTTTGGAGATATAGATCTTGTCTTGTGGATAAGTATTTTGGATGCATTAATAAGTTGTGTATCCTAGAGATGATTTATCCTTGTCATCATTACATACCACAACAACCTCTTGTGAAGAACCTTGGCCAAGGGAGAGATTAAGGATCAGAGGGTTCGTCTTCAAAGGTAAGTATTCCTAACTTTATTCCTCCTTTGTAAGAGTAAATAGATATGCATTTGAATTTATCTTCTATGTATTAATATTTCATATGAATTGATGTGATTATATGTCTTCTATGCATGTTTACTTTTAGTTTTTATTACCCCCACTTTGTGCCACAAGATTTGGTGAGCACTAGACTAGACATTTACTTTACTTTCTATTAATTTAGTGAATATGAAAACATAAGACCTAATTAGGGTTATTACATAATTTTGCTTGACTAGAGGATTCAAAACCCTCCCTAGTGATACTATTGTAGTAAGATATCCCTTAAATAGGTCTAGTGAATCCATATTAGTCATGACCTCGATTATCTAATGTATCCCTAATCGAAAGTGTAAGTAGGATCTATATTCTCTGAACTTAAATTGATTTGTATATTTGTTGCATTTATCATTGTATATATTATGGTGAACCCAACATGAATATAACCTTTATAGGTTTACTTTCATGCTTTCATTTTTATAATTATATTATTTTTTTATATTTGTGATATTATGTTGACCAGGTCAGTATAGTTCTAACTTTTGTGTGTAAGTTTAACACATAGTCTATCATAATAAATATGTTCTTTCTATGTATATCTTAATCAAATATAGGTTACTTGATTGTACAGGTCGACACAATATTATTCTTTAGTTACAAATAATAAACTAAGTCAACTAGGTCGACTTAGTCTTCTAGTCAACATGCAAATAACAAACTAAGTCAAATAGGTCAACTTATGCTTCTAGTTAGCATCCAAATAAAAAACTAAGTCAAATAGGTTGACTTAGTCTTTCAATCAAAATATAGATAAAAAACTAATTTGGGCAAGTCAACTTAGTCTTTTAGTCAATATCTAGATAACAAACTATGCCAAACAGGTTGATTTAGTCTTCTAATCAACGTCCAGATAACAAACTAAGTTGACTAGATTGACTTAGTCATCTTAACAGACTTCAAAAAATAGGGTTTCACATAACTAGGTTGACTCAGTCAAATTATTTGGAAGAACTTGCAAGCAACATTCAAGGTACTTCAACA
The DNA here is from genome assembly GCA_037957365.1 of Torreya grandis. Taxonomy (NCBI): domain Eukaryota; kingdom Viridiplantae; phylum Streptophyta; class Pinopsida; order Cupressales; family Taxaceae; genus Torreya; species Torreya grandis. Next base: position 2,752,252 of record JARHVA010000452.1, read on the forward strand.
TAAAATTTGAAATCCTAATCATCTTCCAACCCACCAAGGTTCCTCTCTTTCTCTCTCTCTTTCAATTCAGTACTTCATTACAATTATGTTTTGTGCAAGTTTACAGTCTTCAAAACTATAATCCTATAACAAACTAAGTTGACCAAGTTGACTTAGTTATATAGCCTATATTTTGTCTAACAGACTAAGTCGACCTGGTTGACTTGGTTTTTAAAGTCGCTTACTTCTACAAAATAGTAGTGACCCATTTGAATCTATTATATAATGTTTGAATACAATATCATTTGAGCTAACTCTATACCATTTTTAATTTAGGAATTAACAAATATATGCTATTAATTAATTCATACTTTCATTTTCAGTTATTTACTTGCTTGGACTAGCTCACATAGTCTAATTAGATGCTTTTTCAAATTGCCTATTAGTTTCACTATTTTTTTCTTTTTGCATACACTACTAAATCACACTATATTCAAAATGAAATTAACATTTGTCTTCCCAAAGCCTACCTACATGGATTTCATCACCAAAATAGAAGCCAACTTGATTTTTTGGCCAGGTATAAACATATGGTTGGTGGTATATATTGGCAAATCACCCAACACTCTTATCACTATAGGATTATGAAGTGAGGGGGTAGACCTCAATACCAAGCCAATACCATTTCCAACACAGATACCTTTTAGTCTAAACATCCTAAACCATCCATAGATTACTTTCTAGTTTCCTATTTTCATCCAACTTCTATATCACACTTAAAATAACACCTTATAATAATCTAACAACACTCAAGATGACCATCTAGTTAACATTTAATTTTAATTTGATTGTTTACTCTATGATCGTTGTGTTTTGTATTGCAAAAACTTGCATGAATTAATATTGGTGCAAGGTTTTGTACTATGTGCTCCAATTGGATCATTCTCTTTGATTTAATTATTTGCATGTTTATTTCCATTTATTGCTTTGAATTATATTACAAAATTTTCCCTATTTTTAGTACACTATCATTATGTTTGACATAGTCTCTTATAAACTATATTTTTTCCTGCCTATAGTACTAAGTTGACTTGGTTGACCTTGTCCTCTTTTTTGTCAGTTAAGTTATAGCACTAAGTTGACCTGGTCAACTTTATATCTTTATTAGATTGAGTTTTCCATTGTTTTTAATAATAAGTCAACTTGGTTAACTCTATATCCCTTTTTCCAGTTAGGTTACAATACTAAGTCAACCTAGACAACTTTGTATCCCTTTTGCTAGTCAAGTTATAATACTAAATTGACCTAGTCAACTCTATATACCTTGGCTAACATTTTTTTGTGTGTGGTTATCAAGTCTTATTTCATAATGATGTCATATTTTAAAACTTTTATTAGTTAATAACATTTCATAAATAAGGATTTAAATCAAAACCTCACTTATTTTATTACTTTAGATGAAACTATTCACTTTCTTCCTTCAACTTTTCTTAATCTAAAACCAATCAATGTACAATGTAATGTAGTTGAGGTCCTTCATCCTAGTCCTCCTCCCACTACAAATATTGGGAATCCTCCACCCAATACCCTTTCTCTCACCAACACTAATAATCCCCTTCCTAACAAAACTAATACCCCACCTTCAAATACTAATATACAAATCAGCACAACTAAAATTCTTGCACAAATAGTTCAACAAATGAACATCATGAAAATAATTAATCATTCCCAAATGATGCAAATGTAAAAACATTTATTACACATGACTAGTCAACCACATCAAGTCATGCTTAACCAATTCAAAATTTTATCTCTCCTCCTCTTAGAGATGCCAATGGGAATATCATCCCTCAACCTCCAATGAATAATAAAATTATTCAACATCTTCAAAATGGACATTTATCCCCATTCATTGCATCCATATATATTTGAAACATTTCTCCAATTATCACATATGATGGGACTAAGCACCCTACTATCTTTATTAAGTCTTTTGGTAATCTCTATAAAGAATGGGTCTAAACTAACACCTTTACTACCACCAAGATCTTAGCCAAAATCTTTATTGGTGATGCAATTGAATGGTACAACCAAATTCCTATACCTTCCATCTAAAAACTAGAGGATTTAATCAATAATCTAGTGAATGAATTTCAACATCACGACCTTCTTGAAAATTACCTTAGCCATTTCATCCATACCAAGCAAATTATTAATGAATATGTTCACACTTTCATCAAATGATGGAATTCTCTAGCTCACAAAGTGGACCATAACATGAATGATGATAATATTTTAAAAATATTTGTTACTACTCTTAAATCTCCCCTTTAATATAGAGTTTGAATATTTCCCCTAAAAATTTAGAAGAATCCTTATACCAGGAAAAAAGGCAAGACTTTCTTATGACTCAATTTGAAACACCTCAAACAATTACTAAAAAACCTTTTCAATCATTTTCTCATAACATTGATTCATCCAAACCTCCCCAACCTCAAAATAGAGCATCCAATTCAACCAATTTTAACCTAACCCACCCTCCCACGAGTCTATAAAAACTTAAGAAGAAATTGTCACCCTCTAAACCCATGAGCTTTGATCCTTCCAAACCTCCTCCAAAATGGTACAATCTTGATAAGTTTTATTGGTGGCATGCTACTATAGGTCATTGTCATGAGTTTTGTCATGATTTTCACTAATTTATTCTTGCTTCCTTGCTTGGTTGACATTTAAATCTTGATAGTCTCATAAAATAATGTTATCAAGACTATCTTCAAGAATCTCAAATTCAATCTAAAGAACCACAATCACATCAACATCAACTACCTAATAAATGACAAAAATTATCCCATACCTACACCTCATCCACTAATTTTGTTTAACCTATAGTTGATCCTTATTCCTACACCAATAAGGAAAGGATATCTAACATGAACAACTTTAAACATATCATTTCATCCATTGAACTTCAACCTCTTAGGTCACATGAACCAAAGGAGTACCTAGTTTGAATGCCTATTCCAAAGAATATCATACATGGTCCTCCTTTACCTCCTTTACATCTTCATACCTCTCTTATGTCACATTAAACATCCATAAAATATAACAAACCAACACATTTTACTATCTCCAAATGCACGTACCAATCGAATGAAAATCATTTTAATGGTTCAATATTACCTCACTCCACCTCACATGTTGGGGTATCTTCTAATGCCCATCCACATATCCATTCAAACTTTGGGGCATCTGGAGATGTCCATACCTACATCCAATTACCCATTAGGGCATCTTATGATGCCCACTCTTATTCTACAATGCATAATAACAAACAAATTTAACTTCAAGAAACCTTCCAAGACTTATAGGCTTGTATTTCACATGTTCATCTTTGATATAGATGTTAGCATAGATTTTTATTATTATGTTTGTCTCATGTTTCTTTAATTTTGTGCACTTTAATTTTTTTGGTTTCATTTAACTTGCACCATTATTTCCTTTGGATTTTTTTGTTTTATTTCACTATATAGTTTATGAGTTTTATTGGAATACCTTGGATAGAACCAGGTCTTCCTCACAAACACACGTTACTAGCATCATTGTCACCTTTAGGTTCTTTGGTTTTCTTACACATTACATTTGGAATTTTTTTAAATTTTGGTTCTTATATATCTCTTTTATTTTTGTCTTTTTATGTCATTCTTTACCTTATTGGCTTTATGATTAATTTTTCTCCATTTTTTGGCATTCACCTCATTGGTGTTCACCTTATGAGTTATAGTGTAAGACCATGGATAGGACTAGGCTATCCTCATAAATTACCACATTAAAATATTTTAAAACTACTTTTTGGTTGACTACTATTTTCATTGGTGCTTGTTTTAGATCCCTTATAGGTTAGCATGGATTCTCTTAGTGACATGACTATCATTGCATAGCCCCATCCATTTTATAATACTATTTTACCTCCTAGTGATCAGATATGAGAATATTCATCATTGTATCATTTAATACATAGATTGATCTCTCATGATCCCCATATTTCCCTTATCTCTTTTTATTTGAGCCTCACATCAATTAGTTTTGAGATTGCACACTTGTGGGTAAGTCTAGGAGTCTTTAGACACCTTGGTTTTTAGGTCCTTTTCTATAGTGACCAAGTGTAAGATCTCTTATGTTTGTCACCTATTTCACTCATGTTTGGTTCTTTGAATCCATATGGATGAGGAGGAATATACAAATCCAAAATAAGTTAAAATTCAAATCATAAAATACAAACAAAAGGCAATGATTTAAAGGAAAAAATAATCTTAAAATTCTAATCACAAAAAAATATGTGATCTATATTTGGCATATCGCCTATCTTAGTCTAAGCTCAAACTCCATAGTTGGCCTCATGATAGAGATGAGGCCCATTAGGATGTGGTAGGATAGTAGACTAGGGTAAGAGGTCTCATTATATCATATACTATTTAGTGCCACCTACTTTCTCATGTAAGTACCTAATCTTCATAATAGATCAATGACTTTGTAAGGGGTCTTGAGGAATGGGGAACACATTATGGGAAGGTAGGTCCATTTTAATTTTCATGCATATAGCCTTTATGGGATGATCTATGTACTTCACTTGTTAGCCCAAGCTTTATGTTAATTAGTCAAAATGTCCTAGGTCCTTGGTGTTAATAGTTTTTATCCTTTCTCACTTGCCTAGTGTGTCTCATTATTGTTAAGAATGTTCACATCACCCATGTGGCACCTCATATTCATTATTTATATCATATTTTCCTTATAGTCCCCTTATTAGATATTGATTTTAGTTGATCACATATAGCTTATTATGCCTCTTAGTTTATAGTTTGTGATTTGTATTGTAATGTGATGAAACTCCTATAGAAATTTACCTCTTACAACAGATTTAATCAAAATATGTGAAAATAAAATAACTCTTACCAATAATAGAAACACATAATGCTTATATTGATCGCAGGCCTCTTCAAGGGGGCAACCTCCTTTGAGCAAGCTCAATACAATGAATTCGTGGATGCCTTTATTCAGCCTCAACACTTATATACTAACTCTATTCTAACAACTACTACTTCCCTTGTATGTGGGATAATTCAAATAAGCTCTAAGGGATGACTTACAAAGCATATGCATCCATAACAATTAAGCACAGGTTCCTAACATGTAAGGCCTTAGATAAGACCAAGCCTTCCTCATAAACACCCTTACACCATTTATTTACCACACCATCTCACTATCAAACTAGTCATGTCATTAGGTGGTTGTGTTTTCTTACATTGTATTTTAGAACAAACACTAAGTTTGAGTTTTCATCCTTTAGAGATTGTGGTTTTCATTTATCCATCATGTACTTGTTTGATTTTTGTGGAATTCACTTATCTTAAATATGACATTTGACATTCTTACATGTTTCTCTTTATGTGTGATTTCTTCATGTTTGTATTACATCTTGAATTACATTTCATTTTCAGTCATTCATGTTTTTCTTTATGTTTGATTCGACATGCTTATCTTACATGGGGTTACTTATCACTTTATTACATATATTTGTTAAAGCATTTTTGCTTTGACATTCACTTTTTCCATTCATGTTTTACATGATTTACAATGTGATTTAGTATGTTCTACATTCCTTTTTGACATTTATGTTTTACATGCTTTCCAATGTGATTTAGTGTGCTATACAATCATTTGTTATTCATTTACCATCATTTGTTCATTTATTTTCCTTCAATATTTTGGTTATAACCTTGCCTTAAAAATCCTCATTTGCCAGTTTTCCTATGTAATTCATTACCCCTTTAACCATCATATGCACGCACACACTATTTCTATTTTTAGTGTTGTATCCCTAGGGTTTCTCAAATGCAAGTACTGCACCCTCCATGATCAAGATTAGGATGTTTGCATATAATTATTTATAAAAAATGTAAGTTAAGGTATGTATATGGTATTTTTATTTACTCTCATTTCATTTTAGTATTAATTTTTGTATGTCATTTTTATTTTTCTTAGTTTCATGTGTTTCTTTGTTTTTTTTAAGCACCATCCCCTATTGTACTCATGTGACATGTGATGAGCTTCAAGTGGGGAATATGTATACACATAATATTTTCAAACTTTACCACTTACTAATACTTTATATGTTTTAAGAACTCATTGAGTCTAAATCTCTCTGAGTTTACACCCTAAGGGGTACACTAGGAAAGGGGTGGGCAAACCATTAGTGCTTTGTAAGATTGTTGTACCTTTTTCCACTTGATATCTACACACTTGTCTCCTAAAAACCATTCCCCTAATCTTTTCCTCCTATTTTTCATTCTCCTCTAGTCATTTACCACATTCATTATCCCTTTACCTAACCTAAACCCCTTTTTGGTAGTTTACATGACTATGTCAGCCACATCGACATTGTATTGTTATTAATAGAGCTTACTAAGAATTAAGTCAGCCATGGATGACATAGTTCATTATCTAGAATGTTTTTTGTCAATTAAAATACTAGGTCAACTAAGTCAACCTTGTCGATTAAAATTTTTAGAAGGGTTTAGGGTTATATCCACTTATATAAACATAATCATTTTTCCATTTCTAAGAGAAGAGAAGAAGTAAGATACATTACACATTTTATTATCCACCATTCTACTTGAGGAGAAAGCTTAGGGTTTCATACTTTCTTTAGAGATATGGATCTTGTCCTGTGGAGAAGTATTTTGGATGCATTGATAGGTTGTGTAACCTAGAGCTGATTTATCTTTATCATCTTTGCATATTAAAACAACCTCTTGTGAAGCACCTTGACCAAGGGAGAGATTGGAGATCGACAAGTTCATTTTCAAAGGTAAGTATTCCCAACTTTTTTCTTCCTTTTTAAGAGTAGATAGGTATGCATTTGTACTTATCTTCTATGCATTAAGATTATATATACATTAATGTGAGTATATGTCTTCAATGCATGTTTACTTTTAGTGTTTATTACCCCCAATTTGTATCACAAGATTTGGTGAGCACTAAATTAGACTTTTAATTTACTTTTTATTAGTTTAGTAGATATCAAAACATAGGACCTAGTTAGGGTTATTGCATAGTTTTGATTGATTTGAGGTTTTGGAACCCTCCCTAGTGATATTATTATGGTAAGAGATGATTTAAATAGGTCTAGTGGATCCATATTGGTCATGACCCTGATTATCTAATGTATCCCCAATCGGAAATGTAAGTAGGATCTATCTTCTCTGAGCTTAGATTGATTTGTAGATCTGATACATTATGCATTGCATAATCAAGATTCAAATACCAAATTTAAAGCATTTGTAAGCTATGTGAAATAATATTTCTATTATGTTATTATTAATCTCATAATTCTATACAATGTAAGTGATATTTATGTTTTAATCTTATATTATTATTTATCTTATAAAATTATTATGAGAAATAGGATTCTAGAAATAACTATTTGTAATTTTTTTAGTTTAAAAAATATACACACAATTATTTCCAAAAGCCTATTTATAATAATGATTTTATATGAATTCCTTATATATTTAAGTCCATCTACCTTATTTTAGGTGAAATCCTTATATGTTAAAGCATTAGTCAAATTTTAATCCTAACTACCCTTCTAATGAAATCTAGTGGATGAAATTGATTTCAAGCCCCAAAATTACATCTTTGAAATCTCACTTTTCCATATCAAAAAATATTTGAGAACAAGCTACATGGCATTGAAAATACGATGGGATCCACCAAACACATTGTTACATGTCGCTTAAGGGTCAAGGTTAAGGGCTTGTATGCTCTTAAAAAATAATTTTCATTATTTTTGTGATTAGAATTTAGTTGGTTTAAAAAATTAACAACCATGTTATTTGTGGTTTTGGTGCATGATCATGTCACTAATTTATTGAAAATACTAAATGACCATATTTTTAAATCCAATGGTTAAGTATGGATATTGAGATCTAAGACTTAAATATTTGAGAAATGGTTATTCGAGGCCAAAAAAAGTTTGTGACCATGCTGTGTGGAATTGATTATACTATGGGCTTCATCATACATACTATAATATGTCAATGTGTCCATAGGGCCTATTATCTAATACATGTATGATTTTTAAAAACCACTCTCATGAGTCATCATTTTATGATTAGGTTTTTAATTTATAAAAAATTAAAGAAAATTTTTCATTTTATATTTTAGTAAAACAACTTGATTTTAAAAATAATTTTTTCAAGTATAAATTTATAAATTTTGAAAATGTCTAATCACAATCCCAGTGCAAGTAATGACCTGTCAATCCCATCAAAATTCAAAAACACATATTCATATTTTAATAATGTTGACAATTAATTTTAAAAAAATTAGAGTCAATATTACAAGGCATACATCTGCCATTGATTCTTTGTCATAGGATGATTATGGTATTCATCTTTAACAAGCTTCTAATGAGATGCAATGTGGATATATCTTTAATAGTGAAGGTGTATTTATTGTTTTAGGGAATTGTTAGGACAATGGGACTGAGAATATTAATAATATATTCCAACAAACTGAGGATGAAAATCAACAAACATAATAAAAGGGAAAAAGAAAGGCATGCCAATGGGACATGCCAAGGAGTTTTTAGATTAAATGGGTTTGAAAGTATCCATTTATTGATATTTTTTGAAAATGAGGACAAGATTGAACCATCAAAATAATGTAAATGAAAGTTAAGTATTTGGAAATATGGAAGGGATACGATATTGCAACTTAAAGTACACACCATAGTAAAAATGCTTGAAAGGTCTATGAAAAAAAAATTAAATGGAGAGGATAATATAATAGTAAGATATAAAATAAAGGAATAATGTATACATTTCAAGAATGTAATAGAATATGATGAATACATGAAAATTTAGGAAAATCTTAATGTAAGTGGATGCACCATTCAAGCTCTTTTTGAAAAGATGATGGAAATCACCCATTTACAAAAAATGTACACCTATATGTAGCTTTTCACATTTCAAACATATGAAATCCTATGAAAAATTATCCATAATATATGAAATTTTTGTATTTTATTGTGTGATATTTTTTTGAAGACTCATTGGTCAGTAAATAGTGGTTGGGAATGGGTTACATGTCATTATTAGGTTGAAAGGAGGATATACAAGGAAAAATAAATTGATCAACATATGTGGAATTATCTCTTGGTGAATTTACAACCATCTATTGGATGATTTTTTTGGTTCACAATTATCTAGACGGTATATATGGAATGGTTTTTTTGGGTGGTTTTAGTCCATGTTGTATATAGCCCATAGTTTTGGTACCCATTGTATTGTAATACTAATTAGAAAATTTACTATTGATGTGCTTAAAAATTCTCACACATGCATTAAGGTAAAACAAATATTAGAAATACATTATTCTATTTTAAATAATTGAGTTAGAAAGTGGTTTTTCTAGATATTTTATTGGAAGGGTTTTTTGATGAAAATATTATGTATCGTTTGTCTATGCCATTTTCCCTTTTTGTTATAGCTTAATATTTTATTAGCATTATTTATCTTGTGTTAGTTTATTGGTATATTTTATCTTACTAGTGGATAATACTTCATGGGTTTTCATGCATGTTTATACTATTGAAAATAAAGATTGCCACCATTATCTTCTTGCATTTCACAAAATGAGGGAAAATCCAACATCGTAGAATATTTTTGAACTTGTCAAAAAACTTTGAAAGATATTGGAGACATGGATGATTCTAAAATTTCCAATAAATTGGTGTGTGTTGGCATAGATGGAGAAACACTAATATAGAACCATATGAATAATATTTGTGTAAAGCTACAAACACCATGTTCACCATATATTGATGGTATTCACTACATGGCCCATAGAATGAATTTTAATTTTATATTTTTGAATCATATCCAACAATTTAAAATTTTAAAGATATTGTACATGAGGTCCATTCATAATTTTTTCAAAGTCTTAAAATATTTACAAAATTTTAAAAATTTAAAGAATGTATAACAAAAGGAAACAAACATTTAAATGATATTGATATAAGATGGATATCACTGTACTGACCAAAACATAATGTGTTCAAAGAATATCAATCATTAATGGGAGTAATGTATGAATATAATCACATAGTGTAAAAAGTTCCTAACATATTATTTCTATTTATTAACATTTAAATTTTGTTGATAGTAAGTTCACAAAGTTGGGGGATAAAAAGGGGCCCACCCATGGACATGTTTTCCTAAAAATTTAAAAAATTGAACTTCTGTAGATAAGTTGAGATGGCTACACTCAAAATTCAAAGATGGTGTAAGAAAATGAATTTTATAATTTTTAGTATAGTTTCCAAAAACTATTTTTTTAAAAAAAATTTATGTATAACTAGGTAAAACATCTAAAATTTCAATAGGAGTTCCTATTATTTTAGGAAAATAGAGTAGATAGCCAGCCATGCAATCCCTCATTTTTTGATCATCTTTAATATTGTTTAAAACCATTGTGGTGAAAATTTATATATGATCATATAGTTTGTAACCTATAATTTTTTATAAAATTTTTATGAATATTTTTTTAATCAATTTTACAAGTAAATAAATCTTGAAAACTGAAAAAAAAAAATGGATACCTAGCCATGCCACCCTCTAACTACCTCAAAAAAATTAAAACTAATTTTTTTTGAATGCGTGTAGAATGAGGCCTAGTTTGTAACCATATATATATATATTTTATAGGATAAATGAAAAAAAAGATGTATGTATATTTGAGGCATGTAGTGGCCTAAAAAAGCTATAGTTAGAAATAAACATAGATTGAAACCCTAAAATAGTCCAAATTTTATAAAAATCATATATTTTGAATGAGGAGAGCATGCTCGATATCATGGTAATAATTTTATGATTTTTATCATTGAAATTAATAGTGTATTTGGTGATGGAAGTTGAATTTTATTGTTTTTTGTCAAAACTCCCAGATTCGTTTGTGTGTTGAAGGGTCAAAGCCTTTGGCTTGGGAACCGAAGCCATTTCTAAGTGAAAAGGCTTGGTTTTTTGAATTAAAAATAAACATAACTCGTATGCATTCCTTCAAAATTACAATAAAAAGTAAAAAATATCTATGATAAGGGCTATATGCTTTGTTTTGAGCAATGTGAAAAGAATGTATACACATTGTAACACTACATGTTATCTTCACATTGCATAAAAGACATAAAAGATATATTAGAAGGGGAAGATGATTTATTAAAATAAAATTTATAAATGTAAAATTATACTTTAAATTTATTTTATTAATTATAATAAATTAGGGTCACTTTGCATCTTATATAATTGGTCTCACATCTTTATGCCTTATGATGTGGAAGATAGTTTTTAAAAATCCAATCTGGTCAATACTTAGGCTTTTTCAAGGTCTCAGTATCGAACCTAGGGATTTTAGGGTATATATTTTATAATTGATGTATATTTTTAATAAACATATACTCATTTTATAGGTTGTTGTGCCTTTTATATTATTTTAAGGCATTTATAAGAGTCCTAGGTTTGTCTAAATTGAATTCTACAAACCACTCACTTTGAACTCAAGCCAAAGTGGTATGATTTAGGCTACATAGGTCACATTGATGACATGTACACATCAAATAACCACTTTATGTTAATTTCACTTACTCATCATCCCTCCCTCATCCAAAATCACTTCCTCCTCATATCCCACCATCCTAATCTCTCTCTCCTCATTCCTCATTATCCCTAATCAATCCCTCATTGATTATCATTGACCCTCATCATATCTAATCACTCCCTCATCATCCTTGATCACTACCTCATTGAACATCAATGTCCCTCATCATACCTTTTAAATCCATCATCCATAATCATCCCTAATCACTCCCTTTCCATCCCTAATAATCCATAATCACTCCATTCTTATCCCTCATTATCCCTAATCACTCCCTCAATGATCCTCACCATTCTTAATCACTCTATCATTGAACCTCACCATCCTTCATCATCCCTAATAACTCATTTATTATCCATCATCATCCCTAATCACTCCTTGATTGACCCTCACCATCCCTCACTATCACTAATCACTCCCTCATCATCCCTAATCACTCCCTCATTGACCCTTACAATCCTTCATCATACCTAATCATTGCTTCATTGTCCCTCATCATCATTATTCATTCCTAACCACTCCCTCATTAACCCTCACCATCCCTCATCATCTCTAATCACTCCTTCATTATCCCTAATCAATCCCTCATTGACCCTCACCATCCCTCATCACTCCTTAATCATCCCTAATTGATCAAGATGACTATATATAATTTAATTGGGGTATAATTTAATTTTTCATCTTCTTTATCCCTAGGTAGTAATGTCCAACTAGGCATAAGGCATTTTATATCTACCCTCCTCAATACCTCATAATTAAGATGAACTAATTTCTATTTTCTAGATCACCTTGACCTTAGGGCAGCCATTTTCACATAACATAATTAGACTAAATGTGTAGAGCTATAGTCAAACTATAGAATGACTAGTGACATGCATTTATGGGAAACATGAATCTATGGTATGGGTAACATGAGTCACTATAGTGGTAACTCTATGGGAAGGGACAATATGAGTAAATTAACTATATACATAACATGATTGTATAAGATGGGAAACATGAGTAACTAGATATGATATATGTGAATTGATATAAAATATATATACATAACATGAGTGTAGGGATTACTATTAGAATTTGTCTTTTGTCAGTCAATTCGTTGTGTCTCCTCATCAATTTTTTGGGTTGGTTCTCAATCGGGTTATTCAAGCCCAACTATAGGCTCAAAATATAAAGTGGAGGGGTAGGTCATTGTCTAAGTGCTGACTATGGCTATATATGTGCTTGACATGACATCATATATATATAGAATACCTAGTGGGGCCACCCAACCCTATCCATAATGGAAAAGGGTTTGAGGTTATAAAAGAGGTGAGGTATTTCTCTTATCTATAGTAGTCAGGGCCTCTTCCTTGGGCCCAAGTGGCTAAATGTATAGGGTTTATTGCCTCACCTCTATATGATAGATTGACCTCTTCCATGGTTTGAGCCTTGGGTACCTCCATTCCTCATGGATCTTTATATCGATTCCCCCTTCAGCCTCAAGAGGTCCTCTTTATCTATTTGGGATATGAGCCTCCTAGATAAATAGATCTCTCTTTCTATATAGATAATTATATGTTATCTATCTATCTATCTATCTATATAGACATATATCTATTGGGGATAAACTAAAGGGCCTAAAGGAAAATGCCTCTAGGTAGAAAGGTTTTTTACACTCTATCCAATGCCTTTCTTATCTATCTATTTCTCACTATATAGATTGTGCTTTACTGGGCCCATATATAGATAGGGGGATCCTTATGGGGAGGAAGACTATACATGGGGGCATGTCAATCTGGTCATTATGGTAGGCTTTTCCTCCTCCCCCTCTCACCTTCAAGACCTTCAGGTAAGTACCTCCATTCTTAGGGTTAATGCACATGGTTGATTAACCCATATTTAATTTGTCTCTAGGGTTATTAACACTTATTTAGTCCTCTCTTAGGGCTGAAAACCTAGAAAAATATTAACCCAATGCCCTTTCAAGTCTAAGGTTAATAAAGATTGGCTGGGGTCTGGGGTTAAGTCTTGGAATCAATAGATCAAGGAATCTTGGGATTTCTTCTTTGGTGGTCTCTATTCATAAGTAATATAATTTAATCCCACACTTTTCTCAATTTCTTGCCTATTTATTCTAGTATAAGGATTTGGATACAATTCTCTTTATATTCTAGGCATGGATCATGATATAGATCTTCCAATCCCATCAAACAATTAGACATCTCTTCGTTCTTTATTTGAATTAAAGAGGATGAGTGAAATAAGAGTTTCTTTGGGCCTTATTTAAGTGGTTAAAATTTATAATTTGAAAATAATCCAATCTAATAGCACTCTTGACCTTATTAATTAATATAAGATAATGAGATAATTATCTAGTCTCTTAATAGACTCTCTTGACAATTTTTGAAAGTCATTATCAGAGTGAAATCAATATTTTACAGAAATATACATTTTATATCTACACAATATGAACCAAACCCTTCTAAGGATCTACGAGACTTTACTTAGAACAATTCTTTTCTTAACAATAAAAATTTCTACTATGATTATATTTTCACATAAAATTGTATAACAGATCTAGCTCGATGCATATATAAGTGGAATAGAACACTTTCATATTATTAATGACTTACAATTATATAACACAATAATGAATATTATAAGAACTCTAATAATTTTCATGGCATAATATGCCTATAAAGAACATACATACCGATCTTCAGAATTATCACCTTTTTCTATTCTCACCTCTTTCCCATATTATGAACACACTTGTCTATAGTTATTAGACTTCCATTTAATAGAAAACATGTGTAACTACCTTGCTAATTATGATCTCTTTCCATTTAGAATTCTATGTTTCCTCATATAGTTTTACCTTCAAAATTTGAACCTTTCTTCTTTTATGAACCATAATCGATCATCCATTCAATTTATTTAAACCTCCTACTTCAAATTCAGATTTTTCTTATTTATTTCTATATTTACCATTTCTTTCCTGTAGTCATTCTTTACTACAAATACATAAACGAGCTTCTTTACACAAGATCTTGACCTATATAAGCCCTATCGATTTACGTATCACAACAAGAATCTCATTATTCTAGTACTCAGAGAAAATTATTATAACCAAATTCCTATATTCATTCACTCTTAAATAATGGCAATTTCATTATGTAGAAAATAATAGATGGTATTCAAGTTGACTTTGGAGACCCAAAATATTTATTCTTCTCACATATCATACCAATTTAGTGAACCCACCCTTGATTCGATCATATCCTCTATTGATAGTAAAAGAATATAATATCAATTTATTTCATTTCTAGCTAGCTCTCAATTTTAAAAACCTACTTGAACTCTATCGACTATTTGAATAAGCATCAAAACTAATAACTATATTCAGTTATGAGCAGATCTACAATCTCAGATTGTCAATTATAGGTCTATGGGAAACTTATGAGGTAGTCATTATACATAAAGAAGATATTTATGACTTGTTAACTTCTATTTAGACCTATATAACTTTGTCCAACATAACTGTATACCCAAGCATTTTTTAAATTTTATGAATCGAAGGACATTCTCAATGTTGGAACTTAAATTCTATTTCTAGTCACCACTGTGAACTTCTCAATCTTCTATAATAACTACATAATTAATCATAATTACAGACTTCAATAAAACAATGATCAATGAATATTACCATCACTAAAACATAAACATAATTTTGTATAACACAAATCTATCAATTTAACTTTATTCTATCATAACAGGTCTCTTACAACTAACCAATATATTTTTATATTTTCCACGGGAAATCACAATGTGAAACATGTCTCAATTAAAATACACAGTGCATCTACCATCAACTTTATTCCTTGACCCGAGATAAAATAAATGAACAGAATCAATCAGAAACTAAAAATCTATCATATCATACCTTCTCTTAAGAACTTATTCTATCCCACATTTTATCCCAAAACTGTATATATATGTCTATTGTACTAAAATTCAAATCCATGAATTGCACCTCTAACCCCTAGAATGTCTTTTATTTTATAATCACTTTCTAATTACAATACAAGTCTGATATATATTTTCATAGGTGCCAAAATCAATTTATAATATTTAATACTTACCTCAACCAAATTGGAATGGAAGAACCTAATTAAAAATGCAATGTAAAATCATACTAACTTTCTACAAAATATCAATATCTCTTATTCATAGTACAATCAATATCTTCTACAAATAACAATCTATATACACATTTTAGGTCTGAGAGACCCTATCTATGGCCAATAAGGCTTATTACAACTTCATGAGGACTTCATAATGCCTTTTAATTATGACTCTCAAACACTCACCTAGACTATCTAGGACCTTATTAGGTCTTTACAATGCTCATTTCCTTCATGACAAAGCTTATTTGACACCTATTCAATCTTACATACAATATTTACAATGATGGAGCTGATGTTCCTACATCAAAATCTCTATGTACAAATTTTGATCTCTTGATCAAAAGGCTTCTTTCTCTTTTTCCATTTTTTATTTAGCTCTTCGGTTGGTTCTTCTCTCCTCCTCCTTTCTTGTTGATATCCTTGAACCAACTTCTCATATAAGTGGACATGTATTCTTGATCCACATTTTGTTCTTTTCCTTGGTTTTTTTTTCCAATTATTCCTTTAGCTCTTCAAGTTCACCTATACAAACAAAACTCAACAAATTGTCAAATATAAAAATTTGAGACTCTTGGGTCTCATCATACTTTTCTTGACTCCTCACTTTCTCATTTAGTGAGCTTTGATTATCAATTTGAATCTCTTCTTAAAATAATACTTTATTGTTTATGGCATCTTCTAAAAATGATATGTCTTCCTCTAACTATTCAAAATTTACATAAACATATACATTGCTACCAAATAAACTTTTATTCTTAGGTTCTCCCTTCAAGTACATCTTGTAAATCAACTATCCCTTTAGAAAGTATTTGTTCTCTTATTATTTATTCTGCATCTTGGGTTCTTCATCTCATTCATCTTCTTTCTTGAGGATCTCATTTTCTTCATGATCTCCAAAAAATAATCCTCAAATTGGCCCATTTCTTCATGCATTTTGGTACCTACATACACACACTCAAACAAAAAGCTAGTTTCAAAATCATGAGGCTCATTTGCCTCTTCTACTTTTTCCATCTCATCTTTTTGTATCATTGATCATGTTTCTAGTTCACATATATACATTTTTAGTTATTTTTTCAACAAATTCTCTTCTCTTTTTAAGGTCATTTTCAACTTTTGCCTTCTTTTTTTTTATTATCATTTTCTCAACTGACCATTTCACTTTCTTTCTTATTAACAAACCATTCCATGGGCTCTTCATATTCTCTATTATGAAGTTTATTAAAGTTATTTGTTGCTTTATCTCATGTATTTCCCTTTATAAGTCTTCTTCTTGTTGCTTCTTTCTCATCTCTCTTTCTCTTTGCTTCCTTAGTTGGTCCTTTGCCTTAGGCATCTCTTTAGTCACTCTTTTCACCATCTCTATTCTCTCAAGAAAGTCTATTGCACCTTGATCCATATTTATTGTCTCACCCAAATTTGTTTCACCTTGGTCTTTTGACAATTATCCAAGTTACCTCTACCTTGGATATCTTTACAAGAATAATATCTATGCTCTTATATTTCTTGAGCTTCACAAGCTCTTCACTATCTTTCCAAGCCTTACCTAGATTTGTACCTTTTGCTTAAGCATTCTTTGGATTTTAAGTTACCTGACCAACTTTTTGAAATCCATAAAACCACTAAAATATAAATCAATCCTTAAGAGTTTTAAAACAAATTTTCAAAAACTTATTATTACCTTTGCCTCTTGCAAGCTTGATCTCCACAACCTGCAACTTGTCAATCTTATAAATGATCTTATTTTCTACAAGGACTGATTAGTAGAACATAAAAATTCTTTTTCCTCAAGATCTTTCCAAGATATGATACCAAAAATTGATAGCAACCTTGACCTTCTTAATTAATATAAGACAATGAGACAATAATTCGATCCCTTAACAGACTCTCTCAACAATTTATAGAAGTCAATATCAAAGAAAAATTGGATTTTTTTAAACATATACACTTTATGTCTACACAAGATGAACCTAACTCTTCTAAGGAACACGAGGCTTTACTTGGCATAATTATTTTCTTAACAATAAAAATTTCTACTATGATTATATTTTCACACAGAATTATATAACAAACCCAACTCAATGCATATCTAAGTGGAATAAAACACTTCCATATTCTTAATGACTTACAATTCTATAACACAATAATGAATATTATAATAAATCTAATAATTTGCACAACATAATATGCCTGTAAAGAACATACATACCAATCTTCAAAATTATCACCTTTTTATTTTCTCGCCTCTATCATGTATTATGAACACACTTGTCCATAGTTATTATACTTCCATTTAACAGAAAACATGTGTAACTACCTTGCTAATTACGGTCTCTTTCCATTTAGAATTTTGTGTTTCCTCATACAGTTGTGCCTTCAAAATTTGAACCTTTCTTATTTTATGAACCATAATCTATCATCCATTCGATTTCTTTAAACCTCTTACTTCAAATTCAAAATTTTCTTTTTTTATTTCTATATTTCCCATTTCTTTCCTATAGTCATTCTTTATTACAAACACATAAATGATCTTCTTTACACAAGATCTTATTCTATATAGGCCCTATCAATTTCCATATCATAACAAGAATCACATTATTCCAGTACTCATAACAAATTATTATAACCAAACTCCTAGATTCATTCACTCTTAAATGATGAAAATTTCATTATGTATAAAATAATAGAAGGTATTCAAGTTGATTGTGCAGACCCAAAATATTTATTCATAATTTATCTTTCTCACATATCATACCAATTTATTGAAACTTTCCTTGATATGATCATATCTTTTATTGACAGTGAAAGAATACAGTATCAATTTATTTTGTTTCCAACTAGCTCTCAATTTTAAAAACCTACTTGAACTCTATCGACTATTTGAATATGCATCAAAACTAATAATTGTATTAAATTATAAGCAAATCCACAATATTAGATTGTCAACTATAGGCTATGGGCAACTTATGAGGTAATAATTATACATAAAGAAGATGTATACAACTTATTAACTTCTATTCAGACATGTATAACTTTGTCCAACATAATTATAGACCCGAGTGGTTTCTAAATTTTTTGAATCAAAGGACATTCTCAATGTCAAAACATAAATTCTATTTTCAATCACCATGATGAACTTCTCAATCTTCTATTATAGCTACATACTTAATCACAATTGCAGACTTCAACAAATATGTGCTTAACAATGATCAATGAATATTACCATCACTAAAACATTAACATAATTTTTCACAACACAAATATATCTATTTGACTTCATTCTATCATAAAAAGTTTATTATAACTAACTAATATCTTTTTATAATTTCCACAACCAATCACAATTTGAAACATGTCTCAATTAAAATACACTATGCATCTACCATTGACTTTATTCCTTGACCTGAGAAAAAATAAATGAACATAATCAATCAGAGACTAAAAAGCCATCATATCATACCTTCTCTTAATAAATCATTTTATCCCAAAACTATATATATATATATATACGTATGTCCTACCAAAATTCAATTCCATGAATTATGCCTCTAACCCGTAGAATGTCTTTTGTTTTAGAATCACTTCTAATTACAATACAAGTTTGATAGATATTTTCATAGGCACCAAAATCAATTAATTATATTTAATACTTACCTCAACCAAATTCAAAAGGAAGAACCTGATTAAAAATGCAATGTATAATCATACCAACTTTCTAAAGAATACCAATATCTCTTACTCATAGTACAATCAATCTCTTCTACAAATAACAGTCTATGTACATATTTTAGGTCTAAAATACCCTATCCATGGCCAATAAGGATTATTAAAACTTCATGAGGACTTCATAAGGGCTTTTAATAATGACTCTCAAACACTTACCTAGACTACCTAGGACTTTATTAGGTCTTTAGGTCTAGACATGTATTCTTGATCCACATTTTGTTCTTTTTCTTGGATTTTTTTCCAAATTTTCCTTCAACTCGTCAAGTCCACCTATACAAACAAAACTCAACAATCTATCAAATATAAAAATTTGAGACTCTTGGGTTTCATCATATTTTTATTGACTCCTCACTTGCTCATTTAGTGAGATTTGCTTATCAGTATAATTCTCTTTTTAAAATAATACTTTATTGTTTATGGCATGTTCCAACAATGACATCTCTTCCTCTAATTTTTCAAAATTTACATAAACAAATACATTGCTATAAAATTAACTTTTATTCTTGGGTTTTCCCTTCAGGTACATCTTCTAAACCAAATATCTCCTTTAGAAAGTCTTTTTTCTCTTCTTCTTTATGTTGCATCTTGGGTTCTTCATCTTGTTCATCTTCTTTCTTTAGAATCTCCTTTTCTTCATGATCTCTTTCAAACAATAAGGCCTCAAATTGGCCCATTTTTTCATCCATTTTGGTACATGCCTACACACACTCAAATAAAAATTTAGATTAAAAATCATGAGGTTCATTTTCCTCTTCTTCCTTTTCCATCTCATCTTCTCCTATCATTGATCCTATTTCTGGTTCACATATATACACTTTTAGTTGTTTTCTCAACAATTTCTCTTCTCTTTTTAAGGAAATTTTCAAATTTTGCATTTTTATTTTTTATCATTTTCTTAATTGCCATTTCACTATCTTTCTCATCAACAACCCATTCTATGGGCTCCTCATGTTATTTATTATGAAGTTTATTAAAGCAATTTGCTAATTTAACTTATGTGTTTCCCTTTGGAAGTCTTCCTCTTGCTTCTTCTTTCTCATCTCTCTTTTCCTTTGACTCCTTAGTTTGTCCATTACCTTAGGCATCTCTTTAGTCACTCTTTTCACCATCTCTATTCTCTCAAGAAAGTCTATTGCACCTTGCTCCATCTTTCTTATCTCATCCAATTCTATTTCACCTTGTTCTTTTGATAATTATCCAAGTTACCTCTACCTAGATCTCTTTACAAGAGCAATACCTATGCTCTTCTATTTCTTGAGTTTCATAATCTCTTCACTATGTTTCCAAGCTTTACCTCACTTTGTACCTTTATCTTAAGCCTTCCTCGGCTTTTAAGTTTCCTGACCAACTTCTTGCGATCCCTAAAACCAATGAAATGCAAATCAATCCTTTAGAGTTTTAAAACAATTTTTCAAAAACTTATTATTACCTTTCCCTCTTACAAGCTTGATCTCCACAAATCATAACTTTTCAATCTTATAAAATCTCTTATTTTTTTAAAGGACTGATTAGCAAAACACAAAAATTCTTTTTTGTCAAGATCTTTTCAGGCTCTGATACCAAAAATTGATAGCAATCTTGACCTTATTAATTAATATAAAAAAATGAGATAATTATTTGATCTCTTAACAAACTCTCTCAATAATTTTTGGAAGTTAATACTAGAGAGAAATTAGTATTTTATAGACATACACACTTTAGATCTACACAAGATAAACCAAACTCTTATAAGGATCTATAAGGTTTTAACTAACACAATTCTTTTCTTAACAATAAAAATTTCTAATATGATTATATTTTCACATATAATTGTATAACAAATCCATCTTGATGCATATCTAAGTGGAATATAACACTTATATATTCTTAATGACTAACAATTATGTAACACAATAATGAATATTATAATAACTCTAATAATTTGCACAACTTAATATTCTTGTAAAGAACATACATAACCATCTTCAGAATTGTCACCTTTTTCTGTTATCACCTCTATCCCATATTATGAACACGCTTATCCATAGTTATTAGACTTCCATTTAATATAAAACATGTGTAACTACCTTGCTAATTATGATCTCTTTCTATTCATAATTTTGTGTTTCCTTATATAGTCATGCCTTCAAAATTTGAACCTTTCTTCTTTTATGAACCATAATTGATCATCCATTCAATTTATTTAAACCTCCTACTTCAAATTCAAAATTTTCTTCTTTATTTTTGTATTTTCCATTTCTTTCCTATAGTCATTCTTTACTACAAATACATAAACAAGATTCTTTACACAAGATCTTGATCTATACAGGGCCTATCGGTTTTCATACCACAATAAGATTCTCGTTATTGCAATAATTAGAGTAAATTATTATAACCAAACTCCTATATTCATTCACTCTAAAATAATGGCAATTTCATTATGTAGAAAATAATAGATGTTATTCAAGTTGACTATGCAGACCTGAAATATTTCTTCATAGTTTATCCTTCTCACATATAATACCAATTTAGTGAACCATTCCTTAATTTGATCATATCCTCTATTGACAGTGAAAGAATACATTATCAATTTATTTCATTTCTAACTAGCTCTCAATTTTAACAACCTACTTGAACTCTATAGACTATTTGAATAGGCATCAAAACTAATAATTGTATTCAATTATGAGTAGATCCACAATATTAGATTGTCAACTATAGGGTTGTGGGAAACTTATGAGGTAGTCATTATACATAAAAAAGATGTATATGACTTATTAACTTCTATTTAGACATATATAACTTTGTCTAACATAATTATAGACCCGTGTGGTTTCTAAATTTTATGAATCAAAGGATAATCTCTATATCAATACTTAAATTCTATTTGTAATCACTATTGTGAAATTTTCAATCTTCTACATACTTAATCACAATTGCAAACTTCAATAAATATGTGCTTAATAATGATCAATGAATATTACCAACACTAAAACATTAACATAATTTTTCACAACATAAATCTATTGATTTGAATTTGTTTTATCATAACAAGTTTCTTACAACTAACTGATATATTTTTATAATTTCCATAGGCAATCATAATGTGAAACATGTCTCAATTAAAATACATTATGCAGCTACCATTAACTTTATTCCTTGACCCAAGAGAAAATAAATGAATAGAATCAATCAAAGACTAAAAATCCATCATATCATACCTTCTCTTAAGAACTCGTTCTATCCCACATTTTGTCCCATAATTGTATATATATGCCCATCATACCAAAATTGAGTTTCATGAATTGTGCCTCTAACCCACATAATGTCTTTTATTTTATAATCACTTTCTAATTACAATACAAGTCTGATAGATATTTTCATAGGTGCCAAAATCAATTATTTTTATTTAATACTTAACCAAATTGGAAAGGAAGAACCCGATTAAAAATGCAATGTATAATCACACAAACTTTTTACAGAATACTAGTATCTCTTATTCATAGTATAACTAGTCTCTTCTACAAATAACACTCTATGTACATATTTTAGGTTTAAGAGACCCTATCCATGGCCAATAAGCCTTATTACATCTTCATGAGGACTTCATAATGACTCTCAAACACTTACCTAGACTACCTAGGACCTTATTAGGTCTTTATACTGCTTATTGCCTTCATGAAAAAGCTTATTTGGCACCTATTCAAGATTACATACTATATTTACAATGCAAAGCTAATGTCCCTGTATCAAAATTAGGCACAAGTGATAAGTTATTACACCTACCATCAAGGTATTGGATAGAGTGATTAAGTATGAGGAGGGAGTGAGTAGAGATGATGGGGGATGATGAAATATGGTGACAATAAATGAGAGAGTGATTAGGGAGGATAGGGGAGTGATGAGGGATGGTGAGGGATGGTGAGGGTCAATGAGGGAGTGATTATGGATGATTAAGGATTAGGAAGGTGTGATTAGGGGAAATGAGGGTTGAAGAATGAGTGATTAGGGATGATGAGGGATGATAAAGTAATGATTAAGGATGACAAGGGATGATATGGGATAATAAGGTCATGATTAAGGATGATGAGAGATGGTGAGGGTCAATGAAGGAGTGATTAGAGATGATGAAGGATGAGGATGGAGTGATTATGGATGATGAGGGATGAGGAGGTAGTGATTAGATATGATGAGGGATGGCAAGGGTCAATAAGGGAGTGATTAGGGATGATGAGGGATGGTTAGGGTCAATGAGAGAGTGATTAGGGATGGTGAGAGAGTGATTAGAGATGATGATAGATGGTGAGGATTAATGAGGGAATGGTTAGGGATGATAAGGGATGAGAGAGTGATTAGAGATGATGTAGGATGATGAAGCAACGATTAGGGATGATGAGGTACAATAAGGGTCAATGAAGGAGTGTTTAGGGATGATGAGGTAATGCTTATAGATGATGACTGATAGTGAGTGTCAATGAAGGAGTGATTATAAACAATGAGGAATGAGGAGAGAGTGACTAGGGATAATGAGGGATGAGGAGGAAGTGAATAGGAATGGGAGAGGGATGACGAGCAAGTAAAATTAACATAAAGTGGTGATTTGATGTGTATAGGTCATCAATGTGACCTATGTTTCCCAAGTTAGACCAATTTGGCTTGAATTCAAAGTGAGTGGTTTGAAAACTTTAATTTTGACAAACTTAGGACTCTTAGAAATGCCAGGAAACAATCTAGAAGGCACAAAACTCTAAAAAATGATTATATGTTTACCAGAAATGGACATCAATTACAAAAATTATGCCCTAAAATCCATAGGTTCAATACTGATACCCTAAAAATGCCTAAGTACTAACCATATTGGCTTTATGAAAACTATCCTCTACATCATAAAAAATATAGATGTGAAACCAACACTATCAGAAGTAGAGTGACCCTAATTTCATATATTTACTAAAATAAATTTAAATTATAGGGAATATATATGTAAAAATTTGCAATAAACAATTTTCCCATTCCAATAAATCTTTTATGATTTTTTGTGCAATGTGAAGTTAATGTGTACGCATTATTTTCACCAAATATAACACATACACACTATAATGCATACGCATTTAGGTTTAGTGTTTTCAAGCCTGGTTTTGAATAACACAAACACATTATAGATATTATGCATACATGTAATGCCTATAATGTGTATACATTATGGTAAATTTCCAAAAAATTATCCCCCAACTCTATGCACTTTACCTTGATTTTAGGTTGTCTTCTTCTCATGTTATATGAAATGTAATTTATTGTAAAAATTCCCATGAAAGAGATATATATATCGTAGAATATAAAAAAATAAGGATAATGATATGTTTCACCCTTGATAATTTATATCTATTCAATGAGTTATTTATTGAATCAAAATTTACTAGGTGGAACTTTGACATATGTCGACAATATTGGTAACTATTTATAGTTCAATGAAAGTGAAGAGTTATATGCTTCAATGCAAAGATATGATATATCTCTACATCATTTCATCATGGTTGGATGCAAAAAATAATAGGTATCAGTTACAAGGGATTTACTTGGTGAAATTATTTAATCGATAAAATATACCTTAAGCAATATTACAAGATCTATTTCATTGAGATAAGATAATTTTTCCCTAGAGATAAACTATTGGAAGCCATGTCTATTGTGTATTCTCAAATTGGAATGATTTCCAACCTATATATTTTTGTCATAAGGTGAAGAATTTGATTCAAAACTACTCAAGAAGTGCAACATAAAACAAAGAACATTTGGAAGGTGTATTAGATTGATATCAACTAAGGGATAAATTTGAACATTTTTCCACAACCATGATGGAAAATTTTTAAATATAGAGCATCCTTATGAAGATAGAGCGATAACAAAACTTTGGACAAATTTAAGTCTAAGTGAAATATTATATGATTAAATGTTAGAATATTTAAAACTAATTGATTTATTCCAAATAATGATATTGAGATTAATGGAGGATGAGATATTATTCAATGCACTGGGGTTCTTGATATCAAAGTTAAGAAAAAAACTTGATAATAATTTGAAGAATTGTTTGAGGCTATATACAAAAACATACAATATTAATAATTTTACTTTTGATAGAACATTGGAAATATGGAAGTTTTCATGTAAAATAAAATGCATGCTTAATAATTACAATAAAAATAACTCACTCCATACATATACATGTTTTGACAGAGAGATTATGAAATAAAAGACGATGAAGAGAAGATTGGATGAGAAAAAAATGTTAGACAAAAATATATTTGGAAAATCAGATATTTATATTGATAACATTGTATTAACTCAGATGAAAGTGGATCCCAGGTAAAATATCTTAGAGTTATCATCACCTACATGTGAAACAGGTGCAATGATTAGTTTGTATGCATAGTCAACCCATAAAAATCTATGATCAATGGACTTGGGTGCACTATGTCATTATCCTCCTATAATAAAATTATCCTATAAGATCTTGTACATTTGCTTCTGATCTATCATTTATAGATTCTTTATTTCTCTACCTTTTTCTATTTGTTGTTTGTCATAATTAACTAAGATGAGTCTACAATCAACAAACTAGAGTGCACTATACCTCCAACACCCACAATATATTTATCGATATCACCTACAGGTTCTATTTCCACATACCTCATAGTATATTAGAAACATCTAGGATTTATTTTTAGCTATATGAAGCCTTCAACCATTTAGTCTTATAGTTCACTGGTGAGCGGTTAGCCTTGGGAAGTTACTCTCAATATACTCCACAAGATGGGATAGGGTGGTTATAGGTATAGTGGAATACTTTGTAGCATGTTCACTATTTACAATAGGGATCAGTATATCTGAGAGTTTACAAAAAAAACACACCCTTGAATAGTTATCCCCATTTTTATTTTGCACCTTTGAATGCCACTTAAAAACTTGCATCGTCTTTACCTCTAAGGCATAGTGCTTGACTAAGTAGAACTCATATGGAGCACATTCAAACAACTTATAAAATGGATGCCATAGATATTAATGATTACTATAATGTATAATATCACTATTGTCATATCCAATTTGAGATATCACTTGACACTACTATGCACCCTATTGATGGACTTATCATGAACATCAAAAATATTAAAGCTAATACAAATAAAGAAGAGGAAGTTAATGAAAAAAATTCACTAAATATGTTCGTGAAAAGCCACATAATATTGATGCATTCCTATATGTTGAAATAAATGAGTAAAAGAAGTTAGTTTCCACTTCTATTTCATATAGTATAATTATTGTCTCCACTCCTATATCAACCCATACAGTTACATATGTTCCAACATATTTAGTTATGGGGGAATCACTTGGTTTACAATAGAGTGACATGCCTATTTATACAGAAGCATAATATACACATCCCTTAACTATCACACAAGGTTCTATTCCAACTTCACCTAATGTATCCTCTCTTGAGTAAATCGGTCTAACCTTGCATGATAAAATTTTATAATTAGAATAAGGTGTCTCTAAAGATACTCAATTAATGGATTTTTATATGTTTACCACACAATCCTTTGACACCTAAAATATATGTTTACCCATTACAATCTAATTTTGTAGGCCCTAAAATACCACTTTATGAGGTTAAAGGTGATCATGAATAATATATTTATTTTTACATGTGTCATGTTTGGTCTATGATTACAATGATAATTTACTCACCAAGCTCTTTCCAAGAAGTCTCACAGACTATGATTTTCAATGGCTATATGACCTCCCTCTTTAATCCATTAGAGCATGCAATCCATTAGCTGATCAATTTTTAGAACATTTATCCATTAACATTGTTGAAACATTATCTTATGCACAAATTATGAAACTCAAAAAGGGTCAAATGAACATATTAGTGAATATGTCCTATGGTACAAGACTATGCTTACAAAGATGACAAACTGTATGGAGTGCAAGACATTTTTACACAAAACTTGTTAGAACCACTCCATGTGATAAATTCAGATCTTTTGACAAGCTATGTCACATAGTTATAAAAATGGAAATTAAGCTTTTAACTTTTAACAAGTTAAAATATGTACCACGTGATCCTTCTACATCAAATATCAAGTTTCAAAGCAAACCAAATTACAAATTCAAATCAAATGAAGATAAGATTGAATTAAATGTAATAGTTAATACAATAACACAACCAAAAAATAACCTTCAACTAGTTGCTCTGTTAGAGTAGGTTGTTTACCTTAGCTCATGTTCACTTAGGAATTTAGTTATTCCCACCCACTTGTATGTGGATATTTCATTTATCTTATTTTAGATATTATGAGATATTACATATTTATCTCTTAGATACTATGGGGATATTTTCTATTTATTTCTATCATTTATGTTTAGTTATCTTTTAGTCATAGGTTTGATCTCTTAGTTATGATTGATCTTCTTTGCCTATTTGTGCAAGGTACATTCATTTTATTTGATAAGTATTGGAGATATAGAGGATTTATCATTGTATAATATATTTTTATATAATATAATGCCATATTAGTTGAGAAATGAATCAATGGATTTTACTATAATAATGTTTTTTAGATTTGACCCTGGTGAGTGTTTTATAAACTATTTCATGGGCTCAGAGCAGGACATGGAAACCATTAGTCAACATTTCAATTTTTTAATCTCCTTGTTTTTGTCTCTGGCCTTCTCTAGTCCCAGCCATACTTTATATTATTTCCTTGATAGATTGAAAACTAAGTTTTTTCAATGGTCTGAATATAGGGTTTGATAGTGTTTGTTTGTTTTAGACCTTGATTGCATTAGTATTGTGGGTTTCAAGAATTATTTGCATTTGGAGGGTTTTGAGATTATTTTTAGGCTTATACCCTATTCTAATTACATCTATAGGTTTATTTATTTGATATATCCATTATGTAGTAATTCATCATGCATATGTTGGTCAAAATTCTCTAACAATCTAGTTGCAACTCTCTAAAATAGATCTTAGTGGATCTATACTACATCGATTCATATTTGCCTTTGTGGGTTGAGATTGGTTGTTTTTGGAAAGGGTACCTAATGATAAATCATCATTACATTACTCAAAAAATATATGGAAATGCCTCCTCATGATTTATTTTGTAGATCAGATCCTTGGTTATCTCAGCTCAGTCCAAACCCTGCCTTGAATGTTGTCCAACACACTGCTCCCTGTATAACATTGGAACTAATTTAAACTTCTCCCTCATATTATAGTCTTATCCTTTAGGGTGTATTATCCCTTTGATTAAAATTGGTAAAATTTTTACTTTTATTGGAAGGACTGCACATTCAGTGGGAAGGCCCATGCAACATCATTAATAACTAGTGCTCTCAAACTATGTATCAAGGTTGAATCAAGGTCTGCCCACATAGTCATTCTTCTATTTGTGCCTTTCTAAACTTGCTTGTTGGTTCATTGATTTTAATGACATATTTTGTTTGGCATATTTTTTATTGGTGTGATTGAAATAATAGACCCTTCACTCATGTCCTAATCTGATATTTTAGTCATTATGGCTAGCATCTATCAGCTATTGTTTTTAAGCCCTCTGCTATAGTTCTTAGATCTTGTCTGGGTGACCCTGATCCATCCATTATTGAGGTGATGTGCATATATAAATACATGTACCTTCTTCATATCATCCATCTCTTGTCAAGCATCGATAGCTACATAAAGCATCAATAACATAAGCAACTGTTCAAGGAGTATTTTACTATCTTCTAAGCTTACTCCATAGTCACTTTCATCCATCTTGGCCCGTAGTCCACCTCTGCCAATGTGTTCCCACTCTAATATCTCGCTACTAGTCTTCATATGGTTGGATTCACTCACCCAGATCCCTCCAAGCTTGATTCCATCCCTTAAAACCACCTACAATTTTTTTGTAAAACTATGTTTTTTTTTTTAAATATGGTTTTGGTTTGAAAATAGTGGTTTTTAAAACCACCAAAAATTTGTGGTTTTATTTTTTAGCAAGTTGTTTTTTTAGTGGATTTTTTTGATGTAGTGGGGGGCATTCTGAATAGTAGTACCTTTTATAATGGGGATATTTTTTTAATGTAGAAGCAAAGTATCATTATTGTGGGGGACATATTTATTTAAGGTGGGGCTAATTTTTTAAGTGTGGTCTTGTTACTTTTTTGAGTGACTTTATTAAATATGAAGGACATTTTCTAATTAAGGGGTTATCATTGTAAATGAAGAGTTTTGTTTAAAAAAAAAAAAAACCAACATTGTAAAAGGCATTATGAGGGAGATATTGTAAGGAGAGAACATTATTCATTGTTTTATCACATTCTATTTATTTTCCTCGATGAAGATGAAGGGTGAGGTTCAGTTTGGTAGGAGGCCAAATCCTATCATAAGTAAAACTAACTTTTTCTTTTTCTTCTTTGCTTGAGATGCTTTATATTCATTTTTATATGAATTTTTTATGGTAATCGACATCCATTTTTTGGATTTTTTTAAATACAAAATTGGTTGTTTTTTGGCCATTTCAAAGGCCATACAAGCTTCATATTGCATTTAGTGTTGGGGACTCCACCCCTCAACCTCTCTCTATACTATGATAGGAAGCACGCCACGAGCTTTTCCCATAGACTTCATAAATGGCATCACCCCTTGACCCCATTAGGGGTTGTCACCCCTAGACTCTCGTATCTTAACACTTTGTTCAGTTCTTCTAAGTGTTGAAGACCATAGGGTGAGGTCTGATATGATAAGTGGTCAGATCCCTTCATAAAAACACTTTATTGCAATTGTTCTCTATGTGTTTGTACACTTACAAACACAATTTTGGTAGAGCATGATGTCTTGTATTTCTTGAGTATGATTTTTGTGCCACTTATATTTTTTGGCCATCCATTGATCTTATTGTGGTAGTTGATTTTATAGGGTATATTTTTTGCATTCATCATGGTTTTATTTTTATTTTTATTTTCAACACTATTCATTTAGCTCATGACATTCTCTCTTTTGGGATCCATACAATACTCTTGTAGATTGTGTCCTACAATGATTTTTTGTGCACTTATCATTTGTGCATTATCTCATTTGACACACTTGTAGTTTTTGTGATATATCCTTCAAGGCCCCTTTCTTATCACCTTATGTTATTATAGAGAGACACTTGTACCTTCACTCAGGCCTAAGAAACTTGAGACTCTAGCTATTAGACATGATCAACATAGCACATATTCAAATATTACCTCATATTTTACTGATGTATATTTTTTCACCCACTACTATGTAGACATATTCATCCACCATTCATATTCATTTGGGATGGATTTTAGATCACTTATGGTGGTATCAACATTATTTGTGAGGATTTTAATAGCATGATTCTTCCATTATTTAGCTTCCTTATCTGCACACTAGTCCTTTATTTTTTAGAGAAACTCTCATGATTTATGATGACTTATTTGATAGGTTAACAATCTCTATATTTGAAGATATTATGGTGTATACAATGTATTTTTTTTCATTTAGTGTTTTTTGGGATATAGTATAATCATGATAAATTATAAAATGTCATGAGAGGTTTTTTTTTTATAGCCTAGTCTACCTTCATGCATGTGTACCTTAGTTGTGCACCCTTTATTATTTTAGTTGCTAGTCTCTCCCATCACCACCTATACCATTTTATAGATTCCTCCTTTGTATTTTGTATCTTATTTAAGCAATTTATTTTTAATAACCCATATAAACATTGTTATGTCTCAATGTCATTCTTGGTAACTTTTTTGTGTAGTGACACCAGTGTGGCATCCCTACCAGTATTTGTGCTCGCTTGTCATAATTTTTAGTATAATTATTTAGAGACTTTCATTTCCATATTCTCCCAATTTAGTATTGGTGGAGGGTGTTCAGGTAATGCTTCCTTAGGTTCATCATTCTACCTAGTATTCTAGAGTGTAGTGTTCATGTTTAGTGATCCTCATATTTAGTACCATTCCTACTTCGACTTGGCAGTTACAATGACTCGACATCATGTATTCTAGTAGATAGATTGGTATATATAGGGACACTTGTATTCACACTACAATTTTTTTTATGTAAATGAGTACCTCATCAGGTCTTGTTTATAAGACCCATTTCCTCTCTTTTTTGGGGGGAGAGAATTTTTCCTACAAGTTTTCTCTCTTTTTTCACTTTATGAGAGATTGCATCATGGATATATTGTACATGTACCTAATAAAACCTTGTTGTCATGACTCATACTATGGATATGCCACTTTTTTTTTGTCCTTAGCTTCACTTGAGGGGGGTGTTAGATTAGGTTTTTTTTAATCTTATCTCATGTTCACCTAAGTATTTAATTATTCCCATCACTTATGTGTGGATATTTCATTTATCTTATTTTAGATATTATGAGATATTACATATTTATCTCTTAGGTATTATGGGATTTTTTTCTAGTTGTTTATATCCTTTAGGGATAGTTATCTCTTAGTCATATGTTTGATCTCTTATCTTGATCTATTAGTTATGATTGATATCTTACTTATGATTGATCTTACTTGCCTATTTATGTAAGGCATATTCATTATATTTTACAAGCTCTAGAGATATAGAGGATTTATCATTGTATGATTTATTTGTGTACAATAAAATGAGATATTATTTGAGCAATGCATCAATGAATTTTATTATGGTAATGGTTTTTAGACTTGACCCTGGGTGAGAGTTTTCTATACTCTTTCAAACTCTACCAAATTATAAACTTAAAAATTTACCACAACCTCTTCATATTTCATTACAAAATATTATTGATTGAAATCTCATATCTCCACCTCCTTAATTTGAACTTGATTTGACCAAACCTCAATCTAAGGGTTTTGTCATTAATGTATATTGTAATTAGCATATATGCATCAAAATTTACATGAATAATTATTACATATTAAGGCATAATATACATGATCTCATTGATAACAATATAATTGAGATAAGTGCACCCACAAAAGAAATAAGACCATAAAAGAATGATGTAATCATCTAAAAATGACACTTGAGTTCTAAGAGTGCTATTTGAGACCACCTATCCCTAGCTTAGCCATAAACCTATCTTAGGGTCTATTTAAACACTTATCCAACCTTCATGCGGGACATACACATCTATAAACATCCCTAAAGTAGTTTTAAACCTTCATTTTAGCATCTTAGCCCCTAGTACTTCAAGTTATGCCATGTGGACACTAATGCCATAATTTAGATAGTAGCACCCTATGGCACTAGTGTCCTAGTTTGGGAGTTATTATCCTTTCCCCTCCTTTTATCTTCAATGGATATATTTTCAAATGAGTAACCACCTAAGATCAGCCTAGACCTCTTTTAAGACCTACACAAGCAATAAAACAATATATATACATGAAGTTTATCCATTTATCTACTAGATGGAAATAAAACAAAAATTACATAAACAAACTCAGAACAAGTTATGAAAAATCAAGGTTATCAATATTTATTATTCCCTACTTATGTATATAACCATCTATAACATTCCTAAGCTCAGATTACTTAATTTTCAAGTCTCAAACACACTCAAAGCACTCAAATCAACATTCATACTAGCTTCACTTGTAATTGTACTATCACTTAGGTGGGCAGAAATACATAAAGATTGATCCATATTCAAGTATTGATATGTAGAAAAATCTCATCACAATGGGGTGTTGAGGATGTCCAACCTACCCCACTAATAACACACTTTGTTATTTGTGACAATTAGATTCCCTAGAAACATGGAGGTTTAGGTTTGCATATAAAATTAGTAAAAATAGATCACCTATAGAAACTTATAACTCATGTGCATAGGAATATTCTTGGTAGACTCAGACATAAGTACACCCAGAAGCTTGGAATAGCTCTATATAAAGGGCACTAGCATCAAAACAAGGGCACTAGTTCCATTTGTGTTACTATCCAATTAGGGCACTACTATCTAGTAAGGATTTTGACACTTGGATCATCCCTTGTCCTAGTTTTTAGCCTCTAAATCTCCCATCTCAATTAATTTCTAGCTAAGTACTTATTTGTATTAGTTATTACTATTTTTAGAAAGGTCAAGTTAAGTCAATTCTATTACAATTCAATGGCTACATTTATAACATATTTCTACCCTGAGATACTATACTCAGACCCTTTAACAACATAGGGCTTAAAATCCATAACCCTACAAATTTAAATCATTTGGTTAACCCAACTTACTTCTAATATTGCACACACCCTAACCCTAGATAACCCTAAGGCTTACATTTCTATCCTTTTAAGACCCACACTCAGATTTCAAATCCTTTTATTTTTTAATTTGTATTTCATATAATCATGATAATAATGATAGATGAATTTTATCACTTTTTAATACAAAGTTTTATAGCTTCATTTTCATGCTTGTTTCCTTTAATTTGGAATGAATTCAAATATGACATAAATACATATGTACACGATGCTTTATATCAGTTAAAATGTATGTCATATTTCATTATATCTCTAGCATGTTATTATTTCTTATGCATAATTTAATTAAGAAACAAATCCTTATATACATAGACGATCATTACTATATATTTTATTAGACTTAATCCATAAATTTAATTCCCTAACAACCATGTTTCAAGTTCTAGTGTCATATCTTATGCACAAGAAAAATCTCATTCTCCTCTTCATCTCCATGAGGGTGATAGCTACTTTATCGCTAGCCAAGTCCATGTTATCACTCCATGAGATGATGTAGCCTATACTATTGTTACTAATGCCCATATTCAACCTATCCATGAATCCACCTCTCCCATATATGGTGTGTGCCTACATGTTTAATAATAAACAACCAATGTTTGTACTTGTGAGACTCTAAGGGATCAAATTATTAGTATGAGAAAGCTAATATCAAAATCAGTTAGTAAGTGAAAAGGGCACATTATTGGTAAATAAAATTACATGTACAAAGTCTTCAAAATATTCTAGTGTTCATCATGTATATGTATCTACACCTGGAAAAGTTGTGCCTAACACTCTTTCATATCCAAATCATAAAGTACAAGATGAACGATACAATCAAGTTCAAAATAATAAACAAGATAGGAATCATGACACTCTCCCTCCACTTAATAATGAAATCTTATTGTCAATAAAGATGAGATTTTATAGAGTTTTAGAGAAAAACTTTGAGATAGCCCCATGATTATGCATAGATTTTGCAAGCCATAATGGAAATAAAGGAAAACTCAAATAATGGTCAATATTATACTCCTCCAAATTATAATATTATGACACCTACTTTGGGGGGAAATCAAATTGTATAATAACCCACTTTAACTTGACAACACTAAAAAGTGATAACATCTCCTATGGATAGTTCCTCCTTTCTAGATATATAATCCCTTATGCATGATATTCATTCTCTATAGGCTAAGTTGTTACATATTGATCAAGGTGATACTCGAGCATCACATTCCTTAATTTCTCATGTTCTTTTACTTACACCTTTGGCATATAATATAGTGTCAACTCCTTTTGCCATCCATATTTGTGGTACCTAAGCTTATTTTTTATGATGGTAAAGGTGACCCAGAGACCATATATGATTTTTCCATGTCATATGTTTGGATTACATGTCTAATGATTGGCTCTTTACTAAGTTGTACCCACATAGTCTAAAGGACGATGCCTTATAGTGGTTCTATGATCTTCTAAATCATTTATCATCGCATTCAATCCATTGGTAGATATGTTTTTAGCACACTTTTTAATTAACATCAGTGATAAAATATCATATTCTCAAGTGGAATAACTTAAGCAAAAATCCAATGAGCATATTGCAAAATATTTATTGTAATATAAAAATATATTGGAAAAGATGACTAGCCCCATGGAAAATAGAGAGATAAAAAACATATTCAACTAGAGTTTAATACCAACATTGCATGAAGCTATCTTGTTCAAGAAGTTTCCTAACATTCATAGATTTATCACACACAATGAAAGAAAGGAAAGACAAGATTCTCTCTATGTGCAAATCAAAATATATAAGTGGATTAAAATCAAATACTAAGAGTTAAAATAAGCCTCCATAAAAAAATTTCAATATGCTCATTGGATTTTTGCTTAAGTTATTCCACTTGAGCATATGATATTTTATCACTGATGTTAATTGTAAAGTGTTCTAAAAACATATCTACCAATGGATTGAATGTGATGATAAATTGTTTGGAAGATCATAGAACCACTATAAGGCATAGTCCTTTAGACTATGTGGGTATAACTTAGTAAAGAGCCAATCATTAGACATGTAATCCAAACATGCGACATGGAAAAATCATAGATGGTGCTCTGGGTCACCGTTAACATCATAAAAAATAATATTAGGTACCACAAATATGGATGGGAAAAGGAGTTGACACTATGTTATATGCCAAAGGTGTAAGTTAAAGAACATGAGAAATTAAGGCATGTGATGCTCGAGTATCACCCTGATCAATATGTAAACCTTAAGCCTCCATATAAAGTAAGGGCCACTAAAAACAAGAGTGATCCAAAGGCCAAAATTAATGAAACTTCAGAGCCACTTCCTTGATTGGTTTTATCAACTCTTCCATGAAGATTTTTTACCAACTTTCCAAAATCACCAACAGGTATTTTATAGCATCTCCTAGAATGTAATGTCATATCTCTCCTTCCCATCAAAGAGGTTGATAGGACATAACCTCTTCAAAATAACTATGATTCTAATGCATTTTGAGATTACCATAGGGCACTAGGCCATAATAAAAATAAATGCATCAGCTTGAAACATAAGGTACATGATTTAATAAAATCCAACATCATTGATGTGGGCACACCCACAAAGGCACCTAAAATTTAACAGATGGAAGCTACAACATTGAAAATATTTTTAGGTCTCTATTTCTAAAACATATAACTAATGAGACATGCAACACTTTAGGTGTTCACTACACGCATTAGTCACATTCACCACCAACATCTTATCACACTACTATAGAGGATGCACACCTCCTACACAATATCATTGGTGTGTATCATACTACAGTACCAGATAGACCACAACTACCCATTATAATTTTGAGCAAAGTTTCCATTAGTACTCCACATGTTTGAGTTGGGCCACTAGTGTAGGTGAGGTCTATGCCTATAGTTTTACCACATGCATATACTCTTCCATGAAGACCCTTATTATATAGATACTTACATCAGAGATATGCTTCAAATTCTAGAGGGGCTCCCTCTACCCCTTTCCTTCTAAGATTAGTGTTATTGAGTTTCCAAGGTTCTCAACATAGGGCACCCATGCCAACTACAACACCTTCTACCAGATGGGTCCCTAAGACCCCTACAGTTCACAAGACACCCCAGTTAGCTTCACAAATTACTAACACCACTTCATAGGTACTGCCAACTATAAATCACTCAATGTAATAGGTTCTAGGACCTTAGTTGCCTTTTCATAAAACACACAATTAATGTTCATTTATTTGACATAGGCCACATTGATAGTGAGTCTCCCATGAGACTCATCAGTTAGTATTTTCCTTCCTTCTTATACAAAGTGTCATTCACTCTTTTTCCTTGTAGATAATTTTATTTTCATGTTACTTATACATAGATTATATCCAAAAAATACAAAAATAATACAATATGCCAAAAAATTCAAATATTTACTTAGAAAATACAAATTATAAAATGTATGCATTACCATATTTACATTTCTTATATTTTACATACACTACATATGCTAGCTATCTTATTATAGTCATTTTTTATCATACATACATGCTTCACTTATTCTTTTAGTGTTTGCATCTACTTACAAGACACATGTCCATTACACACATCTATATTTACTATTATATACCTACTAGGGGAATATACATAGATACACGAGATGATCATTTGATACATTCAACCATTCAGGGGCATACTATACACAATGTCAATTTCTAGGTTACATCTTTCTAAACTCTACATCACAGATTTATAATTGTTATATCTTGATATTGACCATCCTACACCTACTCAGACTTTTTGTTGACTATTACAACTTTAAACTCAACTTATGCACATCTTAGCACTTATACATATTTATATCACTTGTTCATGCATACTTACTTTTATAGCTTTCCTAGTTTAGACTTGATTGTGTCTCCATGATTCTATTCGAGGGTATTTGAATATGCCATTACTTTGTGCCTCTACACCAATTATTTTCATTATATGTATGCTTTAGACATGTATTTATGTCCTTGTGTGTGTCTTCCTTATTATGTATGTGGACATTTGAACATGTCCTTTCATGTGGCTCTAAGCCAAATTGCTTTTTGTTTGCATATGTGGACATTTAGACATGTCTTTGTATGTATTACTTTCTCATATTTAGTGATATGTGCCCATGTACCTTGTATTATGGCTCCTTGGACTACTTTATGTGCCTCATGTGTGTTGTATGATTTATTGTATGTGTCATGGCCATGACACTTGCATCTTACTTGTTACACACTCTAGTTTTAGATGCCATGAGGGACCTCATGTATATCCCCTTCCTACTTGGGTGCCATGATGGATATCATGCCCCATCCCCCTAGGTATTTACTCATTTATTACCCAGATTTATTATTCATGTACATTGTTATATCTATCTTGACAACCTTGTGAATGCTAGATGTAATATACATTATAAACTACAAACTTATGCTCAGAATGCCTTACATTCTTATGTCATGTATGCACATTATATTGGTTTATTATGTAGATATCATATATGCTCTAGCTAACACACATCTTGCGGAGATTTTTATTTTGAGGATAGTTTTTGCATAGGTTCAACAACTCCCCTCAAAAGAGGAGGCATTCACAGAGGTTTGTCATAGAGATCAATCTATCTAAATATACCCAAAGTACATTTTTTAGCACATAGGAACAAAATACATTTATCAATCTTAGGAAAACATAATGGGAAACCTTGAGATAAAGATCATTTTTATTTGCACAAAAATTAAAATAGTTGGAAATTAATGCCCAAACTAGGACACTAGTGCCACTAGTACTACTACCCAAGATATGGATTTACTATTTAGTAGCCTTAGTTTCAAGAAATTCCATATTGAAGAAAAAAGTATAGTAGCTATAGTCCAGGTTTACACAAGTTCAATTATAGATTACTATTTTTGGCTCAGTTTAACATAGATTCATACTAGTTTGCTTAGATTAGGGGTATCATGCATGGCATGATCATTCCTATTTTAGTTTCAAATTCTCAAATATAGATTATTATAACTCAATCTAGAATCCAAATACTAAGTTTATACACGTAAATTCACTCTCTTATTTCATCACCACTAATATTGCTATTAGTTGACACTAATTCTACTTATCTCATTTATCCCCTTCTAGTCACTTATCTAATATTCCCTTTCATTATTCCTCATTCACTAACCTTATATCATCCCCACCAATTTATTAATCCCTCTAATCATCTCTTAATCCTATCCTAATCCCTCACTAATACTAATTAATCCCTAAGTAGATTCTAGAATTCTTCAATTTTAGAACCTCTTCTAACTTGGACCTTCTTCTCTAGAAACCTATAATCTAGAGGCTTCCAAAGAATTTTTAATTGCTTGGAAAAACCTACACCCTTGATTGTCATGTCTCAAGTTTGAATGTGATCCATTGATATTTTTCCCCTTGGCTTATTTATACAAGACATTCCTCTATGGCCAAACCAATTATTTAAGCCATAAGACCTACATAAATCCATGACAATCAGCGAATCCATAATCAAAATCATTGATCAAGCTATCATAATGTTGCAAATATGAGTCTATGGTAAGTAAAATCTCAATGCAAACCCTTTAGTAATTTATTATTTAATATTGGTTTGGAGTAATTAGCTTTAGGATTTTAAGTGATACTATAAATATTCATTTGTGTTTGCATTTTTATCCTAATGGCTCTAGATTTCAATTGGTTGATTGACATTTTGGGTGTTTTGATGTAATTGCACAATAAAAAATCCATTTGCTCAAAATTTCATCTATACTAAGATAACAGATATGGGATCATGTGTGTGACACATTATTTTTGTATGCTTACTTATGCATCAGTTGATTAGATGGAATGACAAACTCCATGTCATTCTATACATTGTACACACTAGATACCATGTTCCAAGTTACATACTAGATTAATGTCTTACTCCATTTGCATTGGTTGGCATCCTCAATTGGACACAAAGTTGAAATATATAGTTACACATCTTTAGTTACATCACGTAGTTTCAGTTTCATATGCATCTACTACACATGGGTAGGCAATTATGGAGTCACAATCTACTTGAGTTTTTGAGCCACCTACATGAGAGGGTTAGACACACCATCAGTCTAATCCAAGCTATTCAAAGGTCATGATCCACCAAGGAGGGGTGGGCAATGATGGAGTCAAAATTGAAATGAGTTATTGAGCCACCCACACATGAAGATTGAGCAAACTATTAACTTAGTCCAAGTTATTAACTGATTGATAACTATACACATGAATGAATTATCACTAGGTTTATGCATTAGTTCACATACCCAGTGAGGTGTATTCATTCCATTCCTCTCTCTTATCTATTTACTTAGTGTTATCTTTTGCTTTTGATATCTCTTAAATACTGATCTATGTAAGTTTAATTTGTAGGACATGTAATGGAGCATACTTCACATACTCAGATACAAATTCATGGGATTCACATCTTAGGTAAGTCTAAGGAAGCTTATTTTTATTCTATCCTAGTCATTTTACTTTGTTGCATTTATAGAATAATTGGGAGGCAAATGTAATCATCTAAAAATGACACTTAAGGGTTAAGAGTGCTACGTGAAGCCACATATCCCTAGCTTAACCCTAGACCTATCTTAAGGCCTCTTTAGACACTTATCTAGCCTTCATGTAGGCCACATGTATCCCTAAACATCCCTAAATTAGTCCCAAACCTTCACTTTAGCATCCTGGCCCCTAGTGCCTTAGGTCCTGCCACTTAGACACTAGCATTATAATTTAGACAGTAGCTTCCTATGGTGTCAATGTCCTAGTTTCAATGTTATTATCTTTTTCCCTTATTTTATCTCCAATAGATATATTTTCAAATGAGTAATCACATAAGGTTAGCCTAGACCTCTTTTCAAACTAACACAAGCACTAGAATATATATATATATATATATATATATATATATATATATATATATATATACATATATATATACATACATATATATATATACATACATATATATATATATATACATATATATATATATATATATATATATATATATATATATATATACATACACACACACACACACACACACACACACACACACACACATATGACATTTATCCCTTCATCCAATAGATGGAAATTAGGTGCAAATTACACAAATAAACTTAGAACAAGTTCTGCACAATCAAGGTTATCAATCCCTATTTTCCCCTACTTCTACATATAGCCATATATACCATTCCTAAGCTTAGATTACTTAGATTTGTAGTCTCAAACACACTCAAAGCACTCAAGTCGACATTCATACTATCTTCACTTGAATTTTCACCTATACTTAGGTGGGGAAAACTACATCAGGCTTGATCCCTCCTCAGAGTATGAGTATGTAGGTAACTCTCATCATAGCGAGGTGTTGAGGATGTCCAACCTACCCCACTAAAAACACACTTTGTTATTTATGCCAACTATGTGTCCTAAAAATATGGATATTTAGGGATTGCATATAAAATCAATAAAAATAAGACACCTATATGGAATCAGAACTCATGCACATAGGAATAGGTTTGGTAGAATCAGACACAAGTGCACCCACTAGCTTGAAACAACTCTACACAAAGGACATAAGTAACAAAACAAGGATATTGGTGTTATTATCTCTACTTCTAATTAGGGAGTTACTATCTAGGAAATATTTTGACACTTGGATCCTATCTATGACACTTAGATCAACCCTTATCCTAGTTTACAGCCTCCAAATCTCTTGTCTCAGTCAATTTTTAGCTAAGTACTTGTTTGCATTATTTATTTCTATTTTTAGAAAGGTCAAATTGGGTCAATTATATTAAAAATTAGTGGATATATTTATTATATATTTATACCCTAATTTACTATACTCATACCCTTTAACAACCTAGGGCTTAAACTCCATAACCCTAAAAAATTAAATCAAATGACAATTCAAAGGTGAAAATCTTTAACAATCCTTTCACAAATCATAGTATAGTTGAAAATACTAGAAAATTCATAAGTACATCATGCACACAATGTGCATCCTCAATCTAAGACATATGGGCATCTAATAGATGGAATCATTGGTACATTTATAATAACATTAGCTCAATGTCCAATAATCACATTTGATGATAGTGAAATAAATGATGATGATTCAGATAAGCATATATTATTTATCATAGCATAAATCAACAAACAACCTATTCATAGTGTCATGATTGACAATATATGAACAAAAGTGCATGTACACTAACACTACTTTACAGTCTTGGATACACAAAATAATATTTAAAATAAACATCAAGATTAGTCAAAGCATTTGATGGGCATACACATTACACTTTGGGACACAGTGATATCTATTCAAGTTGGTATAGAAATAATAACTACTCCATTTCTAGTCTTACTAGGCACACAAGTGTCTAGTATGTTGTTAGGACACCCTTCGATATAAAAGATCTAAGAAGTTCTATCTACAATGCATGTATTCCTTAGGTAATACATTACATATCTAGTGATCAAAGTTCAAATCATCCCATATGAGTATAATATACAAGAAATAGTAAATCCTCCTCCTCCTTACCACAATTGGTTATGGCATCTATTCAAGAACATTATAATAAAGAAATTATGACATCTACTTCTAAGCACAATCTTAGGATAATCAATTTACCCATTCAATAGCATAAGGAAAATATAGTTGTGGAACCTATACAACATATTTCTATATAATTAGGTTGAGAGAAAAAGAAATACCTTGTTAAGTAACAAGCTTTGTAACAAAGAGTACTCAAGGTTCAAATAAATCTAAATATTATATAATGCATCTAAAGGAAACTCCTAAGATAATTCAACACATTTCATAATAAATATAGATAGTTACACAATTGATCATGTTGTACCTGAAAAATGTCACTCATTTTTGGAACAACATTTAAGCTATTTTGGTCCTGCAAGACAAAATTATCTCTTCCCATTTCAAAAAATTGTTATAAACTTTCAAAATTGGGAATTATTCAAGATTTTTTAGTTAAAGGACTAAAAGGTTCAACAGGTTCAATGATGGCAGGTTCAACATGGTTTGTTTCAAAGAGCTTGGTTCAAGGGATCAATAGAAACGAAGGAATGAACTGTTGAACCGTTGAACCAAAGTTGGTTCAATCGATCGGTTCAAGCGGCAAGTTCAAAGGAGTTCCCCAAAATTCGAAGAGACAAGTGCCCTTGCAGAGGGAATTTCTATGGCAAAAGTGACTAAGGTGAGAAAATCTTGAAGCAAAAGCCCGAAACAAAATCATGTCAGATCCCAGTGGATGCTGCCAAGTGTCATCTGTCGAGCCCCATTTTACTTTATTTCTAAGAGCTGCGGAAGTTGCCACGTGTCCTTTATAAGATAAGTAGAACATGCCAAGTGTCAACATCTACATGAATCTAAAATGATTCCTAAGTGTATCTACAGTGTTTCTAAAAGCTCAATGGAAACCACCACATGTCATCTTTTGTGGGACACTCAAAAGGCCTCCAAAGCCTCTATAAGTTAAGCGGATGCTGCCACATGTCCTCACCTATTTCACAGCAGATGCTACCACATGTCACCTATTGAGATTGATGAAAATTGACTAAGGCAAAGCCAAATAAAAAAGTACCCTTGTAGAGGACATTGAACTAAGCCGAGTACCCTTGTGGAGGGTAGCAAGCAAAGATGGACACAAGTAATTCCTTCAAAAAAGTTCCTGCGGTAAAATGTTCAAGGCAAAGATCCTTCAAAAATTTTGTCTAAAGGAAAATTCCCCCAAAATAGAAAACCCACTGAGAAAATAAAATCTTGAAAAGCCACCACGTGTCCCTTACAAAGTTTAGCAGATACTGCCACATGTCATTTTCTAAGACATAATTTCAAGCAAC
This sequence comes from Torreya grandis, assembly GCA_037957365.1. Classification (NCBI taxonomy): domain Eukaryota; kingdom Viridiplantae; phylum Streptophyta; class Pinopsida; order Cupressales; family Taxaceae; genus Torreya; species Torreya grandis. Next base: position 2,796,076 of record JARHVA010000452.1, read on the forward strand.
GGAACGTGCCAAGTGGCATCATCTGCGTGAATTTAAAATGAGTCTAGAATGTTTCAAAAGGGAAGTTAAAGCTTAGAGGAAGCTGCCATGTGTCAACATCCACATTTTATTCCTTTGGTCTCTTTGTTAAGTAAAGACTGTGGTAGGTCTCAGGTGAGTGGCTAAACTCAGTGGAAGCCGCCATGTGTCATCCTCCGCAAGATTTTCAAAAGACATTAAAAATATGCCACGTATTCCATTATAACTCTACAAAGTGAAACAAGTGTCTATATCCACATCTTGAGTTTCTTACAGGTTTCAAAACTTCTTTCAATAAACATCTCTCAGAGTCCCACGGATGCTGCTAAGTGTCCTTGCCTATTTTGTAATAAAATTTGCCACATGTCAATTGTTAAAACCAGTGGAAAGTGACGAAAGAATAGAGGATCAAATTGAACCAAGGACCTGATTCAATAGCCAAGAAAGGAATAATGATGAAGAAGAACAAAAAATATTCACGCATAAGATATGTTTCTAGAAGCAGACTGCCAGGTGGACATTGGAGGATACAAACAATCAATGGCGTGACCTGTTCCTCTGCATTGAGAAAAGCAAATGGGAAAATATGCTCGATTCCAGCATATCTTCTTGACAAAATTTAATGCAACATGATGTGTTACTACTCCTAAGTCTTTCTTAGAGGGCTATATATTGGACTCTCTCTTATTATTTTATAGAGATCTCTCTCTATTATCAAAAACAAAAGTATGCCCAAATTGAAAGGCATTACTGAGACTTTGAGTTCAAATTGTTCATCATATTTCTTTGTTAGAATCAGAAAGCAAGTTACTTTCAGACATGGTGCTGTTATATCTTGTATCATTCTAGGAGATTGTTCTTATGTCTATTTCCTAAATGTATTCTTATTTATGCAATTTAACAAGCAGAGCTAGTGGAGGCGACAAAGAAGGTGTCTTGAAGTCAGTTACTTTCAAACTTTGTGCTGTCATAATTATCTTCAGTGTGTGTTTATTTTCTATTTCTATGTAAAGAACCTTGGGACAACTTTGTGCCCTCATTGTTCTTCGTATTTCACTCTTTGGCAGTTGAAGTGGAGACTTTGTGCCTCATTTCATCCTATTGTGTTACTATACTCTATTACAAGTTACTTGTCATCACCAGAAAGATTCCTTTTGTCTGCTGAACAACACTCTTAAAAGAAGAGGAGTGTCTTCTATCATTTCATCTAAATTTCTCCTTTGATTTGTGCACATCATCTTTGAAAAAAGAGAGATGATGGTTTATCCTACCCTTGAGTGTTATTTTCTATTTATATATATATATATATATATATATATAGCTCCCACATATTTATAGGGAACGTCCCCTTGATGAGAGGAGAGATTAGTCCCCTTATGATGTGGTAAGCCTACACATTTGGCTGACCAATCTTTCTACTATGGTTAATTAGACCTATTTTGTTTATTAGTACGTTGATTGACAAAATATTCACCCAACAGTTTTTGGTGACTCTGTTGGGGATGTTATGTGCATTCTGAAGCCTCAAGTTTCAGATTGAAGCAATCCTTACCCTTATCCATTATAGACTCTAGCAACTCCATTTTGTGTCTTACCCATTATCATTATAGCTTTACCATCTCTCTCCACCTTCACGCCAATTGGGATAGAATGCACAGTTTCAAGCCTCAAGCTTCAAGCTGAAGCAGTGTCAATTCTTTTTCATTTTTGTTTCACAATCTGGTAGATCCAAGGTATACATGAAGCCAAAGGGCTAAAGGTATTGTTTACCCTATATTTGAGTTGGTACAACAAAGTAATTTTGATTTGTCTCCTTCACCATCTTGTCTCCAATGAACTAAGAGCTTTCCTCCTACTAAAGTCAGGTCTCCATTACCAAGAAAAGCATCTACTTCTACTATTAATAAATCTTTGCCAATAATTACCCCTCTAAGATTTGTTATTCCTCCTTTTCATAGTCATACAATGTCAGTTCAAGGCCCCTGGGGTAATTATTTTGGTCCTCTCAATCTTACTCCACCTCTACATGAGTTCCCACATAGCTCAAGAAAAAATTTCCCTAAACTTTATGGTGATGGGAGAGTTCATCCTGATGAACACATTGTAGCCTTCAGCATAGCCTGTGGTGTAATTAGAGTGGAATTTGAAGACGTGGTAGTCAGGTTATTTGTAGAGACATTATAAGATGTTATAGATTGGTTCTACCATCTATAGGCTCAGTCAGTAACTGACTAGAACACCCTCAAAGCTAAGTTTGAAGCCAGATTCAAGCCTGTAGAAGATGCACATGCCCTTCTAGCTCAGCTTACACAAATGAAGAAAGAGCCCCATGAACCAATAAGGGAATTCATAGCCAAGTTTGACAAACTAAGAAATAGGATTATTATAATTACTCGACCTACAGCTGAGAATCTCAAATGTTTCTTCATTAATTCTTAGTTACCTGAAATGAGTTTCCTTTTGAGACATGCTGGTCAAATAGACCTTGTTGCAGCTCAAGATTTGGCCACTGAGGTAAAAGATGATCTCATCTTAGCAGGGAAGATAAGAAGAGATCCTAATAGAAATAGACCCTCATTATCTTCTGAATATCTATCTATAGGCACCACTGATCCAATGGTGCAGAAGTTAGAAAATGAGTTGTTTGTTATCAAAAATCAAATGGCACAGGGAATGTCTTCTACTCCTTCATACAGAGATATGCTAAGGAGGACATTTCCAAATCAGTCATACCAGGGCAATGCTGCCAAGAATCAAGGGCAGCTAAATAATCTTCCTTCCCCACAAGGGAAACTTTCCATTGAAGCATCCCCAGCCAATTCAACAGTGGGATATCTTGAAGCAAAATCAGATTTCTCTTTGTAGCCTGAATTGAGTCAATAAAATGATGCTAATATCATTGTAGAAAACCAAGAAGAATCAACTGGCGACTCCAACATTGGTTTCTTGAACTACCAGGATGAACCTAGAAGTAAAAGATAACCTTTTGATGGATCATATGCAGTGTTTACCAGGTCCAAGAATCAATCAACCCAACAAGATGATAAAGGGAAAATAGAAGAGCAACCTCAACCATCAATTTCAATTGCTAAACGTGGAACCTCTTTACCTTTCTAGACAAAGGACCCATTGATCACCAAAAAGGTAAGTACATCAATTTCACTTTCACCTTTAACTTCAATTTTGCAAATCAGTCCTCCCCCCTTATAAACTAGAAGGTTGAATTACCTTCCTCTGTTCTCAGTCTAATTCAATCATTTGACATAATTGATCATGTCAAGAAGACCAAAATTCAAATGACTGAGTTTGAATATTTACAATCCAATCCTGAGTAGTTGGATAGGTTATTTGAGTGTGTAAAGAATAAGGTCATCCCTGCAAGACAAGATGCTAAGAAGATAACTCATGATTTCTCAAAGAACATGTCCATCCCAAACAATCATGTCATTACTCCTCTAGCTGCCCCTGGGAAAATAGAACCTTTCTATGTTTTCCTGTTGATAAATGGTCACAAGCTAAGTAACTACATCATCGACTCAGGTGCATCTGACAATGTCATGCCTACCAAAGTAGTTGAATCTATTGATCTCACATTGACCAAAACATTTGGTAGATTTTTTTCCATGGAGAAAAAACAAGTACCTCTGCTAGGACAAATTAAGTATGCCCAATTTACATTTACAGCCTTTCCAGACAAAAGAATCAAGATGACAATTCTGGTGGCCAATGTTCCAACCTCATACGACATTCTACTAGGGAGAAATTTTTGCAAAGATGTTGGTGGAGAATTGAACATGGACCTATCTAAAGCAAGAGTCCCTATCAAAGGCATCATGCAAAGGCTACTTCCTAAAAAAGAATCAAAATATATTATCACTCAGACATCAGCCCCTGAAGTTCAAATTTTGTTTGAGTCTTTAGGCATGGGTAAATATTTTCTATCTATAGACGAAGTTCATGAAGCATCTCATAAAACTCTTGAAAGTGTCAATCTAGAAATTAGTTCAATGAGAATAAAAGAAGAATTGGTAATTTGTAATACAAATGGAGAAGGATCTTCCCTCTCTAATGAAGGAAAATCTAAAAAAAATCAATGTCTGATGAGATATAGATTTTGGAATTCGATGGCAGTTGCTCCTCTACTGGTTCAGGAGCAAGGACTGTGTTGATATCTCCTCAAGGAGATATTTTCTCCTACTCATATAAGTTACAGCTCAACAACACCAATAATACAGTTGAGTATGAATCTCTATTTCTTGGATTGAAGGCTGCTCGAGATAAAGACATCAAACTCCATGCCAAAGGACATGTTGAACTGGTCGTTTGTCAAGTAAGGAACTTGTATCAAACTAAAAATAAAAGATTGTGCCACTACCACAACTTAGTCTGGGACCAAATTGAAAGTTTTGATGCTTTCAACATCTCTGCCATACCCAGGGAATCTAATAACTGAGCTGGTGCACTTGTTTCAAAAACTCTCTTAATTCCTCACTTAGACTTCACAAGAAACAAGTACACCATTGAGCTAGTATTTATACCAAGTGTTCCTGACAATGTTGATCATTATCAAGTATTCAATGATGATCACCAAATCATTGCCTTCCTAGAATGAAAAGATAGCTTTGAACAACTACATTTTAAAGGCAATGAACCTCAAAAGTGTGAACCCGCCCCTAAATTAAGTTCAGATGCAAATGAAAAATTCTTACAACTCAAAGAGAATAAAATTACCAAAGGCCTAGTTTCCCTTGAGAATTTTTTTGACAAGCATGATAGGTTCATCAAATAGCAACAAATAGATTCAAGCTCCTCTATGGGATTTGATTAAATAAACTTGACTACCAAGGAAGATCTTAAAATGGTGAATATTGGGAAGTGTTGCACTCTTGAAGAGAGATTCAAGTTCACTGCTCTACTCCGCCAATATATGAATGCCTTAGCATACTCTTATGATGACCTGAAGTCTCTCAGGCTTGATGAAATCTACCATGACATTCCTCTCAAGGCTGACTCAGTGCCTTATAAGCAAAAATCTAGACAATACAATCCAAAGATATCAAGTACTATTTTGTTTGAGATACAAAAAATATTAAATGCTAAAATCATTTTCCCAATCTATCATTCCACATGGATTGCAAACATAGTGCATGTAAGGAAGAAGAATGGTGAAATTCGCATTTGTGTGGATTTTAGGAATCTAAATCAGTCATCCTTAAAGGATAACTATCATTTGCCAATCATGGATCAAGTACTTCAAATAGTGATAGGCTCAGAGATGTTATCAATGCTAAATGGCTTTTCAAGATACAATCAAGTTGAAGTTGGTGAAGCAGACCAACACAAGATTGCATTCACCACACCTTGGGGCACATTTGCATATAAAAGGATGTCTTTTGGCTTGATAAATGCTGGCACCACCTTTCAAAGAGTAATGGACCTTGTTTTCAAGGATGAAATGTGTAAGTTTATTGTGGTATACCTTGATGACTTGACCATCTTTTCAAAGCATCATTCTAATCATATATGCCACTTGCAACAAGTGCTAGAGCGCTGCCACGAGAATGGCATTTTCTTGAACCCCAAGAAGTCTATTTTTGGAGTAATAAAGGGAAAACTTCTCAGACACATTGTGTCCAAAGAAGGCATAAAGATCGACTAAGACAGAGTCAAGTCTATTCAAGAGATTACCTTACCTGCAAGTAAAAAAATTATTTACTCTTTCTTCAAAAAGGTAAATTTTTTACGAAGGTTCATCCCCAAGTTTGTTGAGAAAACTCGACATATTATAAACATGATGAAAGGGAAGATCACCTTCAGCTAGACTAAAGAAGGCAAGTCAACATTTGAGGATATCAAGACTGCCATTGCCCATGCCCCAACTCTGGTTTGTCTAGACTATAACAAAGAGTTCACCATATAGAGTTATGCTTCTGAACACACACTTTTATCAATTCTGGTTCAATAGAATAAATAAGGTATGGAATCTCCCATTTATTTCATGAGTTGCCCTCTCAAAGTTCATGAGCTGGAGTACTTGAATATGGAGAAACATGCTTATGCAGTGGTGAAAGTAGTCAAGCATTTCTACTTCTATATCCTAAATTCACACACTATTGCCTTGGTTCTCGACACTACAGTCAAATCCATATTAACTTAGTAGGAGTTTGGAACAAAAAGAGGCAATTGGATTGCAAAGATCTAGGAGTTTGATCTAAATATCAAACCAACAAAGTTGGTATGGGGAAAAGGCCTATGTTAATTAATTGTTGATAATAAGCTAGAAGAAATAGAGCATGAAGAAGTAGAGGTAGAAGGCACACCAATAGTACTCTTTGTCTCCACTACCAATGAGTGGTTTTTAGGTATTACTCATTTCCTTACTTATGGTGAATGTCTTGCTCACTTATCTTACAAAGAAAGGAGGACTATCAAGTTGAAAACTGCCAATTTTGTCCTTTGGGACAACGGCCTATACAAGAGAAGCCTTGATGGAGTATTCCTTCACTATGTAGAAAAAGAGCAGCAAAGCCAACTTTTGAAATCCTTCTACAATCTAGTCTGTGGAGGACATTTTTATGCTCCTGTGACTACCCACAAGATTCTGCGAGCCAGGTATTACTGGCCAACTCTTTTCCAAGATGCATATAAGTGGATGAGAAAATGTGAACTCTGCTAGTAATTTGTTAGAAGACCCAAGTTAGCTACCCTGCCTCTCAAACCAGTGATCATATAAGAACCATTCCATCAATAGGGAATTGATTTTATTGGAGCTATAAACCCATCTTCAAGTGCTGGACATGATTATGTCCTTACAACAACTGACTACTTCACCAAGTGGGTAGAAGCTATCCCAACCAAACATGCCACTTTAGAAGTAGTGTGCAATTTCCTCAAGGAGAATATCATTTCCAGGTTTGGAGTCCCAACCAAGATTGTTACTGACAATGTAGCTTGTTTCACTTCCCAGGAGATTACACAATTCTATTTCTATTATGGGATTACACTCTCCCATTCTTCTAATTACTTTTCAAAAGGGAATGGACAAGCTGAATCAAGCAATAAGAACCTAGTGACCATCATCAAGAAGCTGGCAGATGACAACTAAAAAACATGGCATAAAGCATTGGTTGATGCTCTATGGGCAAATATAATAACACCAAAGAGAGCAATTGGTATGTCTCATTTCCAACTTATTTATGGTATCAATGCTGAGATACCAATCACCTTAGAATTTCCAGCATTAAAATTGGCTAAGGCAATTGAAGATCAGACATATGAAAGCCCCCTTGATAAGAGAATCATGTGCTTGACTGAGCTAGATCAATAGAGAACTATGGTGGTGGATTGAATTGCTGCCCATCAAAGCCTGGTAAAAAAACTCTTTGACCAGAAGGCAAAAAACCATGATTTCCAAGTTGGAGATCAAGTCATGTTGTGGGACAAAAGGAGAGAACCAAAAGGGATGCATTGAAATTTTGACTCCCTTTGGAGAGGCGCATTTATTATTCATCAACACAATGGTGAAAATAGCTTCCTTCTAAAGTATCAAGATGGCACACTCTTTTCTCTACCTCACAGTGGGTAGCATCTGAAACACTTCAATTCTTGAAGTACTAGATCATTTCATCTATACATATGTATATTTGTATAATTTTTAGTTTCGTTTTGTTTTGTTTGTTTTCATTTTTGACGCCTTTCATTTCTAGGTAACATGACTCCATAGCCCAATGGTACACATGAATACACTAGAGATTTTGAATTCTACTCCCTTCAATTCATTTTACAATTGATGGAAGTTCCCCAACTAGAGCCAGCTGTTGTACCCAAAAAATGTCACTCATTTTTAGGACAACATTTAAGCTATTTTGGTCTTGCAAGACAAAATTATCTCTTCCCATTTCAAAAAATTGTTCTAAACTTTCAAAATTGGGAATTATTCAAGCTTTTTCAGTTAAAGGACTAAAAGGTTCAATAGGTTCAATGATGGTAGGTTCAACATGGTTTATTTCAAAGAACTTGGTTCAAGCGGTCAATAGAAACAAAGAAATGAACTGTTGAACCAAAGTTGGTTCAATTGGTCGATTCAAGTGGCAAGTTCAAAGGAGTGCCCCAAAAGTCAAAGAGACAAGTGCACTTGTGGAGGGAATTAATGTGGCAAAAGTGACTAAGGTGAGAAAATCTCAAAGAAAAATCTTGAAATAAAAGCCCGTCAGAGCCTAGCAAATGCTGCCGAGTGTCATCTGCCAAGCCCCATTTTACTTTATTTCTAAGAGCTATGAAAGTTTCCACGTGTCCTTTGTAAGATAAATAGAACATGCCAAATGTCAACATCTACATGAATCTAAAATGAGTCCCAAGTGTATCTACAATGTTTCTAAAAGCTCAATGGAAACCACCACGTGTCATCTTTTACGGGACACTCAAAAGGCCTCCAAAGCCTCTATAATTTAAGCAGATGTTGCCATGTGTCCTCACCTATTTCACAGTGAATGCTGCCACATGTCACCTATTGAGATAAACAAAAATCAACTAAGGCAAAGCCAAAGGAAAAAGTACCCTTGCGGACGACATTGAACCAAGCTGAGTACCCTTGCAGAGGGCAGCGAGCAAAGATGGACACAAGGATTTCCTTCAAAAAAGTTCTCGGGATAAAATGTTCAAGGTAAAGATCCTTCAGACTTTTTATCCAAAGGAAAAGTCCCTCAAAATAGAAAACCTACCAAGGAAATAAAAGCCTGAAAAGCCACCACGTGTCCCTTACAAAGTTTAGCGGATACTGCCACATGTCATCTGCTGAGATACAGTTTCAAGCAACAGAACGTGAATTTAAAATGAGTCTAAAATGTTTCAAAAGGGAAGTTAAAGCTCAGCAAAAGCCACCATGTGTTGACATTTGTAGTTTCTTCCTTTGGTATCTTTGTTAAGTAAAGACTGTGGTGGGTCTCGGGTGAGTGGCTAAACTTAGCGGAAGCCACCACATGTCATCCTCCACAGGATTTTCAAAAGACATTTGAAATATGCCACGTATTCCGTTATACCTTCATGGAGTGTGATAAGTGTCTATATCTGTATCTTGAGTTTATTACAGGTTTCAAAACTTATTTCAATAAACATCTCTCAGAGTCCCATGGATGTTGCCAAGTGTCCTTACCTATTTTGTAATGGACCCTGCCACGTGTCAATTGTTAAAACTAGCAAAAAGTGACCAAAGAATAGAGGATCAAATTGAACCAAGGACCTAACTCAATAGCCAAGAAAGGAAGAACAATGAAGAAGAACCAAAAATATTCATGCATAAGATATGTTTCTAGAAGCAGACCGCCAGGTGGACATTGGAGGATACAAACATTCAATGGCGTGACCCGTTCCTCTGCATTGAGAAAAGCAAATGGGCAAATATGCCTGATTCTAGCATATCTTCTTGATAGAATTTAATGCAACATGATGTGTTACTACTCCCAAGTCTTTCTTGGAGGGCTATATATTGGACTCTCTCTTATTATTTTATAGAGATCTCTCTCTGTTATCAGAAACAAAACTCTGCCCAAATTGAAAGGCATTACTGAGACTTTGAGCTCAAATTGTTCATCATATTTATTTGTTAAAATCAGAAAGCAAGTTACTTTCAGACTTGGTGCTGTTAAAGCTTGTATCATTTTAGGAGATTGTTCTTATGTATATTTCCTAAATGTATTCTTGTTTATGCAATTTAACAAGTAGAGCTAGTGGAGGTGACAAAGAAGGTATCTTGAAGCCAGTTACTTTCAGACTTTGTGCTGTCATAATTGTCTTAAATGTGTGTTTATTTTCTATTTCTATGTAAAGAACCTTGGGATGACTTTGTGCCCTCATTTTTCTTCATATTTCACTCTTTGGAAGTTGAAGTGGAGACTTTGTGCCTCATTTCATCCTGTTGTGTTACTATACTCTATTACAAGTTACTTGTCATCACTAGAAAGATTCTTTTTGTCTGCTGAACAACACTCCTGAAAGAAGAGGACTGTCTTCTATCATTTCATCTAGATTTCTCTTTTGATTTGTGCACATCATCTCTAAAAAAAGAGAGATAGATGGTTTATCCTACCCTTGAGTGTTATTTTTTGTTTATATATATATAGTATATAACTCTCGCATATTTATAGGGAACCTCCCCTTGATGAGAGGAGAGATTAGTCCCCTTATGATGTGGTAAACCTACACATTTGGCCAACCAATCTTCCTACTATGGTTGATTAGACTTATTTTGTTTATCAGTATGCTGATTGACAAAATATTCACCCAACAGATCTTACCAAGTCATACACCTTCTCCAGTTACACATATGGTGACATATTTTATACATAGTGATCATGACATTTATGATGTAACACTTGGCACTTTTTTAGATTCTGATCTATCCACATGTACCATTCCTCATCCATGGAAAATAAAGCTTTAAATCTTTGATCGAGGTATGAATTATGTTCCTTCCATTGATGGGATCATATGTTAGTCTTTTTGCATATATATCAAACACAAATTTAGAAAATCTAATATTCCAAAAGTTCAAAGCAAAAAATCAAATATTAAAAATGTACAAAAACATTAAAAATATTTAAAAAATAAAAAATAGACTTGATCATGACATGGGATGTTAGTTACTTATTTACATATGTTAATTATTGTATATGTTGGTAGATAAGATTTTATTGTTTATACACGCATGTTAAGCATGAAATATACTGAGAGGGGGAGTGAATTAGTATATTATATATCTTTTTACTTAATTTGATTTCTTGTCTTTAACCACTTAATCACACATTCAAGATATGCAATAAAACTAAAACAATAATATGCACCACATGAGAGAGAGAGAGAGAGAGAGAGAGAGAGAGAGAGAGAGAGAGAGAGAGAGAGACCAAATTTTTACATGGAAACCCAAAATGGGAAAAAACCATAGAGAATAATTTCAAGTATATGAATGAGCACCAACTTAAAATACAAAGTTCACAAGCACCAACTTGCAGGAGCACCATCACAACAACTATTTGTGAGCACCAACCCACAAGAGCACCAACCCCTCTTGTGTATAAATCACAACTATCTCTTAATGTTGCTTACTCAACAATTGATAGAACTCTACAATATCTCCTACTTTTCTCTCTTAGAAAACAAATAAAAACCATTCACTCTCTTGTATATTACAAATGGCTTCTCAGGCCTTTATTTATAGCTTTCCAAATGACCTTTGGCGTTCACCCTTTGTGACCCTTCAATTCTCATGGAAAATGGTGCCAAAATTTCATGACCTTTCATATCCTTGAATTTGAAAAGTCATATGGTGACCCTTCATAAGAAAAAACATCCTTCCCTCTTTTCTCTTTATCTTGGTGACTTTTCATATGTGTCCCTTCATGGAAAAACACAACATACCTCTTTTGTCTTTGCATGGTGACTCTTGGAATTCCTCAAGATGACTCTTCATGAGAAAATGTGTTCCATTCCTCTTTCATCTTTTACCCCATGACTCTTTGACTTCTCCATGGGCCCTCTTTTAACTTATATGCAACCAAAAATATATTCATTAATATTAAATAAATTTTAACACACATTAGCCAAGAAATGAATATTAAAAACACCATTAAATGCAATGGGACTTTTATCACCAATAATGCTAGACTTTTGACATCAATGAAAATATTTCCAACAATCTCCCCCTTTATCATTGATGGTAACCTTAAACTGAAACTACCACATTCTGAAACTTGCACACACTACCATCTAAAAAACATATAGTAACTCCCCCTTACTATAACAACATATACCTTGTACCTATTTCTAAACATGTGCCTATTATTCTACCCCTTTGACATCAATGGCAAAGGTCCTACCTAGAGCTAACACTTAGTTCTCCCTCAACTGATGTTGAACCTCAATTGTAGAAAGTAAAAAAATTACTCCCAACTTCTCTTGCAGATACTCAGATGTGTCTTTTGGTAGTTCCTTTGTGAAAATATCTGCAATCTACTCTATAGTACATATATACTCCATATTAATCTATTGTCTGCAACCTATTCTCTCAAGAAGTGATATCTAATGGATATAGGTTTTGATCTTGAATGCATCACTAGATTCTTCAAAATATTAATACCACTTGTGTTATCATAAAAAATAGAAATAGGTTCATCATATTTTACCTTGATATCTTCTAAATTTTGTTTCATCCAAAGCACTTGAGTACAACATAATACCATTTCAATATATTCTACTTCAGCTATATAAAGTGATACTGAATTCTACTTCTTGCTTAGACATGATATTAAACTATCACCAACGAAGAAAGCTCCTTCACTTGTACTCTTTCTATCATCCGAGCAACCTACCCAATTTGAATCTGTATAAGCAACCAAAATGAAATCTCTACCTATGGAATACCATAATCCATAATCCAATGTCCCCTTGATATATCTCAATATTCTCTTCACTAACTGAACATGACTATCTTTTGGAGATGACTGATATCTTGCAACCATATCTATTGTATGTATGATGTTTGGCCTTGATGCTGTCAAATACAAAATACTACCAATCATATATCTATACAAATATTGATCTATAATAAATGAATATTCATCCTTGCTCACTTTATTTCCTATACACATTGGTGTGCCAACTAGTGCATAATCTTGAAAACCAAATTTCTTCAACATTTCCTTGGCATATTTATTTTGAGATATAAAAATTTCTTCATTTGATTGAAATATTTGCAACCCTAAGAAAAATGATAATTCTCCAAGCATAGACATCTCAAATTATTTTTGAATATTATTATAAAATTCTTTTGTCATCTTTTCAATATTTCCTCTAAAAATGATGTCATCACCATATATCACAATAATCAATTGATGCTCATCTTTTGTTTTGATGTAGATATTACTATCATCAAATCCTCTCTTGGAACCTTGATCATGTAGGTACTTATCAAGTCCCAACTCTGGGATCTTTTTTCGATCCATATAATGCTTTCTTCAATATGCATGCATGGCTATTAATATTTGAGAGAATAAATTCCTCAAGCTGCTCAATGTAGACCTCTTCTTCTATATTCCCATTTAGGAAGGTAGATTTGACATCCATCTGAAACACTTTGAAATTTTTAAACACTGCATATGTAAGAAACATTCTAATAGCCTCTAACCTTGCCACTAGTACAAAAGTTTCTTCAAAATCTATTTCCTCAATTTTAGAATATCTTTTACATACTAATCTTGCTTTATTTTTGGTCACTTCTCCATTTTCATTCAACTTATTTCTATAAACCCATTTTGTTCCTATCGCATTGTGATTTTTTGGTCTAGGCACTAATTCCCAAGTATCATTCTTTTCTATCTGATTTAATTCTTCATCCATAGCCTTAACCCAATACTTATCATGTCTAGCTTTTGAAAAAGTTCTAGGATGAATTTTGGATAACAAAGAGAAATTAACTTGTTGATATTCACTTACCATCATTCTTTTGGTGTGAATTCTTTCATTTATGTTCGCAGGTTTCTACTACATCAAGCTATCGAATACTGGAAGATTGGAGGCGTCTATTGACATTATAAAAGATTGGTATCAGAGCCAAGATTACTGTAAGTTGTGAATCATTTTTCCTATTTCGTGGACAAATCTTTTGAGTTCTCTGCTTTGAAAATTTCTTTGGGAAAGTTATTGCATCGAGTCACAGGCCGTTATTCTAATTGTCATAGGCCGCTTTTATCTCTGCATCCCTATTTCCCTTGCCAGAAATTTCTCGCTTACCAGAACCCAAATCTCCCCACAATGGAATTTGGGAAAGCACCATCCACATCTACCGTAGAGATCATGAACGAATTTGAGTTTGAAGGCATGTACGAACTCCCTCCATTTGTCCCAGATCAAATATCGGACTGTCCCGATATTGATGTTATTGAAGAAAATCTTGAAAAAGAAACTAGTTTGTTTAAACCTCCGGCTATTAAGGCTTCCCAGGTATACAAGAAATTTGAGTTAGTTAAATCTAAATTTTTGTATACTTGTACTTATTTATCTTTTGTTAAGACTAGAATCAAGTCTGTAGAATTAACCCTCTGCTACAAACCCAAGAAAACTTATCAAATAAATTTACTCTCTCTGTTACCTGAGTAAGAGATCAATTATATCAGGTCACATGAAGATGTGAAATTTGTCCATTTTGGTTTGATCAGAGTACACATAGTCCCCTTGATTCCTAGCAATATTAAGCCTGTAATATATCTAGCTTTGTGTGATCGCCGCCAAGTCAGCTTTAAACATTCTTGTCAGTTATCCAGCCTTGGCCGCTTAAATGATGATATTATTTATTTTGAGTTTTGTCCCAACCTCTCTGTCGCATTCTGCGATAAAGGTTGTAGAGAAGTAAAACACGGATCTTTAGATTGTTGGGGTTTATTTACCTCTTTGTTTGGTCTAGACATGTTTGGTGAATTCAAATATGCATCCATTAACATATCCATTGTCTATAGCATGACCAACACCAATCACCCCAAAATCCTTGAGAATCTGCCTTATGCCAGAAGATTAAGTGGAACTGTCCAACTGCAGAAAGGCCATATTGAAGCAGTTGAAATTCCCCATGAATGGAAACTTGACTGGTTGAAGAATGTCTCACCCAAGATGAAAGGTCAAGCCACAGTCCACCATAGTGACGGCAAAACTGTAAATATTTTTCCAAGATCCCTGTCCATAAATTCTAGTCCCTCTCATATAAGACCATCTACGTCTTCTTCGCATAGATCTGTAAAAACCGGTCACATTCTGATCGAAGATGAAGAGGTAAATCAAGGCAATGATTTACCAGGAACTTTCATGAGTCTTCCTAGAGAAGACAGTATAGAATTATACACAGAAGATACTACTACTCTGTACAGAGGAGGAAGATGGCCACCGCAAAAGGTGTCCACAGACAACCAAAAGGAACAGTGCAGTACTTTGCAGCTGCATATGAGAACCCCTTTAATGAGTTCAAACAGAGGAATTATGTTTCCAGATTTAATTCTCATCTTATGGAAAATTTTGATGACTTGTGTAGAGATGTTATGTCCATTAAGGATACTGTAAATAATATAGAAAAGAAGGTATCCTCCATTGATACCAAAATAGATATTTTAGATGATAGTCTTAGTTGGCTGTTAAAAAAAGACCAAAAGGCAGAATCATCCTCCAAGCCTTTCTGTTCAGTCTCCTTTGGTCCTACATTCAAAACTGTAAAAATATCACCTAGTCATACCCTTATGCAAAGAACTCATATACATTTTCAACCTTGGTATTTAAATATACATGACCTGTTAAACCCTTTAAATGAAATCACTGCCTGGTGCAATACCATGCGTGTCCTTTTTATTCAGGCCCATCTAGACCAAGCTGGTAGTTCTTGCTTTGCAACAAAATTTTTATGGGGTGTCACTAGTTTATGGTGTTAGTCAATGACTGAGCCACAACAATATGAGCGTGTACATAACCAACCCGATTCTTTAGCTGCATTATTTCTTTTCTTAATTAATGAGTTTGCACCTCCGGTTGGCAATAGAGAACTGGAGTCAAAGAAATGGTTATTAAAGATGGAGCTCTACGATTTAAAGCAGTTTGACGCCTTTGCCAAACAATTCAGGAAGCTGGCTTATGAGAGCAGATGTTATGCCTCTACTGAGATTAAGTTAAAATTTTTGCATGCTATGCCATATAATTTGATTGACAGAGTGCTTTCTTACATTGAACTCAAAGGACTCACGATCGAAGATCTAGCCCTTTCTGATTTCATGGATTTTGCCAAGCAGCAAATAATGACTTTAGTCTCTGAGACTAAGTCCATGCAAAAACTCAGTAAGCATCAAGCATCCTAGATTGCTCCTGTATTCCTCGAAATAGCCCCATTCAGCTGTAGACCATTTGTACAACCTCGTCGCCAATAGAAGCAGTGCCACAAGCATGTCTCCTTCAAGCGCTGATCTTTCCCTAAGAAGCATTCTTATGCTCCTCCTCATCGTTTCCTGAAGAAACAACGCAATGCTCGTCCTCCTTCCAAGCAGCCGATTTGCTATATTTGCCACAAACCCGGCCACATTGCTCCCAATTGCTCCTGCAAAAATCCCATTGTTAAAGCTATTTTTTCCACTACCGCAGCAGTGTGGTGGGATATCATTGATGAAGATGAAGATCTGTATCTTCAAGAAGATATTTATGAACCTACACTCAAAGATCTCCCTGATGAAGACTTTGATGATGAAGAAGATGTAGCAGCTCTTGAATCACTTACAGATGAGCTTGAACATCCAATGTCAAACATGCAATGTGGTGCAAGACACTACAGACCCAGACACAATGACTGGTCAATCCAGTCTAATGAAGCATATGGAGCCTGGTCACACCATCATCATGAAGTACCTGAGTGACCAGAGAAACCAAGAGGAAGAGGATACTCCAGAGGAGAATCATCTAGAGGGAGACAACCCTCTATGCCGAGACAACCACCCATAATGAACAGACAAAATCATCCTCCTGTGCAATATCCAAGCTCTTTCAAGCCAAGCGACTCTTGGATTAAGAACAAGTTCACCAGCAGAGAGCTGCCAAAAGAAATAAGAGAGCCAATATGGGAACAGATCCTACCAGCTGAAGAACCTGTCTTAGCAACAGACCCTCGGTGGGACAATGATAATGAAGAGGATGAAGTCGACAGTATGTTTTACTCTGACCAAGATTACTTCCCTGGTGAATGCAGTAATCTCCAAGAAGAAGAAGCTGAACCAGAAGAAGAAGAAGTCTACCCTGAACCAGTAATAGTTCAGGATCTAAGAAGATAGAAACTGGTATGTACCAGTATTCCTTCTCTAGAACTTCCACAGCCTACTTATTTAAACCATTTGATTAATGGCAAATTTGCCCAATTCTTTACATTAGAAATAAATGGCAGACTGGTAGATGCACAAGTAGACACTGGTGCTTCTCTCTCATTTGCTAAACCTCAGCTCATCAGTGACTAGAAGACGCTTGATGAAGCATCAGCTTATAAGAGCATCGATATCCAGGGAAATAAATTTACATGTACAAAATACAAGCATCAGCAACCCCTGCGTATCCAAAATAAACTCTTTCATTGTGATTTCTTCGCCCTTGAGAAGATGCCCATAGACATCCTCCTCGGAGGATCATTTATTGATAGATATACACCCTATGGTGCTACTGCAAAAAGCATCATGTTCACCATAGAGAATGAAAGGCTTAGGATACCTCACCTTATCTATGCCACAGAGTAGTTCCCCAGCTCCATGACTCAGAGCCCTGAAATAATCCCAGCTGAGATACTAGAAATTGGAGATAGCTGTTCGGAAAACCCCCAGTAGTTTTGGTCCAAAGCTATGCCTGAAATGGAAATTAAGATACTTGAAGGCAAGTATATGAAGATTGGGAAAATAATTCCCATACCAACTCAAGATTATGATGATATGGAAGCACAGATCAAAGATCTGGAAGCCAATGGTTTCATTGAGAAATCTACCTCTCCTTTCTGCTGTTACGCCTTTATGGTTAACAAGCATTCAGAGCACAAACGAGGCAAAAAGAGAATGGTCATCAACTACAGACCATTAAATGCAATAACAGAACCATATCCATATCCAATACCAGATAAAAGCTACTTGCTTGAGAAAGTTGCAGCCTGCAAGTATTTCTCACAGTTTGATTGCAAGTCAGGATTTTACCAGATCAGAGTCAAAGAAAAAGACAGCGCCAAGACAGCCTTCAGCTGCCCCTTTGGCCACTTTCAATGGACTGTCATGCCTTTCAGCCTTATGAATGCACCAGCATATTATCAGGCGCATATGGATAAAATTTTTGGTGGCACTTCTCATTTCCTTTGTGTATACATAGATGATATTTTAATTTTTAGTAATTCTTTAGATGAGCATGCTACTCATCTCTTCCAATTCTTTCAGTTGGTGCAAGATGCAGGAATAGTCCTCTCAGAGACTAAGATTCAATTATGTAAGACTGAATGTAACTTCCTCGACATGGTGATCCGAGAATCAAAACTGCAAGTCCAACCGCACATCAAAGAAAAAGTCATCAGTTTTCCTGAATGTTTGGATAAACCCAAGCTACAAGCATTTTTGGGTTTGCTAAATTATTTGAATAGTTTCTATCCTAACTCTGGTGAAGACAGGTACATTCTGTAAACGCTTCTCCAAAAAAAGAAAGCATTTCATTGGGAAGAACAACATACTGCAGTAGTTCAAAAAATTAAAGCAACTGTAGCCGCGCTACCAGAATTGCACATTCCAAAGTCCAAACAAATGAAAGTTTATACTGATGCCTCTGACCTCGCATGGGGAGGAGTACTTGTTTGTATTGTAGATAATAAAGAGTTTGTGTGTGAATTTGTGAGTGGTGTGTTTAGCTCTAATGTATTAAAATGGATCTCCTCTGATAAAGAGATCTATGCTGTAAAGAAATGTCTCGAGAAGTTTATGCTTAAACTTCTCCATTTGCCACATTTTGTAATTGTAACCGATTGTACTAGATTTCTGACCTTCATAGAAAAGGATCATGGTTGGAAAGATGGTCGCAGAAAATATGTCTGGTGGCAGGCATTCTTCCATCAGTTTAATTATTCTGTGGAGCATATTATAGGTTCTAATAATGTAATTGCAAATTGGCTCAGCCGTAATCCTCCAGCCACATTGATGCATCAGCCTGCACCTAGTTTCAACCTTACCAGGATACTGAACCAAGGATTCGACTCCATGAATGTTCTTGTTCAAGAATAAATCCTTCGTGAAGGCCTACATCCCCTATATACGAGGATCTCCTATGCAGCAGGACAACACCTGCAAATGTCTGCAGCAGTGACGATTCAAGCAAACCATCGACAAAGCTCAGGAGTCATCACAATTGAAAGGCTCAATAGTGAATTCCTATATCACCAATTCACTGAGCTATTAAAGTGACCACTATGGACGTGGCGCATTTGGATCAGATCTGCATTCAATGAACACCTGTATTGTTGGATTGCTCGGCATGGCCCGCACAGAATACATGAAGAACAAAATCATGACCAAGACACTGTCGTGCACACAGTTATTCACCGACAGCTTGAGTGAGAATCTTATTTCCACTGCACTCTAAGACACACGCCATGTGAAGCGGGACCTCCAAATTGTCGACATTGGCATCTTCAAAGCACTTTTCAGGTAAGATGCCTTTTTAATCCAATATCTGAAGATGACCTCGAAGATGAAGTGGAAGACATGTTGGGCCCACAGCCTAGGATTCCATCCTCACCATCATCATCATGTGGATCCAATGCTTCAAACAACATCTCACTGTAGACAACTTTACAGCTGTAAAGCATGATGGGATTGACACCGCCTTGCAGGCAGGACCACCCAAAAATTGCTATAAATAAGCCTCTCTGCCTTAGTATTTGGATAAAAAAAAATTTAGTGTGAAAATCTAGTAGCCTTGTTAAAGAGTATGCTCTTCACTTGCCCTTTTCGAAGGATCCTGTGAATCAAAAATTGAAGCAAGGACATTGTAATAGTCTAATATTTTGAGTGAGTAATATAGTGAAGCCGTAGCCATTCGGCCCCTACCTACTATCACAGGTTTCTGCTACATCAACATATCCGTTGTCTATAGCATGACCAACACCAATCACCCCAAAATCCTTGAGAATCTGCCTTATGCCAGAAGATTAAGTGGAACTGTCCAACTGCAAAAAGGCCATATAGAAGCATTTGAAATTCCCCATGAATGGAAACTTGACTGGTTGAAGAATGTCTCACCCAAGATGAAAGGTCAAGCCACAGTCCACCACAGTGATGACAAAACTGTAAATATTTTGCCAAGATCCCTGTCCGTAAATTCTAGTCCCTCTCATACAAGACCATCTACGTCTTTTTCACGTAGATCTGTAAAAACCAGTCACATTCTGATCGAAGATGAAGAGGTAAATCAAGGCAATGATTTACCAAGAAATTTCATGAGTCTTCCTAGAGAAGACAGTATAGAATTCTACACAGAAGATACTACTACTCTGTACAGAGGAAGAAGATGGCCACCACAAAAAGGTGTCCACAGACAACTATCAGGAACAATGCAGTACTTTATAGCTGCATATGAGAACCCCTCTAATGAGTTCAAACAGAGGAATTATGTTTCCAAATTTAATTCTCATCTTATGGAAAATTTTGATGACCTGTGTAGAGATGTTATGTACATTAAGGATACTGTAAATAATATAGAAAAGAAGGTATCCTCCATTGATACCAAAATAGATATTTTAGATGATAGTCTTAGTTGGCTGTCAAAAGAAGACCAAAAGGCAGAATCATCCTCCAAGCCTCTCTGTTCAGTCTCCTTTGGTCCTATATTCAAAACTGTAATATTTTGAGTGAGTAATATAGTGAAGCCGTAGCCATTCGGCCCCTGCCTACTATCGCAGATTTCTGCTACATCAAGCTATCGAATACTGGAAGATTGGAGGCATCTACTAACGTTATAAAAGATATGTTAAGGCTCTGATACCAATCTTTTATAATGTCAGTAGACGCCTCCAATCTTCTAGTATTTGATAGCTTGATGTAGTAGAAACCTGTGATAGTAGGCAGGGGCCGAATGGCTACGGCTTCACTATATTACTCACTCAAAATATTACAGACTATTACAATGTCCTTGCTTCAATTTCTGATTCACAAGATCCTTCAAAAAGGGAAAGTGAAGAGCATACTCTTTAACAAGGCTACTAGTGTTTCACACTAAATTTTTTTCGATGCAAATACTAAGGCAGAGAGGCTTATTTATAGCAATTTTTGGGCGGTCCTGCCTGCTTGCTGGCAAGGCGGTGTCAATCCCATCATACTTTACAGCTGTAAAGTTGTCTACAGTGAGATGCTATTTGAAGCGTTGGATCCACATGATGATGATGGTGAGGATGGAATCCTAGGCTATGGGCCCAACATGTCTTCTGCTTCATCTTCGAGGTCATCTATATTTAAATACCAAGGTTGCAAATGTATATGGGTTCTTTGCATAAGGGTATGACTAGGTGATATTTTTACAATTTTGAATGTAGGACCAAAGGAGACTGAACAGAGAGGCTTGGAGGATGCTTCTACCTTTTGGTCTTCTTTTGACAGCCAACTAAGACTATCATCTAAAATATCTATTTTGGTATCAATGGAGGATACCTTCTTTTCTATATTATTTACAGTATCCTTAATGGACATAACATCTCTACACAGGTCATCAAAATTTTCCATAAGATGAGAATTAAATCTGGAAACATAATTCCTCTATTTGAACTCATTAGAGGGGTTCTCATATGCAGCTGCAAAGTACTGCATTGTTCCTGCTAGTTGTCTGTGGACACCTTTTTGCGGTGGCCATCTTCCTCCTTTGTACAGAGTAGTAGTATCTTCTGTGTAGAATTCTATACTATCTTCTCTAGGAAGACTAATGAAAGTTCCTGGTAAATCATTGCCTTGATTTACCTCTTCATCTTCGATCAGAATGTGACCAGTTTTTACAGATCTATGCGAAGAAGACGTAGATGGTCTTGTATGAGAGGGACTAGAATTTACAGATAGGGATATTGGCAAAATATTTACAGTTTTGCCGTCACTGTGGTGGACTGTGGCTTGACCTTTCATCTTGGGTGAGACATTCTTCAACCAGTCAAGTTTCCATTCATGGGGAATTTCAACTGCTTCAATATGGCCTTTCTGTAGTTGGACAGTTCCACTTAATCTTCTGGCATAAGGTAGATTCTCAAGGATTTTGGGGTGATTGGTGTTGGTCATGCTATAGACAATGGATATGTTAATGGATGCATATTTGAATTAACCAAACATGTCTAGACCAAACAAAGAGGTAAACAAACCCCAACAATCTAAAGATCCATGTTTTACTTCTCTATAACCTTTATCGCAGACTACGACAGAGAGGTTGGGACAAAACTCAAAATAAATAATATCATCATTTAAGCGGCCAAGGCTGGATAACTAACAGGAATGTTTAAAGCTGACTTGGCGGTGATCACACAAAGCTAGGTATATTACAGGTTTAATATTGCTATGAATCAAGGGGACTATGTGTACTCTGATCAAACCAAAATGGACAAATTTCACATCTTCATGTGACCTGATATAATTGATCTCTTGCTCAGGTAACAGAGAGAGTAAATTTGTTTGATAAGTTTTCTTGGGTTTGTAGCAGAGGGTTAATTCTACAGACTTGATTCTAGTCTTAACAAAAGATAAATAAGTACAAGTATACAAAAATTTAGATTTAACTAACTCAAATTTCTTGTATACCTGGGAAGCCTTAATAGCCGGAGGTTTAAACAAACTAGTTTCTTTTTCAAGATTTTCTTCAATAACATCAATATCGGGACAGTCCGATATTTGATCTGGGACAAATGGAGGGAGTTCGTACATGCCTTCAAACTCAAATTCGTTCATGATCTCTACGGTAGATGTGGATGGTGCTTTCCCAAATTCCATTGTGGGGAGATTTGGGTTCTGGTAAGCGAGAAATTTCTGGCAAGGGAAATAGGGATGCAGAGATAAAAGCGGCCTATGACAATTAGAATAACGGCCTGTGACTCGATGCAATAACTTTCCCAAAGAAATTTTCAAAGCAGAGAACTCAAAAGATTTGTCCACGAAATAGGAAAAATGATTCACAACTTACAGTAATCTTGGCTCTGATACCAATCTTT
Source organism: Torreya grandis (assembly GCA_037957365.1). NCBI lineage: Eukaryota > Viridiplantae > Streptophyta > Pinopsida > Cupressales > Taxaceae > Torreya > Torreya grandis. The sequence continues at coordinate 2,818,850 of JARHVA010000452.1, forward strand.
TATAATGTCAATAGACGCCTCCAATCTTCCAGTATTCGATAGCTTGATGTAGTAGAAACCTGTGATAATAGGCAGGGGAAAAAATAGCTTTAACAGCAGGATTTTTGCAGGAGCAATTGGGAGCAATGTGGCTGGGTTTGTGGCAAATATAGCAAATTGACTGCTTGGAAGGAGGACAAGCATTGCGTAGTTTCTTTAGGAAACGATGAGGAGGAGCATAAGAATGCTTCTAAGGGAAAGATCGACGCTTGAAGGAGACATGCTTGCGGCGCTGCTTCTATTGGCAATGAGGTTGTACAAATGGTCTACAGCCGAATGGGGCTATTTCGGGGAATACAGGAGCAATCTGGGATGCTTGATGCTTATTGAGTTTTTGCATGGACTTAGTCTCAGAGACTAAAGTCATTATTTGCTACTTGGCAAAATCCATGACATCAGAAAGGGCTAGATCTTTGATCGTGAGTCCTTTGAGGTCAATGTAAGAAAGCACTCTGTCAATCAAATTATATGGCATAGCATGCAAAAATTTTAACTTAATCTCAGTAGAGGCATAACATCTGCTCTCATAAGCCAGTTGCATGAATTGTTTGGCAAAGGCGTCAAACTACTTTAAATCATAGAGCTCCATCTTTAATAACCATTTCTTTGACTCCAGTTCTCTATTGCCAACCGGAGGTGCAAACTCATTAATTAATAAAAGAAATAATGCAGCTAAAGAATCGGGTTGGTTATGTACACGCTCATATTGTTGTGGCTCAGTCATTGACTGCCACCATAAACTAGTGACACCCCATAAAAATTTTGTTGCAAAGCAAGAACTACCAGCTTGGTCTAGATGGGCCTGAATAGAAAGGACATGCATGGTATTGCACCAGGCAGTGATTTCATTTAAAGGGTTTAACAGGGCATCTATGTATACACAAAGGAAATGAGAAGTGCCACCAAAAATTTTATCCATATGCGCCTGATAATATGCTGGCGCATTCATAAGGCCAAAAGGCATGACAGCCCATTGAAAGTGGCCAAAGGGGTAGCTGAAGGCTGTCTTGGCTCTGTCTTCTTCTTTGACTCTGATCTGGTAAAAGCCTGACTTGCAATCAAACTGTGAGAAATACTTGCAGGCTGCAACTTTCTCAAGCAAGTAGCTTTTATCTGGTATTGGATATGGATATGGTTCCGTTATTGCATTTAATGGTCTATAGTTGATGACCATTCTCTTTTTGCCTCGTTTCTGCTCTGAATGCTTGTTAACCATAAAGGCATAACAGTAGAAAAGAGAGGTAGATTTCTCAATGAAACCATTGGCTTCCAGATCTTTGATCTGTGCTTCCATATCATCATAATCCTGAGTTGGTATGGGAATTCTTTTCCCAATCTTCATATGATTGCCTTCAAGTATCTTAATTTCCATTTCAGGCATAACTTTAGACCAAAACTGCTGGGGGGTTTTCGAACAGATAGAAGACTTGATCCTATCTCCAATTTCTAGTATCTCAGCTGGGATTATTTCAAGGCTCTGAGTCATGGAGCTGGGGAACTGCTCTGTGGCATAGATAAGGTGAGGTATCCTAAGCCTTTTATTCTCTATGGTGAACATGATGCTTTTTGCAGTAGCACCATAGGGTGTATATCTATCAATAAATGATCCTCCGAGGAGGATGTCTATGGGCATCTTCTCAAGGGCAAAGAAATCACAATGGAAGAGTTTATTTTGGATATGCAGGGGTTGCTGATGCTTGTATTTTGTACATGTAAAGTTATTTCCCTGGATATCAATGCTCTTATAAGCTGATGCTTCATCAAGCATCTTCTAGTCATTGATGAGCTAAGGTTTAGCAAATGAGAGAGAAGCACCAGTGTCTACTTGTGCATCTACCAGTCTGCCATTTATTTCTAATGTAAAGAATTGGGCAAATCTGCCATTAATCAAATGGTTTAAATAAGCAGGCTGTGGAAGTTCTAGAGAAGGAATACTAGTACATACTAGTTTCTGTCTTCCTGGATCCTGAACTATTACTGGTTCAGGGTAGACTTCTTCTTTTGGTTCAGCTTCTTCTTCTTGGAGATTACTGCATTCACCAGGGCAGTAATCTTGGTCGGTGTAAAACATACTGTCGACTTCATCCTCTTCATTGTCATTGTCCCACCGAGGGTCTACTGCTAAGACAGGTTCTTCAGCTGGTAGGATCTGTTCCCATATTGGCTCTCTTATTTCTTTCGGTGGCTCTCTGTTCGTGAACTTGTTCTTAATACAGGAGTCGCTTGGCTTGAAAGAGCTTGGATATTGCACAGGAGGATGATTTTGTCTGTGCATTGTGGGTGGTTGTCTCGGCATAGAGGGTTGTCTCCCTCTAGATGATTCTCCTCTGGAGTATCCTCTTCCTCTTGGTTTCTCTGGTCGCTCAGGTACTTCATGATGATGGCATGACCAGGCTCCATATGCTTCATTGGACTGGATTGACCAGTCATTTTGTCTGGGTCTGTAGTGTCTTGCACCACGTTGCATGTTTGACATTGGATGTTCAAGCTCATCTGCAAGTGATTCAAGAGCTGTTGCATCTTCTTCATCATCAAAGTCTTCATCAGAAAGATCTTTGAGTGTAGGTTCATAAATATCTTCTTGAAGATACAGATCTTCATCTTCATCAATGATATCCCACCACGCTGCTGCGGTTGAGGAAAAAAATTATCTTCAAGAAGATATTTATGAACCTACACTCAAAGATCTTCCTGATGAATTATTTGATGATGAAGAAGATGCAGTAGCTCTTGAATCACTTGCAGATGAGCTTGAACATCCAATGTCAAACATGCAACGTGGTGCAAGACACTACAGACCTAGACACAATGACTGGTCAATCGAGTCCAATGAAGCATATGGAGCCTGGTCACACCATCATCATAAAGTACCTGAGTGACCAGAGAAACCAAGAGGAAGAGGATACTCCAGAGGAGAATCATCTAGAGGGAGACAACCCTCTATGCTGAGACAACCACCCACAATGCACAGATAAAATCATCCTCCTGTGCACTATCCAAGCTCTTTCAAGCCAAGCAACTCCTGGATTAAGAACAAGTTCACCAGCAGAGAGCCGCTGAAAGAAATAAGAGAGCCAATATGGGAACAGATCCTACCAGCTGAAGAACCTATCTTAGCAGCAAACCCTCGGTGGGACAATGACAATGAAGAGGATGAAGTCAGTAGTATGTTTTACACTGACCAAGATTACTACCCTGGTGAATGCAGTAATCTCTAAGAAGAAGAAGCTGAACCAGAAGAAGAAGAAGAAGTCTACCCTGAACCAGTAATAGTTCAGGATCTAAGAAGATAGAAATTGGTATGTACCAGTATTCCTTCTCTAGAACTTTCACAGCCTGCTTATTTAAACCATTTGATTAATGGTAGATTTGCCCAATTCTTTACATTAGAAATAAATGGCAGACTGGTAGATGCACAAGTAGACACTTGTGCTTCTCTCTCATTTGCTAAACCTCAGCTCATCAGTGACTAGAAGACGCTTGATAAAGCATCAGCTTATAAGAGCATTGATATCCAGGGAAATAACTTTACATGTACAAAATACAAGCATCAGCAACCCCTGCGTATCCAAAATAAACTCTTCTATTGTGATTTCTTCGCCCTTGAGAAGATGCCCATAGACATCCTCCTCGGAGGATCATTTATTGATAGATATACACCCTATGGTGCTACTGCAAAAAGCATCATGTTCACCATAGAGAATGAAAGGCTTAGGATACCTCACCTTATCTATGCCACAGAGCAGTTCCCCAGCTCCATGACTCAGAGCCCTGAAATAATCCCAGCTGAGATACTAGAAATTGGAGATAGGATCAAGTCCTCTATCTGTTCGAAAAACCCCCAACAGTTTTGGTCCAAAGCTATGCCTGAAATGGAAATTAAGATACTTGAAGGCAAGCATATGAAGATTGGGAAAAGAATTCCCATACCAGCTCAGGATTATGATGATATGGAAGCACACATCAAAGATTTGAAAGCCAATGATTTCATTGAGAAATCTACCTCTCCTTTCTGCTGTTACGCCTTTATGGTTAACAAGCATTCAAAGCAGAAACGAGGCAAAAAGAGAATGGTCATCAACTACAAACTATTAAATGCAATAACAAAACCATATCCATATCCAATACCAGATAAAAGCTACTTGCTTGAGAAAGTTGCAGCCTGCAAGTATTTCTCACAGTTTGATTGCAAGTCAGGCTTTTACCAGATCAGAGTCAAAGAAGAAGACAGAGCCAAGACAGCCTTCAGTTGCCCCTTTGGCCACTTTCAATGGACTGTCATGCCTTTCGGCCTTATGAATGGACCAGCATATTATCAGGCGCATATGGATAAAATTTTTGGTGGCACTTCTCATTTTCTTTGTGTATACATAGATGATATTTTAATTTTTAGTAATTCTTTAGATGAGCATGATACTCATCTCTCCCAATTCTTTCAGCTGGCACAAGATGCAGGAATAGTCCTCTCAGAGACTAAGATTTAGTTATGTAAGACTGAATGTAACTTCCTTGGCATGGTGATCCGAGAATCAAAACTGCAAGTCCAGCCACACATCAAAGAAAAAGTCATCAGTTTTCCCGAATGTTTGGATAAACCCAAGCTACAAGCATTTTTGGGTTTGCTAAATTATTTGAATAGTTTCTATCCTAACTTTGGTGAAGACAGGTACATTCTGCAAATGCTTCTCTAGAAAAAGAAAGCATTTTATTGGGAAGAACAACATGCTACAGCAGTTCCAAAAATTAAAGCAACTGTAGCCGCGCTACCAGAACTGCACATTCCAAAGTCCAAACAAATGAAAATTTATATTGATGCCTCTGACCTCGCATGGGGAGGAGTACTTGTTTGTATTGTAGATAATAGAGTTTGTGTGTGAATTTGTGAGTGGTGTGTTTAGCTCTGATGTATTAAAATGGATCTCCTCTGATAAAGAGATCTATGCTGTAAAGAAATGTCTCGAGAAGTTTATGCTTAAACTTCTCCATTTGCCACATTTTGTAATTGTAACTGATTGTACTAGATTTTTGACCTTCATAGAAAAGGATCATGGTCAGAAAGATGGTCGCGGAAAATATGTCCGATGGCAGGCATTCTTCCATCAGTTTAATTTTTCTGTGGAGCATATTATAGGTTCTAATAATGTAATTGCAGATTGGCTCAGCCGTAATCCTCCAGCCACATTGATGCATTAGCCTGCACCTGGTTTCAACCTTACCAGGATACTGAACCAAGGATTCGACTCCATGAATTTTCTTGTTCAAGAATAAATCCTTCGTGAAGGCCTGCATCCCCGATATACGAGGATCTCTTATGCAGCAGGGCAAGACCTGCAAATGTCTGCAGCAGTGACGATTCAAGCAAACCGCCCTTGATGATGTCACTTTCATTATGATTTCTCTGAACATATTTGGATGGAGTTTTGGTGTCCTTTTTCTTTGTCTTTTCATCTTCATCTGATTCTTCAAAATATTCCTCTTATGATTTCAGGAATATATACTAGATCACTGACTCTTTGTGTTCCATCTTCTTCTATCCTGACACTTGAACTTTCAACAATTTTCTTGATTCTTTTGTTATAACATTTATAATCTTTAGTTTTATAATAATAGCAAAGAAACATACCTTCATCTACTCTAGATTTAAACTTACCAAGTTTTTCATCAGTTCTCTTTATGAAACATCTATTGTCAAAAACTCTAAAATAATCAATTGTTGTTGGTTTGTCTTTCCATAGCTCATAAGGAGTCTTGTCACTATTGAATCTCAATAATGCTCTATTTTGAATATGTATTTTTATAGCAACTGCCTCTCTCCAATATTTATCTATTATTTTGGATTCATTTAGTATTGTCCTCACTATCTTCTGAACTGTTATATTTTTTTGTTTAACTACTCCATTTTACTGTGGAGTTTTAGCTACTAAATAATGTCTCTTTATTCCATGGTCTTCAAAAAATTCAGTAAATTGATTAGACATGAATTCTCCTCGATCTGATCTTAGACACTTAATATTTTGTTGTTTCCAAAAGCAGCTCAACTCATTTTTGAAACAACCCCTACGAAACTTGTCCGTTTCACTTTTTTCTCTCTAAGTTCATTTTTTGAGGTAAGTTCTTCTTGTTCTCGTGTTTGCTCAACTGGCATCATTCAAGGTTCATAATGTCTCTTTATTACATTTTCTCCAAAACGTAAAAGTTGTTACAGTCTTGATGCAACCAAGGGACAAATTTCCCTTTTCCCAGAGTTAGTCTTTTTCTTGCATTTTCATGCAAAGGTGGCAAATTTTTCCGTCAATGCATTTCTTTTTTTTTCCATGTAGGAGTAGTGAATTTTTCCACCCTTACATCTAAAATGCAGGAGTGACAAATTTTTCTACCCCTACATTTTTCTCCTTCTCATGCAGGAGTGGCAAATTTTGCCACCCCTGCATATCTTTTAAATTTCAATGTAAGAGCAGTGATTTTTGCCACCCCTACACTACCTCATTTTTTGTGGATGGCATTTATGGCTACACATGTCAAGTGGTTGGAGGTGATTTTTTCCCCATTTAATCTCTTTTTGTTTTTTTTTATTCATTTCTTCCAATCTTCCTCCTGCCCTTTGCCTCTAGATGATCCAGCAAGCGAGAAGAAGCGTGTTTCATCGGATTCAAGTTCTCGTCACGCATTATTTTCCAGGTAGGTCTTTTTTTTACATTTTGTTTCATGTTCTTTCCTCTTTTTAAGTTTTTCTCTCTACCCTTTGTTAGGTTTTCTTTTAGTTTTCTTTTTCTCCTCTTCCCTTCCTCCCATCGGGACCCTTTTCTCCTCCCATCGTGCTTTTTTCCTCTTCTTCCCTTCCTCCCCGTTCAGCTGTTCTTGCTTTTCCTCAGTGTTAGGGTGGTGATTTTTGCTTCCCTCCCTTTTCCTAATAGTCTTCCTACTCGTGTAAGGGTGGCAAAATTTGCCACCCTGACACTTTGATTCATCTCTTGCACCGATGACAAATTTTGTTGCCGATGCAACTCGACCTGACTACGATGTAAGGGCGGAAAATTTTGCTACCCTTACATGATCTCTTTCCCTTAATGCATTGGCAACAAATTTAACCACCGATGCATTTTTCATCTTTGTATGCACAGGTGACAAATTTTTCTGCCTATACATACAGACCTGTCTCACATGCAAGGGCGGCAAATTTTACCGCCCCTGCATCCTTTTTTCTCTAACTCCAGAGAATTTCCATTCCTTCTATTTTTTGTGCCTCCTCCCCATTTTCCTCTCACTTTATAACCCACTCACACCTCGGCCCTATCAAGTGCCCTTCCTTGATCATGATCATCTGACGTGCAATTTTCCTAAATTGCCAATTTTTTTTTAATTACACGATCATGATTCTTATCGCAGTTCCCCTTAAGGATCCTCCTTCATCGACATGCTCTCAACAAAGGCTTGTCTCGATGACTAAATCTTATTCAAAGAATTCAAAGGCCATGAAGTACCAATATCAAGGTTTTTTTCCAATCACCTCAGTCACTTCTAATGTCAATGACATTAGAGACACAGAGATCAACCATGTGGATATGGCCGAGTTCATGGAGAGAATTAAGGCGAAAAACCTAAGATTAGAGATGAAAAGAATTATTGAGAGTAACATCCATCTAGTCTCCTCTTTTTCGGTGGTGATACATCACATAGAGTTCATCCTCCAGTGCACCCAGTTCTATAACAGAGAGACCATGACAGTGTCAAATGCCAGTGGCAACACGATAATTCGACTAGACCCTGAATTTATCGATAAAGTTTTCATGTGCCCTCTTACTACCGAATTTTTGAAAATTGACTTCATTGAGGCACAGAAAGAGTATGACAAAGATCCCAAGAGGGCAAAAAAGGTGATGAACAACAAATGGCTCAAGACTCTCAAAGCCAACTTGTCTAGATGGCCATAGAATTTTTTGAGAAGTGATTTTATAGAAGAAGTTGGTGATTTAATTACTCTTCTCATCAGAGTACGAGGTCTACCATCTTCTTTCCAATTTTACGAATGGATGTATCCCTTTATTAAGATAATTTTATAAGGGAAACAAGTCATCTTCTGGGGTGAGTAGATCAACAATACTCTTCATGAGAAATTAACAAAGGTGTCTACTACTTTGAAGTTATATTTTGACTTCATACTTAGTATACATTATGGCTTCAATGCAAACCTTTCCAGGTTTGACAACAGAAGGAGATTGAAGAACCACCCTTGTTTATTTATATTACCCTCAACTAACACTAAAAAGATCAATCTGTCACTTTATGAGGGTAAATGATGCCTTTTTCATAGTATTTTTGTGCCTTTTTGATCCTCAGCTAGAACAGAAGAGAGTATCAAATGAATCCTGAATGGTTGTCAATGATTTTGGCTGCATATTTTTATAATTCCCCTCCTTTTGCTATCTACGAGTTGGCTTTTTCCAAGGCTATCCCTACATGCTCCCCAAATTTCTTTCTAACAAATTAGTCTTAATGGAGCTGTGTAGACAAATTATTATCGTACACACTAAGCAAATGGAACTTAAGAAGCTAGGTTTCAGGTTCTCAATAGAAATTGGTAGATACTCAGTTTTGACTACCACAAAACCAAGGGCAATGGAGATAGAAATGCAACTTGTCACCATGAAGTAGTTCAAAAGAAGGCCCAATTTTGACTATGAGGGTGTCAAGGATATGATCAAAAGAAAGACTCAATTTCATGAGCCCATCATTGAAGACATCTGGATAGACTTGAGAACATTGGAAGAGATCAGAAGGATGGACTACAATAGACTGTCTCTAGAGTAGATTGAATATCTAGGGCTTTCAGATATTCCCCCTAATTTAGTTGATGATAAAGATATAATTAACAGCAGATACCTGGCTGAAAAAATTGTTGACTCTCCTCTTCCTCCAATTCAGTGGTTCCAAAAGAAATTGACTTCTTTAAGGATGAGATTTGAACCAATATTGGCTAACACCAATGATTGGCTAACGACCAAAGGAATCACATTAAAGGAATTCATCATAGGATCAGAGGCTAAATTTCAAGAGGAAACAAGGAAGAGAGCAGAGAATAAGACTAAGAATAAAGGTGATTTTCCTTCTCTTTCTAGGCCTCACAAGCCTAGGATCATCTTTGTGTCAAAAAAATTGAAGGTTGCTGAGAAAGAGCTAGGATCAACAACTATGGGGGTTGGAGAACAAAGCATTCAAGAACAGGCAACAGAATGGATGGAGACAGATGACAGGCCTTCAGAGCAATAGAGAACTGAAACTCTATCTCCCCAAAAAGGAGCACAACCACTTGCAGGGGTTTCTTCATCACCACCCCAATCCCCTGTGGTGGCTTCTTCGCCTCTTTCTCCCATCAGCATTCCTTCTTCTAGAACCACCTCTCCTTTTGGATTTATTTTTGGTGACCCTCAAGGTGCTTCTAGAGATGTCCTTCGATCCTCAAGATCTATCTCTAATCTCTCATCTCCTTCTTTCAATATTAGAGATAGTTTCACTGTCGACCAGTCAACATCTGATACAGTTTCACCTTCTACACCCACTGTGCCCGTTGTTCCCACTAGTAGTGCAGATGTTACCCCAATAACACTAGCTATAGGTATTATTGCCATGGTAAGTGCTTCTGCTTTCCCACCTTGGTTATCAACTTTCACACCCAAAAAGAATAAGCAAGCCATCTCTGTAGATGACTTTGATTTTGGCAATATAGTGCCAGTGAAAGCTAAGACCTCCAAGAAACCAAAGATCCTTTCAAAAATGGTTGAAGAAAAGGGACACAAATTTCTAGAGATAGCCAAACCTCCACAGGATGCAACCCTAAAAAATTTTGACATGAGTAGCTACTCTATTTCTCGTGTTGAGTTGGGGAAAGTAACTCACGAGGGTGTGAAGAGCAACCTATAGTCTGTAATGAATATCGTGGTCCAAAAATTTGACAGGGAGAAAGATATGAAAGATTATTACAAGGCAAAGGCAGAACAATTGATCGCGGTAGTCAAGAGATTCACTTTTGCTCTTGAAGCAGTGACCCCAGAAGCCTTTTCCATAGATGATCCTGTTATCTAGAAAGCAGAGAAGACCTACATGAAAGGGAAAGTACTTGAAGATTATATATAAAAGATGCACACACAAGGAATTTCCTTGCTTACAGAGGTTGCTGAGAAGACAGAGAAAATGAAGAAAATAAGAACAGATTTAGAAGACCTCATCTCTCTTATTTCTCAAGATATTGACAGTACAAATAAATATCTTATCAAGTGGGTAGAGATGAAAGCTCTGAAGAAATGCACCTTAGTGTCAATCAACGTCATTTCCAACAAAGATTTCTATGTTGAAATCAAATAATCACTAATATATAAAATCTAGGTACTTAAGGAGCTGATTGAAGATCTCGAGTCTTCTAAGGATGCTAGTGAGAAAAGTGACACCAGCCTATTGAACAGACTGGGGGAATTGCCTTGCAAACTCACCTCTAGAGATAATCGATTTATTTCAGTAGAGGAGATGATTTGAGAATTCAAAGGTATGATCCAAAGGAATTTTGAAGAGAAAGCATTTTCAAAGACTTCTGTGGATAACATTTTAGATACTCAGTTGAATCTGGATAATCTAAGAACCAGATTAACTAGTCATGCCAAAGCAATCACAGTGTTGAAAGACGCTACAATTAGAGCCAAATTAATCTTCAAGAATACCATTGCGCCAGACAGTATAAAAATTCAGGCATCTATGGCCATGTATGATACTCATCTAAAGAAGTCTGGTGGTAAGAGTTGAATTATTCCTCCATTCTCTATTCTTTCTTTTTTCTCATGTAATTTTGACATGTAAAAATACATGCACTTTTGTAATATGTAATTACATGTAAAAAATCTAGAAAATATCCCAAAGTCAACACTGACTCATCTTTGACTAGGTTTTCAATATTTTAATCTTTTTTTAATTTTGAAGGTTTCTCCCTATATATAGAGGGAACCTCTTTTGTAAAATATCTCTGAATAATTGAGAGCAAAAACTCTACTATAATTGAGACATTTTTTGAGACTTTGTGCTCAATTTGTAAATCATATTTTGTCAAATGAATGAGAAACAGGTTAATTTCAAACTTTGTGTTAAAGTAATTTGTGTTACTTAGGAAATAGTTCTTATGTTCTCTTTCCTGATAATCTCTCATCTGTTTGATTTAATAAGAAAAATGTGTGTATTGAAATTATCTAAAAACGTTTCTAAAGGATAAAAAAAAGACTTTGAGCTAATTTTATCTCAGTGACCTTTTTATCCATTGTAGTTTTAGGTGAAGACTTTGGGCTTTGTTTCATTCTATTGTTACGTGTGCTTTGAATCAGTGAAAGAAGCAACATAAGACTTTGTGCTTTTGCAAGTTTCCTTGTGGACCTTGTTACTACTTTAAGAGATTTTTTTCTATGTGCTAGATACAATTCTTGAAAGAAGAGGAATACCTTAAGTCATCAATTGGGACCTTCTTTTGTTCCTTGAACATCATCTCTAAAAAAAGAGAGATGGATGGTGTTATACTACTCTGAGTATTATTTTCTATTTATTTATATACATATATAGCATATAAGTGATTCATAGGGACCTCCCCTTAATGAGAGGAGAGATTTATCTCATTAAAATGTGGTAAACCTACACTTTTTGTGGCATAAATCTCTTTGTACTATGGTTGATATACCCATTTTGTCATCAGGAGGAATACCTTAAGTCATCGATTGGGAACTTCTTTTGTTCCTTGAACATCATCTCTAAAAAAAGAGAGATGGATGGTGTTATACTACTCTGAGTATTATTTTTTGTTTATTTATATACATATATAGCATATAAGTGATTCATAGGGAACCTCCCCTTAATGAGAGGAGAGATTTATCTCATTAAAATGTGGTAAACCTACACTTTTTGTGGCATAAATCTCTTTGTACTATGGTTGATATACCCATTTTGTCATCAGTGAGTTGATGACAAAATATTCACCCAACAGCTTTTGGTGACTCCATTGGGGACTATGAATGTGCATTTTGAAGCAGCTCCAGTTCCTTTTTCATTTTACACTCTGGCAGATCCACCGTACACTCGAGGCCAGAGAGCTCAAGGTATTGTTGATCCTGTATTCGAGTTGGTCCGACAAACTAATTTTGAGATTTCTCCTCCACCATCTCACCTTTAGCAAACTAGGAGTTTCCCTCTTACCAACGCCAGATCTCCCATACCTGGTGAAGCTTCTAGTCTCAATATTGGTAAGGCTTTGTCTTTATTGACCCCACCAAGATTTTTTATTCTGCCATTTAACCACCCTATCATAATGGCCCAAGGTTCGTGGGGAAATTCTTTTGGCCCTCTTAATCTGACCCCACCTTTACACGAACTAGCTTGTAGTTCTAGAAAGAATTTTTCCAAATTTTTTGGTGATGGGAAGGTTCACCCTGATGAGCATATTGCTACCTTCTCTATAACATGTGATGTAATAGGTGTGGAATTTGAAGATGTAGCAGTGAGACTCTTTGTAGAAACTCTACAAGGCACTGCCATGGATTGATTTTATCACCTTTAAGCTCAAACTATAACTGACTGGAATACACTCAAATCCAAATTTGAAGCTAGGTTTAAACCTGTTGAAGATGGGCATGCTTTGTTAGCTCAACTTACACAGATGAAGAAGGAACCCCATGAGCCCATGAGGGATTTCATAGACAGATTCAATAAGTTAAGGAACCGGATTCCTACCATCTCTCAGCCCATACCAGAGAATCTCAAGTGTTTTTTCATCAACTCACAACTTCCTGAAGTAAGTTTTCTATTGAGGAGGGCTAGCCATATGGATCTCACTATGGCTCAAAATTTGGCTACTAAGATTGAGGATGATCTTATCCTAGCAGGTAAGATCAGAAAAGACTCCAATAAAAATAGATTTTCTTCATCTGCTAAAAGTTATTCTACAAACACCACAGATACTATGGTGTAAAAATTGACAAATGAAATGATAGATTTGAAAAGACAAATGGCCCAAGGTATGTTTGCTCCCACTTATCAGGATATGCCAAGAACATTTTAGAATCAACAATATCAGGGCCATGCTGCCTGAAACCAAGGGCAACCAAATCACCTGCCTCCCTCACATGGGAAACTTGCCATTGAAGTAGCACCTACTAATTTGGTGATCGATTACTTGGAGGCTGAACATAATTTTTCACTCCAACCTGAGTTGGACCAACAAGATGATGCTAATATTTTTGAAGAACAAGAAGAAGAATTAGCTGATGACTCCAATATCGGTTTCCTAGATTATCGAGATGAAGCTGGAAGTAAAGGAGAAGTGTTTGATGGATCTTATGCTATTTTTACCAGATCTCAGAACTAGTCAGCTCCACAAATTGATAAAATAAAAGCAGGGGAAGAACCTCATCCAGTGATCTCCATTGCTAAACAAGGGACTCCATTGCCTTTCCAACCAAAGGATGAGGTAACTAACAAAAAAGTAAGTACCTCAAACTGTCTCATATCTTTCACCTCTATTTCTCAGACCAATGGCACACCCACTAAAGATCAAGATGATGGGCCCTCTTCCTGTCTCAAATTCATTTCAATTATTTGACATAATTGATCACACCAAAAAGACTAAGATTCAAATGACTGAGATTGAATATTTGGGAGCCAATCCTGAACAGTTTGATAGGTTGGCAGAATATGTAAAAAATAAAGTTGTTCCCACAGGACAAAATTTTTCAAAGGCAACTCATGATTCCCCCAAGGATAAATCTATCAAAAATAATCTTGTCATGACTCCTCCTATTTCTCCCAAGAAAATAGAACTTTTTTATGTTTCCTTGCTGATAAATAGTTATAAATTGAGTAATTGCATAATAGACTCTAGAGCTTCTGATAATGTTATGCTTGCCAAGGTGGAAGATTCCCTTAGTATAACTTTGACCAAAACTTTTGGGAGGTGTTTTTCTATAGAAAACAAGCAAGTCCCACTCCTTGGTCAAATAAAAGATGCCTAATTTGCGTTTGTAGCTTTTCCAGAAAAGAGGATAAAAATGACGATTCTGGTGGCTGATGTTTCGGCCTCTTACAACATCCTTCTTGGGTAAAATTTTTGCAAGGATGTTGGTGGTGAGCTAAGCATGGACTTGTCTAAGGCAAGGATCCCAATTCAAGGTATTATGAAAAGATGGCTTCCTGAAAAAGAGAAAAAATATGTAGTCACCTAATCATCAGCACAAGAAGCTCAAATTTTATTTGAGTCTTCAGGCATGGATAACTACTTCCTATCTACAGATGAAATTCATGAGGCATCTAACGAAACTCCTATAGATAATAACTTAGAAATGTATTCAATAAAAACAATAGGAGAATTAGTGAGGTGAAATGAATGCATGGAAGAATCTCTTCCTCTAAATGAAGAAGTTTTCAAAGAAAAAGCGTTGTCTAGTGAGGTATGGATTCTAGAATTCAATGGTAGTTGCTCCTCTACCGGTTCAAGAGCCGGGTTGTATTGGTATCTCCTCAAGGAGATATTATTCCTTTATCCTACAAGTTTTAGTTTAGCAACACCAACAACACAGCTGAGTATGAATCCCTGTTGCTTAGATTGCAAGCTACTAAAAAAAGGCATTAAACTCTTTCATGATAAAGGGGATGCTGAATTGGGGTTTGTCAGGTAAGAAACCTTTATCAAACTAAGAACAAAATATTGTGCCACTACTGCAATCTAGTCTGGGACCAAATTGAAAACTTTGATGCTTTCAACATCTCTGCCATTCTAAGAGAATTCAATGACTGGGCTGATGCATTAGATGTTTCAGCTACTCTCTTAGTCCCCCACCCAGACTTTAAAAGAAATAAGTACACTATTGAACTAGTCTTTCAACTAAGTGTACCTGATAATGCCAGTTATTGACAAGTATTCAATAATGAAAATCAAATCATTGCCTTCTTAGAGCAAAAGGATAACTTTGAATGGCTACATTTTGAAGGCAACAAACCTCAGAAATGTGAGACAACTTCTGAATCAAATACAAATGCAGGTGAGGAGTTCCTACAACTTAAAGGGAATAAGATTCCCAAAGGCCTAGTTTCCCTAGAGAAACTGTTTGATAACCATGATAGATTCATCAAACAACAAGGAATGGATTCAAGCTCCTCTCATGAGTTTGATCAAGTAAATCTGGGAACCAAAGGAGATCCTAAGATGGTGAACCTTAGAAAAAGCTGCACTCTTGAGGAGAAATTCAAGTTCAATACTCTACTCTGCCAATATATAGAAGTCTTAGCATACTCCTATGATGACCTGAAATCACTCAAGCCTGATGAAATCCACCATGACATTCCTCTTAAGGCTAACTCGGTGTCTTATAAGTAAAAGTCTAGGAAATATAATTTGAAAATATCAGGTACCATTTTATATGAGATACAAAAAATGCTTGATGCCAAGATAATTTTCCTAATCCATCACTCCACATGGATTGCCAATATAGTGCCTGTGAGAAAGAAGAATGGCGAAATTTGAATCTGTGTGGATTTTAAAAACTTGAATCAGTCATCTTTAAAAGATAACTACCCTCTCTTTATCATGGATCAAGTTCTATAGATGGTGATAGGTTTAGAGATGTTATCAATGCTGGATAGTTTTTTGGGGTACAATTAGGTTGAAGTTGGAAAAGCAGATCAGCATAAAAATGCCTTCACCACACCTTAGGGCACCTTTGCTTATCGAAGAATGCCTTTTGGTTTGATAAATTCAAGCGTCATATTTTAGAGAGTGATGGACCTCACTTTTAAGGATGAAATGGGTAAGTTCATTATAGTATACCTGGATGATTTAATGGTATTTTCAAAGCATCGTTCTGACCATGTCCACCATTTAAAATGAGTACTGAAACGCTATCGTCAGAATGGTATTTCTCTAAATCCTAAAAAATCTATTTTTGAGGTGACAGAAGGGAAACTTTTTAGACATATTATGTCTCAAGAAGGTATAAAAATTAACTCAGAAAGAGTCAAGTCCATCCAAGAGCTTAATCTACCTTCCAGTAAAATTATGGTGCACTCTTTTTTCAAAAAAGTGAATTTTTTACAAAAGTTCATCCCTGAGTTCATTGAGAAAAATTGCCACATTGTCAATATGATGAAAAGCAAAGCCACTTTCAAGTGGACTGCAGAGGGCAAATCAACATTCAAAGACATCAAAGAAGTAATCACTCGCGCACTAATTTTGGTTTGTCCAGACTACACCAAAGACTTCAAAATATACAGTTATGGTTCTAAACATACACTCTCAGCTATTTTAGTTCAACAGAACTAAGAAGGTGTGGAATCTTTTATTTCTTTCATGAGCTGTCCGCTCAAAGCTCACAAGCTAAACTATTCAAACATGGAGAATCATGTGTATGCGATGGTCAAATCAATTAAGTATTTTAAGTTTTATATCCTGAACTCACATACTAAGATTTTGGTACCTGATACAATAGTGAAGTCCATTTTGACTCAATAAGATTTTGGTATAAAGAGGGGTAATTGGATTGCCAAGATTCAGGAGTTTGATCTAGACATCAAACCTACCAAACTTGTGCGGGGAAAGGGTCTTTGTCAATTGATTATTGACAATGTTTCTAAGGAAGCAGAAACTAAAGAAATAGAGATCGAAGATGTGCCTATGGTTCTCTTCATTGCCACTATTGATGAGTGGTATTCTGACATTGCCCATTTTTTGACCTATGGTGAGTGTCCCGCTCATCTCTCTTACAAGGAAAAATAGAATGTTAAACTAAAAGTTGCTAGCTATGTTTTGTGGGATAATGGTTTGTATAAAAAAAGCTTGGATGGGGTATTTTTTCATTGCATCAATAAGGTGCAACAAGATAAATTTTTAGTCTTTCCACAATTTGGCCTATGGAGGACTTTTTTTACACCAGTGACAGTGCATAAAATCCTACGAGCAAGGTACTATTGGCCTACGTTGTTTCAAGATGCTTACAAATGGGTGCATAGATGTGAATAGTGTCAACAATTCGTTAGAAAGCCTAAATTAGCTGCATTACCCCTCAAGCCAGTCGTAATTGAAGAGCCTTTTCAATAGTGAAGTATCGACTTCATTGGTGCAGTTAACCCATTTTCAAGTGTCGAACATGATTATGTCCTCACGACAACTGATTACTTTACCAAATGGGTGGAAGCCATCCCAACCAAGCATGCTACTTTGAAAGTGGTGTGCAATTTTCTTAAGAAAAATATTATCTCTGGTTTGGGGCTTCACTTAAAATTATAATAGATAATGTAGCCTATTTCTCTTCACATGAGATTACGTAGTTCTACTTTTATTATGGGATTACCCTATCCTGTTGGGGATCAACCAACAATGGATTACACTTGTGAAAGCAATAAATGTGGAAATAAATTAGATAGATAAGTAACTGAAATGATAAATAGCACAGAACAAGATATACAAGAAAACACCCTGAAAACTTGTATTAAAACTCTTTACAATAGGAATACAATGAAGAAACTTTGTTCTTCCACACCTCTCTCAGATGCACACAAGATCTCTCACTAGATCTCTATTCCTCAAGAGCTCTCTCTCAAGTACAATCAAATCCAACAACCTGGATTGATGCAACTCAGTACTGTCCTTCAAACATTCACAATGTTCTACTCATACAGTTCTACTAATTAAGCTAAGAAGATCTTTCCTACATATAGAAATAGGAAACTTGAGCATGCTCTTACAACAAACAGTTAAGCCTCTTCAACAAGGGCTCTAAAAATAATATTGCTAATAATAGAGACACGAGCTTGAGACTACAACTCAAACTCATCATGCAAACACTCGCTTCTGTCCACAAAAATCGCTTTCTGGACACACAGGTAACCGACGTCGGTTCCTGCCTGTTCGCCTGTGACCATCACCGGCCGACCCTACTGCCGACGTCGGCGCCTCTACAACTGCAACTGACCGACATCGGTCTCTCCTGATCGACGCCGGTGTCTGTGTAGACCTGAACCTGTTTAAGTCTGCTCCTTGGTGAAGCTTTTAGCTCCACACCCTAACAATCTCCCACTTGGAGATAAACCAGCTGCACCAGTACCTGTACAGCAACATCTTCTAGCTCCTCCATCTTCAACTCAATCATGAAGACCAATAGAAGTTGAATGAAGATTCAACTTCTCCTTCGTAACCGGCTTTGTTAGCATATCAGCAGGATTCTTGTTTGTATGGATTTTCTCCAGCTTCAACTCACCATCTTCCAATACCTGCCGTATGAAGTGGTACCTTAGCTGTATGTGCTTGGTTCTTGAGTGAAAAGCTGAGTTCTTAGCCAAATGGATTGCACTCTGACTGTCACTATACAATCTGCAACTCCCATGCTCCCTTCCAAGCTCTTCCATGAACCGTGTCATCCATATCATCTCCTTGCTAGCTTCTGTGGCTGCAATATACTCTACTTCTGTAGTTGACAAGGCAACAACCTTCTGCAACTTAGATATCCAGCTAACCGCCGTTCCACCTACAGTAAAAACATAACCTGTGGTGCTCCTCCTGCCATCCAAATCCCCTGCCATATCTGAATCTACATAACCATGTAGAGAAGTATCTGAACCTCCATAGCACAAGTGTCTACTGTTGGTTCCTCTCAAATATCTAAGGATCCACTGAACTGCTTTCCAATGTTCCTTACTTGGATTGGCCATATACTTACTTACTACTCCCACTGCTTGGGCAATATCCGGTCTAGTACACACCATTGCATACATCAAACTCTCTACTGCGGAAGAATATGGAACCTTACTCATGTACTCTATCTCTTCATGTGAATTAGGACATTGTTCTTTACTCAACTTAAAATGTCCAGCTAAAGGTGTGCTTACTGGTTTAGCATCCTGCATATTGAACCTTTTCAACACCTTGTCCACATAATCTTCTTGAGACAATATCAACCTGTGATTTTTCCTGTCTCTCTTAATGCTCATGCCAAGGATTTTCTTAGCTGCTCCCAAATCCTTCATAGCAAACATTTGAGCTAATGTCACCTTAAGCTCAGAGATATCCTGCATGTGAGATCCTGCAACCAGCATGTCATCTACATACAACAATAGAATAATATATCTACCGTTATCAAATCTCTTGAAATACACACAATGGTCTGATTGACACCTACTGTAGCCGTGCTCAGTCATAAACCTGTCAAATTTTAAGTACCATTGCCTAGGAGCTTGCTTGAGGCCATACAAGCTTTTCTTCAACCTGCACACAAATTTCTCCTTACCCTTGACCTCGAATCCTTCTGGCTATTCCATATAAATTTCCTCATCCAACTCTCCATGAAGAAACGTTGTCTTAACATCTAGTTGCTCAAGATGCAAATCCTCAAAAGCAACCAAATACAATACAACCCTTATTGAAGTCATTTTAACAACAGGAGAAAAAATCTCACCAAAGTCAATACCTGGCTTTTGTGCAAATCCTTTCACTACCAATCTGGCCTTATATCTCATCTATCCATCCTCACTTTCCTTCAACCTGTAGGTCCATCTGGTCTTCAGTGTTCTCTTACCAGCTGGCAATTCAACCAAGTCCCATGTTTGGTTCTCTCTTAAGGACTCCATCTCCTCAACCATGCCACACTCCCACTTACTCCTGGACTCCACCTGTAATGCTTCTTCAAAACTCTCTGGTTCTCCACCATCGGTTAGAAATAAATAATATAAGGAAGGAGAATATCTAATTGGAGGCTTACTTACCCTTTCAGACCTCCTGATGGGTGTCTTGGACTCATTCTCAACAATCTGTCCACCCAAATTTTGTGACAGTGACCGACCTCGGCCACCTGTAGACCTGTTACTGGCTGATGCCGGTTCTTCCTGGCCGACGTCGGTGCCTGGTCTGTCGACGTCGGTCTCTGTATAACCAACATCGGTTTTTGTACTGTCGACGCCGATTCCTAACTTGCCGACGTCGGTCTCTATGTTTTTCTATAAGTGATTATTTCTTTTTCTCGCGAGCTCATTTTGGACCATAACTTCATCCAATTCACTATTGCTCTGCCCAGATTGATCTAGCTTCCTTATCTGATCACTGTACATCACTCTTTCATTGAAAACAACATCACGACTCCTGATTACCTTGTTAGTTCCTAGATTCCAAAATCTGAAACCAAAATCATCTGAGCCATAGCCAATAAACGTGCACCTCATAGACTTAGCATCAAGCTTCTTTCTATTTTCCTTATCTATGTGCACAAAGGCTTCACAACCAAAAACTTTGAGATATGAGAGATCTACCTTTTTACCTGTCCATTCCTCTTCTGGGATTCCACCATCTAGCACTGTAGAGGGTCCTCTGTTAATCAGGTACACTGCGGTGTCAACTGCTTCTGCCCAAAACTCTAAGGGCAACCCTACATGCAATCTCATACATCTTGCACGCTCCATGATTGTTCTATTCATCCTTTCAGCAATACCATTCTGCTGAGGTGTCCTTGGAACCATCCTTTGCCTATGGATTCCATGTGTATAACAATACAATTTGAACTTAAGACTGCAGAACTCACCGCCATTATCAGATCTCAAGCACTTTAATCTTCTGCCTGTTTCATTCTCAACCATAGCTTTCCAAAACTTAAAAGTCTCAAAAACATCAGATTTCTTTTTAATACAGTAGATCCATACCTTCCTTGTAGCATCATCTATGAACGTAACATAGTACCGTGATCCTCCAATAGAGGCTATCTGAGCCGGTCCCTACACGTCTGTGTGAACAAGCTGCAACTTCTGCCTTTTCTTAGTAGACCCAGTCTTGAGAAAACTAACCCTTTTCTGTTTTCCAAATACACAATGCTCACAAAATTCTAGATCCATACTTTTCAAATCTGAAATCATACCTTTAGACTTAAGAATTGACATCCCCTTCTCACTCATGTGGCCAAGCCTTGAGTGCCACTATTTAGCATCCACATCTGAAGTAAATAAAATTGAAGGAGATTTGTTAGTAACATAATTACACAAATAGAGAGTACCTTCTCTCTTACCTCTGGCCATAACAAGTGCACCCTTGGTCACTTTCCAAGATTTTGCTGTGAGAGTTACTGTACAACCCTCATCCCCTAACTTTCCTGCAGAAATCAAATTTCTCTTCAAACTAGGAACATGCATCACATCTCTCAACACCCATGTGTTGCCATTCTGCATCTTCAGCTGCACTTTACCTTTGCCAATTATTTTACAAGGCTCGTCATCCCCTAAGTACACTATTCCAGAATCTCCATGGATATAGTCACTGAAATATTCTCTGTTAGGGGTAGCATGGAAAGATGCACCAGAATCTAATACCCAAGATTCTATGTTATTATGCAAAGAGAAAATTAAAGCATCTTGTGCAATACCTGCAACCTTGGCTTCTTCCTTTCCTTCGTGCTGATTGTCCTCCTTAGGCTTTGACCAGCAATCTCTGCTTATGTGGCCCCATCTTTCCACAATTCCAGCATTGTGGCTTCCTGCCATTTCTGGATTTAGATTTGCCTTTCCCCTTAGACTTGGATCTTGCTCTGCCTTTCTTGCTCTTCTCTTTTTGCCTTCCCCTGCTCTCAAAACTTAAAGCATTCTCGGATGCCTCTTCTGTGCTTTTCCTACGTATTTCCTCATTCAAGATAACACTAACAACATCCTCTACTTTCAAAATATTTGATGCAGATGCAGTATTAGAAACTGCCATTACTAAGCCATGCCAGCTTTCAGGCAAAGAACATAATATCAAAAGAGCTTTTATTTCATCTTCAAATACAATATTGACAGAACTTAATTGATTAACGATTCCATTGAAATCATTTAGATGAGTAGAAATAGATCCACCTTCATTCATATGCAAATTAAATAACTGCTTCATAAGATATACCTTATTTGAAGCTGAGGGTTTTTCATACATATTTGCTAACGTAGTCATCAACTCTACTGTAGTTTTTGCCTGTGACAAATTAGATATCACAGTGGAGGCTAGACTCAGTCTTATAGACCCAAGAGCCTTTCTGTCAAGAACTTCCCATTCTTCATCCTCCATGTCCTTGGGCTTCTTTGCTATCCCACCTAACGGTAAGTAAAGATCCTTCTGATACAGATAGTCCTCTATCTGCATTCTCTAATGTTGATAGTTCTTGCCATTAAACTTTTCCATTCTCAACTTACTTTCTTCTGCCATTGCTTCTCCCACTCAAACAGAAATCCCTGTAGAAACCCCTGTGAGCAACCTGTAATCCAAACACACTACACAGATATGAACCACCTGTTAGTGAACCTAAACTTTGATACCAATTATCAAGCTCTGAACCTGTAACCAAGGCTCTGATACCACTTGTTGGGGATCAACCAACAATGGATTACACTTGTGAAAGCAATAAACGCGGAAATAAATCAGATAGATAAGTAACTGAAATGATAAATAGCACAGAACAAGATATACAAGAAAACACCCTGAAAACTTGTATTAACACTCTTTACAATAGGAATACAATGAAGAAACTTCATTCTTCCACACCTCTCTCAGATGCACACAAGATCTCTCACTAGATCTCTATTCCTCAAGAGCTCTCTCTCAAGTACAATCAAATCCAACAACCTGGATTGATGCAACTCAGTACTGTCCTTCAAACATTCACAATGTTCTACTCATACAGTTCTACTAATTAAGCTAAGAAGATCTTTCCTACATATAGAAATAGGAAACTTGAGCATGCTCTTACAACAAACAGTTAAGCCTCTTCAACAAGGGATCTAAAAATAATATTGCTAATAATAGAGACGCGAGCTTGAGACTACAACTCAAACTCATCATGCAAACACTCGCTTCCGTCCACGGAAATCGCTTTCTGGACACACAGGTAACCGACGTCGATTCCTGCCTGTTCGCCTGTGACCGTCGCCGGCCGACCCTACTACCGACGTCGGCGCCTCTGCAACTGCAATTGACCGACATCGGTCTCTCCTGAACGACACCAGCATCTATGTAGACCCAAACCTATTTAAGTCTGCTCCTTGGTGAAGCTTTTAGCTCCACACCCTAACATATCCCATACTTTAGATTATTTTCTACAAGGGAATGGTCAAGCAGAATCGAGCAATAAGAACCTGGTTACTATTATCAAGAAATGGTAGATGACAATCAGAGAACTTGGCACAAAGTATTGTTTGATGCTTTATGGGCAGATAGGATCACACCCAAGAGGGCCATAGGCATGTCACCATTCTAAATTCTGTATGACTTGAATGTGGAGATACCTATCACTCTGGAACTACCAGCGCTCAGATTAGCCAAAGCAATCAAAGATTCAACCTTTAAAAATTCAATTCATAAAAGGATCATGTGTCTAACTAAATTGAATGAGCAGTGAACCATGGTGGTGGACCAGATTATTGCGCATCAGTATCAAGTGAAAAAACTTTTTGACAAAAGGGCTAAGGTTCATGATTTTTAAATTGGAGATCAAGTCTTGTTGTGGGACAAGAGGAGAGAACCAAAGAGAATGCACAAAAAAATTGATTCTTTGTGGAGAGGTCCATTTACCATTCGATAACTCTATGGTGATAATAGTTTCTTGCTGGAGTATCAAGATGGAGCGCCATTTTCACTACCCCACAGTGGGCAACCCCTGAAGCATTTCCATCCTTGAAGTTTAGATGGATTCACTTGTACATTTGTATAGTTTTTATGTTTTGTTTGTTTTCTTTCATTTTTAGCATGACTGCATAGCCCAATGGCTTGGATGAAGGCACTTAGAGATTGGTTTCTACTCCCATTGATTAGTTCGATCAAATGAAGTTTCTCCAGTAAGAGCTTGCTGTTGTTTCCAAAATCAGCTCAGCTCATTTTTGAAACAACCCCTATGAAACTTGTCTGTTTCACTTTTTTCTCTCTAAGTTCATTTTTTAAGGTGAGTTTTTCTTGTTCTCATGTTTGCTCAACTGGCATTGTTTGAGGTTCATAATGTCTCTTTATTACATTTTCCCCAAAATGTGAAAGTCTTTACAGTCTCGATGCGACCAGGAGACAAATTTCTCTTTTCTCAGAGTTAGTCTTTTTCTTACATTTTCATGCAAAGGCGGCAACTTTTGTCGTCAATGCATTTATTTTCTTTTCCATGCAGGGGCAGTGAATTTTTCCACCCTTCCATCCAAAATGTAGGAGCAAAAAATTTTGCCACCCCTACATTTTTATCCTTCCCATGCAGGAGCGGCAAATTTTGCCGCCCCTGCATATCTTTTAAATTTTAGTGTAGGAGCGGCAATTTTTGCCGCCTCTACACTACCTCATTTTTCATGCATAGCATTTATGGCCATGCAAATTGAGTGGTTGGGGGAAATTTTCACCCCATTTAATCTTTTTTTGTTTCTTTTTGATTTATTTCTTCCAATCCTCCTCCTGCCCTCTGCCTCTAGACGATCCAACAAGCGAGAAGAAGCGTGTTTCATTAAATTCAAGTTCTCATCACGCATTATTTTACAAGTAGGTCTTTATTTTTACATTTTATTTCATGTTCTTTTCTATTTTTAAGTTTTTCTCTCTCCCCTTTGTTAGGTTTTCTTTTAGTTTTCTTTTTCTCCTCTTCCCTTCCTCTTGTCGGGACGCTTTTTTCCTCCCACCGCACTTCTTTCCTCCTCTTCCCTTCCTCCCCATTTAGCTATTCTTTCTTTTCCTCGGTGTTAGGGCAGTAATTTTTACCACCCTCCCTTTTCCTAAAAGTATTCCTACTTGTGTAAGGGTGGCAAAATTTGCCGCCCTAACACTTCGTTTCATCTCTTCCACTAGTGGCAAATTTTACCGTCAATGCAACTCGACTCGACTACAATGTAAGGGCAGAAAATTTTGCCACACTTACATGATTTCTTTCCCTTAATGTGTCGATGGCAAATTTTACCGCTGATGCATTTTTCATCTTTGTATGCACAAGCAGCAAATTTTGCCGCCTATACATATAGACCTGTCTCACATGCAAGGGTGGCAAATTTTGCCACCCCTGCATCCTTTTTTCTCTGTTTCTTTCTCTAACTCTAGAGAATTTTTATTCCTTCCATTTTTTGTGCCTCCTCATTTTTCTCTCAATTTTCAATCCACTCGCACCTCGGCCCTGTCAAGTGCCCTTCTTTGGTCATGATCACTCAGCGTGTAATTTCTTTAAATTACCAATTTTTCCCTAATTGCACGATCATGATTCTTATCGCAGTTCCCCCTAAGGATCCTCCTTCATCAGCGTGCTCTCAGCAAAGGCTCATCTCAATGACTGAATCTTATTCAAAGAAGTTGAAGGCCATGAAGTACCATTATCAAGGTGTTTTTCCAATCACCTCGATCACTTTTAATGTCAAAGACATTAGAGACACAGAGATCAACCACGTGGATATGGCTGAGTTCGTAGAGAGAATTAAGGCGACAAACTTGAGCTTAGAGATGAAAATAATTATTGAGAACAACATCTATCTAGTCTCCTCTTTTTTTGTGGTGACGCATCACACAGAGTTCATCCTCCAGTGCGCCCAGTTCTATAACAGAGAGACCAGGACAATGTCAGATGCCAATGGCAACATGATAATTTGACTAGACCCTGAATTTATCAATAAAAATTTTATGTGCCCTCCTACTATCGAAGTGTTAAAAATTGACTTCATTGAGGCACAGAAAGAGCATGACAAAGATCCTAAGAGGGTGAAAAAGGTGAAGAACAACAAATGGCTCAAGTCTCTCAGAGCCAACTTGTCTAGATGGCCACAAAAAATTTTGAGAAGTAATTTTATATAGGAAGTTGGTGACTTAATTACTCTTCTCAATAGAGTACGAGGTCTACCATCTTCTTCCTAATTCCATGAATGGATGTATCCCTCTATTAAGATAATTCTACAAGGAAAATAAGTCATCTTCTGAGGTCAATAGATTAACAACGCTCTTCATGAGCAATTGACAAAGGTGTCTACTACTTCAAAGTTATATATGACTTCGTACTTAGTTTACATCGTGGCTTCAATGCGAACCTTATCAGGTTTGACAATAGAAAGAGATTGAAGAACCACCCCTGTTTATTCATATTACCCTCAGCTAACACTAAAAGGATCAATCTGTCACTTTAGGAGGGTAAATGATGCCTTTTTCATGATATTTTTGTGTCTTTTCGATCCTCAGCTATAACAAAAGAGAGTATCAAATGAAACTTGGATGGTCGTCAATGATTTTGGCTACATGTTTTTACAATTCCTCTCCTTTTGCTATCTATGGGTTGGCTTTTTCCAAGGCTATCCCTACATGCTCCCTAGATTTTCTTCTGACAAATTAGTGCTAATAGAGCTGTGTAGATAGATTATTGTCATACACACTAAGAAAATAGAACTTAAGAAGCCAAGTTTCAGGTTCCCAATAGAAATTGGCAGATACTCAGTTTTGACCACCACCAAAGCAAGGGCAATGGAGACAGAAATGCAATTTGTCACCATGAAGCAGTTCAAAAAAGGCTCAATTTTGACTACAGGGGTGTCAAGGATATGATCAGAAGAATGACTCAGTTTCATGAGCCCATGATTGAAGACATCTGGATAGACTTGAGAATAGTGGAAGAGATCAGAAGGATGGACTACAATAGACTGTCTCTAGAGTAAATTGAATATCTAGGGCTTGCAAATATTCCCCTTAATTTGGTTAATGATAAAGATATAATTAACAGTAGATACCTAGTTGAAAAAGTCACTGAATCTGCTCTTCCTCCAATTCAGTGGTCCCAAAAAGAGTTGACTTCTTTAAGGATGAGATTCAAACCAATATTGGCTAACACCAATGATTGGCTACCGACCAAAGGAATCACATTGAAGGAATTCATCACAAGATCAGAGGCTGAATTTTAAGAGGAAACAAGGAAGAGAGTAGAGAATATGACTAAGAGTAAAGGCGACGTTCCTTCTCCTTTTAGGCCTCACAAGCCTAGGATCATCTTTGTGTCAAAGAAATCAAAGGTTGCTAAGAAGGAGCCAAGATCAATAGCTATGGCGGTTGGAGAACAAAGCACTCAAGAACAGATGGTGGAATGGATGGAGATAGATGACAAGCCTTCAAAGAAATAGAGAACTGAAACTCTATCTCCCTAAGAAGGAGCACAACCACTTGCATGGGTTTCTTCATCGCCACCCCAATCCCCTGTGGTAGCTCCTTCACCTCTTTCTACCATCAGCATTCTTTCTTCTGAAGCCTCCTCTCTTTTTGGATTTATTTTTGGTGACCCTTAAGGTGCTTCTGGAGATGTCCTTCGATCCTCAATATCTATCCCTAGTCTCTCATCTCCTTCTTTGAATATTAGAGATAGTTTCGCTATCAACCAGCTAGTGGCCAATACAGTTTCACCTGCTACACCCACTACGCCCACTGTTCCCACTAGTAGTGCAAATTTTACCCCAATAACACAAGCTATAGGGACTATTGCCATAGTAAGTGCTTCTACTTTCCCACCTTGGTTATCAACTTTCACACCCAAAAGGAATAAGCAAGCCATCTCTGCAAATGACTTTGATTTTAGCAATATAGTGCCAGTGAAAGCTACGACCCCCAAGAAACCAAGGATCCTTTCAAAAATGGTCGAGGAAAAGGGACACAAATTTTTGGAGATAGCCAAACCTCCACATGATGCAATCCTAGAAAATTTTGACATGAGCAGCTACTCCATTTCTCGTGTTGAGTTGGGAAAAGTAACTCATGAGGGTGCGAAGAGTGACCTACAGTTTGTAATGGATATCATGGTCCAAAAATTTGACAGAGAGAAAGAGAATAAAGATTATTACAAGGCGAAGGCAGAATAATTGACCGTGGTATTCAGGAGATTCACTTTTGCTCCTAAACTGGCGACCCCAGAAGCCTTTTCCATAGATGATCCTATTATCCAAAAAGCAGAGAAGACCTACATAAAAGGGAAAGTACTTGAAGATTATATAGAAAAGATGAATACGCAAGGAATTTCCTTACTTACATAGGTTGCTAAGAAGACAGAGAAAATGAAGAAAATAAGGACAGATTTAGAAGACCTTGTCTCTCTTATTTCTCAAGATATTGACAGTACAAATAAATATCTTAGCAAGTGGGTAGAGATGAAAGCTCTGAAGAAACGCACCTTAGTGTCAATCAACATCATTTCCAATAAAGATTCCTATGTTGAAATCAAAGAATCACTAATATACAGAATCTAGGTACTTAAGGAGCTGATCGAAGATCTCGAGTCTTCCAAGGATGCTAGTGAGAAAAGTGACACCGGCCTGTTGAACAGACTAGAGGAATTGCCTTGCGGACTCACCTCTAGAGATAATCAATTTCTTTTAGTAGAGGAGATGATTTGAGAATTCAAAGGTATGATCCAAAGGGATTTCAAAGAGAAAGCATTTTCAAAGACTTCTATGGATAACATTTTAGATACTCAGTTAACTCTGGATAATCTAAGAACCAGGTTAACTAGTCATGCCAAAGCAATCACAACATTGAAAGACGCTACAATCAGAACCAAAGTAATCTTCAAGAATACCATTGCGCTAGACATTATAGAAATTTAGGCATCTATCACCATGTATGATACTCATCTGAAGAAGTTTGGTGGCAAGAGTTGAATTATTCCTCCATTCTCTATTCTTTCTTTTTTCTCATGTACTTTTGATATGTAAAAATACATGCACTTTTGTAATATGTAATTACATGTAAAAAATCTAGAAAATATCCCAAAGTCAACACTGACTCATCTTTGACTAGGTTTTCAATATTTTAATCTTTTTCCAATTTTGAAGGTTTCTCCCTATATATAGAGGGAACCTCTTTTGTAAAATATCTCTAGATAATTGAGAGCAAAAACTCTGCTAGAATTGAGACACTTTTTGAGACTTTGTGCTCAATTTGTAAATCATATTTTGTCAAATGAATGAGAAATAAGTTAATTTCAGACTTTGTGTTGAAGTAATTTGTGTTACTTAGGAAATAGTTCTTATGTTCTCTTTCTTGATAATCTCTCATTTGTTCGATTTAATAAGCAAAGTGTGTGTATTGAAATTATATAAAGACGTTTCTAAAGGATAAAGAAAGACTTTTAGCTACTTTTATCTTGGTGACCCTTTTCTCTATTGTAATTTTAGGTGAGGACTTTTGGTTTTGTTTCATTCTAATGTTATGTGTGCTTTGAATCAGTCAAGAAAGCAACGGAAGACTTTGTGCTTTCGCAGGTTTCCTTGTGGACCTTGTTACTACTTTGAGAGATTTTTTGCTATGCGTTGGATACCATTCTTGAAAGAAGAGGAATACTTTCAGTCATTGATCGAGACCTCATTCTTTTATTCTTTGAACATCATCTCTAAAAAAAGAGAGATGGATGGTGTTATACTACCCTGAGTATTATTTTCTATTTATTTATATACATATATAGCATATAAGTGATTCATAGGGAACCTCCCCTTGATGAGAGGAGAGATTTATCTCATTAAGATGTGGTAAACCTACACTTTTTATGGCATAAATCTCCTTGTACTGTGGTTGATATACCCATTTTGTTATTAGTGAGTTGACGACAAAATATTCACCCAACATATTCAAAATAGTTTCATTCTCAACTAATGCTTTGAATACTTTGAAATGTCTGAAAGCTTTTGATTTTTCTTTAAAAACATTACCCAAGTCATACGATAAAAATTGTCAATAAACAACATGAAATATTTCTCACTTTGAGTTCTCATAGGCCCACATAGATCAGTGTGAACAAGCTCTAGCATCTGAGTGGTCAAGTACTCTTTTGTTTTGAACCACCTTCTAGCCTGCTTCCCATGCTAACAAGGTTCACAAAGCATGTCAGATGGCTTTGTAATTTTTGGAAGATTTTTGACTGCTTGCTTCTTGCTAATGTTGACAATATTTTCAAAATTTATATACCCCATTCTCCTATGCCATAGCCAACTTTCTTTAATCTGACTCAAAAAAAAATCTTTGACCTTTGATGTCTGATAGCATATATAAATTATTGCATGTTTTTTGAGCATCTGCAACCAACACATCTGAATCTTTTTTTTTTAATTTCACAACCTTCTACATAAAACTTTAGTGTGTTCCCTTAATAACACATTTGAATTACAATCAAAATATTATGCTTAAGACCTTATACATAAAAAATATTTTCAATTTTAGTTCTACCATTATCCAAACTTAGTGTACCTTTTCTAAAAATTATGGCAGTAGTATTGTCTCTGAATTTCACTATGCCACCATTGATCTTATTCAAGGTTATGAACTTGCTCTTGTCTCTTATCATGTGCCTCAAACATCCACTATCAATGAACCATGGATTTTTTTCATTTATTGCATGCAAAGTTATTTACACCAACATAGATTTTTTAGATTATTTCTTTTACCATGAACCTATCTGAGCTTTCTTCTTGATGAATGGAGCCTTGAAACTTTGGTCCTTTTTGATTGAATCGAAAATGCTTCTATAGTACTGAGCTATGTGTCCAGATTTGGTGTAATTGTAACATATTATGGCCTCTTTATTAAATCTTGATAGAGGAATAAAAGACTTGTGGCTTCTGCTTGACTCTATGAATTTTCTTCTCTTTATTTCTGAAATTGTTAGCCCTTTTTTGACATTCTATTTTCTTATTACTATATCCATTACAATAAAAATAGTAACCATAAAAATAGGACCTGTTTGTGTATCTCTAACCTAAATACCCTTTGTAGCTCTATTCCCTCCAGCCTTCTTTATTTGAGATGTCCTCTGTATTCTTAACTTCTTCCCTTTTTATTTTTTTTTTTGTAAGAGTTTTAGCATAGCTCTTTCCATTTTCTTTGTTTATGAAATTAGTGACCTCCTCTTTCTCTTTTTCAAATCCAATACTTGTCTTATCTAACATTGATCTTTGATTTTCTAATACTTGTCTTATTCAACATATTAGTGCTATTCTCAAATTTTGAAGCATTGGTTGTTCTATCATTGATTGCTTTATTTGTTTTCTCAAGATCTACTTTTTAAAGAAGAAATTTCAATAACATACCTTTCATATTATTTAATTACTATTTTAAACTATGCCATTAGATCTTCTTCATTCTTCTTGGCTTCTTTAAAGTGTGTTTGTAGATCTTCAATTATTTCCTTTGACTCCTTTTCATTTTTCTCAATTTGGAGCTTTAATCTTCGATTCTTCTTTTCAAGAGCTTTTAACTCTTCTAAGGCACAAATGAGTTCTCCTTCTAGATTCACTTCAGATTCATCATGTTATTCTTCTTGATCATCTATACTTTTGATTGTAGAGGCATCTTCATGTATTCACTCTTCTTATTCTGAATCACTGACTCTACTATCTTTAGCTGAGCTAGGATCTTTAGAATACAAACTCTTCTTCTTGAATCCCTTCTTGAATTTACCTTTGAAATTCTTTTTGTATGTAGACTTTCCTTCTTCATTGTCATCATTACCCTTATTTGGGAATTTAGCTACAAAATATCTAATCTTTCCATAATTAAAATATTTAAAAGGTAATTTTTCTTGATATTTACCTGTGCTTTTTTTTTGGCTTGTGAATGAATAAAGATCCATTGTCATCTTCATCATCACTAAAACTATCACTTGATTGTTGAATCTTAGCCTTCTCTTTATTTGATGTCTTGAAAATATCTTCTCTTTTTGAGGGTTTATCTTGTTCAGTCCACATCTCATATGTTGTAAGAATACCATGAAACTCATCCATATTTAGCTTGGCTAAATTCTTCATCTCTTCAATTGCCAAAACTTTTGCATCATATCTCAATGGTAGAGATCTCAAAACTTTTTGAACCATAGTTGATTCTTCTAAATTTTGTCCAAGACCTTGAATATGATTAATTATTTGATCAACCCACAACTTGGTATATTTTTTAATTCTTCCATATTCAAACTCTCAAATTGTCTTCTAAAATTTTGAAGCTTAGCTTCCTAAACCTTTCCATCACCTTTGTAAATATTTTCAAGTTTTACCCAAATTTTATGAGTAGATTTACATTGCATAACTTTTTCAAATTTTGATTCACATAAACCACATAAAATAATATTTAAAGCTTTAGCATTATTTTCACTTGCCTTTTTTTCTGATGGAGTAGTTACAAGTGTCGGTGGCTCTTCATATTCCTCCACCACTACTTGCCATATGTCAAATCCAAGGGACATCAAATAAGTCTTCATCCTTATGCTCCAAAAAACATAATTCATCCCATCAAATAAAGGTTCCTTATTTGTAAAAAATACTTCATGTGATGTAGCCATCGTGCTTTCCTGATCTACCTTCAAGCTGTAAAATTTTTTCTAAAGGAACCTGCTCTGATGTCAATTGTTAAGCATGAAATATATTGAGAGGGGGGTAAATCAGTATATTATATATCTTTTTACTTAATTTGATTTATTTTCTTTAACCAATTAATCACACATTCCAGATATGTAACAAAATTAAAATAATAATATGCACCACACAAGAGAGAGAGAGAGAGAGAGAGAGAGAGAGAGAGAGAGAGAGAGAGAGAGAGAGAGAGAGAGAGAGAGAGAGAGAGAGAGAGAGAGAGAGAGAGAGAGAATTTTTATGTGAAAACCCAAAGTGAGAAAAACCCATGGAGAACAATCTCAAGTATATGAATGAACACCAACTCAAAATACAAAATTCACAATTACCAACTTGCAGGAGCACCAAACTTTTTTCGAGCACCAACACAACAACTATTTGTGAGCATCAACCCCTTGCAAATATTTGTGATCACCAACCCACAGGAGCACCAATCCCTCTTGTGTATAAAACACAACTATCTCTCAATGTTTCTTACTCTATAGATGATAGAAATCTACAATATCTCTTGTTTTTCTCTCTTTGAAAATAAATACAAACCATGCACTCTCTTGCATATTACAAATGGATTCTCAAGATTTTATTTATATCTTTCCAAATGACCTTTGGCATTCACCCTTTGTGACCCTTCAATCCTCTTGGAAAATGGCACCAAACTTGCATGACCCTTCGTATTCTTGCATTTGAAAAGTCATATGGTGACCCTCATAAGCAAAAGCATCCTTTCCTCTTTTGTCTTTATCTTGGTGACTTTTCATATTCCTCAAAGTGTCCCTTCATGGGAAAATGTGCCATACCTATTTTGTCTTTACATGGTGACTCTTGGAATTCCTCAAGATGACTTTTCATGAGAAAATGCATCCCATTCCTCTTTCGTCTTTTACCTTGTGACTCTTTGACTTCTCTATGGGCCCTCTTTTGAATTATATGCAACCAAAAATATATTTATTAATATTAAATAAATATTAACACACATTAGCCAAGATATGAATATTAAAAGCACCATTAAATGTAATGGTGCCTTTATCACCAATAATGATAGAGCTTTGACATTAATGACAATATTTCCAAAAATGCATTCATTTTTTGAGGTATTTGAGTGTGATGTAGGACACACATTACATATACATTATTAGATGCTAGATTCCATTCTACCAATGGCCATGCCTATGTTTTAGATGTTAGAATATAATAGGTTATATCTTTTTATGAACTCAAATGCAATGTTGAACTCCAAATCTGACAAATGTCTTTCTAAATTAGTCATATTTTACATTGTGTTACATATATGTGTTACCTTGATAACAATATGTAATTTATACATATGCATGGAATATACAGTATTTACTTATTCTATGCTTCTAAGATGATGTTTACTTTCTTGTATAATAGGCTTAACATTGTTTACTTATTTTCTATGCCCCTTGGCCCTTGTATGCAAATTGCTTGATCATCTATATGATATCCTTTTTTGGTGTGTGTTACATTTGAACATGTCTATTTATTATAAACCTTAGCATTATGTGTGAAAAACATTTATTTATACAATATTTGAACATGCCCCATGTACGTGGCCCTTGGCCTTATTGCATGACATGGTGTGACACTATTATATGTTGAGTTTGTACGCTTGTTGATATTGAATATCCATGCCATGATAATTATTATGAAATTTTATGAATGGATACTTTAATACATACTTAAATTATATATCTATCTAGACATGACACTTGTGTACCTCATATTTAGTATGTTACATACATGTTTCAATGAAAATTGCAATTCTATGATGACATACTTCTCAAACATGTTGGCATAATACTATATGATCATATCTTTATCACATGATATAATTAAATCTTATTTTGAGATGAGTTACTTGTAGACTACATCCCTCATCTAAAAAGGGTGGCATAACAATGGGCTTGTCTTAGAGATCCAAACCTTCATGAATAGATTTGGGGATAAAATATAGGTTAAAAAAATATAAATTACATGTTTTCAAAGATTCAAAATGATTCAAAAATCAAGTACATGATATAAACTCACATATTAATATATATTCTAGGGGTATTTGACATGCACATGCACTCACTCAAAGTACATATTATACAGGCTTGAATGCATATGCATGAGCATGTAAAAAATAATAATAAGATCAAAATTACAGATTATAAATACATTTATAATTGAGAAAATAGATGCAAATAATTTTATATCATTGACACACATTCAAGGAGAATTATACTTATTCATGCTCACGATTATTCAAAGATGAAAAATTCAAAGTTTCAATGTTTAAAAGTTTAAAAGTTTCAAAATGAAAATTCAAAGGAAAAATATTAATTTCAAAGAAAATTTTATTTGCAATGTGGTCATGATGGGGGCCATGAATATTATTCATTCCCTTTCAATCATGAAAATTAGAATCTATATTTATCTATAGTGGTTTGATTCAAATCTATGTACGTGTTGTACATTTGAGTCTATTGACACTCAATGTCCTTGGCATCACTTCTAGTGAACCTAGCATGGTTCCACCTTTTTGGATTAGTAAATTCGGTACTATGCCCATTTCATGAGATTTGGGATAATGCATCTTTCCAAATTAAGAACTTGATTAGTTATTCAAATTTAGACTTGATCACTCTCAATTTTCTATTGGTTTAAATTCTAAAAATGATTCAACAAGGGACCATAGTTTTTCATATTTAGTTACAGGTTATAGGGTGATTTAGTATCACATACATATAATTGTACTCCTTGCTCTCTTTTCAATTTTTTAAATTTCAAAGTTAAAATTTTAAAAAAATTTAAATGAAAAAAATTAATACTTCATGAGCTATTATAGGGTTTTGATAAAATGAGAACCCTACACAATTGAAGTAACTACTCAAAGACAAAGTCCACACCTAGATTTAATTTTATCTCCTTTTACTCTAGTAATGATATTACTAGATTAAATGGGAGGAAAATGTAGCCACATAAATTTGGTCACAAGTACTTGACAATGTTAATTCTTGACATATTCATAACCACATAACTTGCATTCAATTACACAAATCTTATTTTTCATTTCTCTAAGACATTTATCTATATTCAACCTCAACCCTTAGTTTTCCATTATCTCTAAAAATAACATTCAATGCCAAATGCTAAATTTTATTAAAATCACCATCAAATTATTTCTATCTCAGGATCTAGGTCCCTAAAATTTATAGATAAGTTTGTGTGATCTGAATAGAGGTACGATGTGTCACTGTCCACTTAGGCTAGTCACATCTTGCACTAAATAATGACTACTTACTAAATTTAAAATCAATCTTTTGGGTCTTCCTACACATTTCATAAGGTTGGGTAGAGAAAATTGTCAAAAGATTTGCCTATAAATACATATAAACATTTACATCAATTTCTATTCACTTGGTACAAGCTTATACACTCCTCCACATTGAAAAAATCTACCATATTCTTCCCAAATTTTGTATTATTTATAAAGAGCAGTCATAAGCCATTTATACACTCCTACACATTGAAAAAATATGCACATATTCTTCCCAATTTTTGCATTATTTATAAATAGTAGTCATAAGCCAAGTCAAGATCCCTTTAAAATAAGTTAAGAGCTATCATTATCAAGTATACAAATAATTTTATAGCTGCATACATATATTAGCAAAATCACACATTCATTATAGATGAGAGAACTACATGGGATTGACTTACCTCTTTGGAATATTAGATACATAGGAAATGGTCAATCATGAAGGGGGTGATTAAGGTTAGCTCAGCCCATTACACTTCCCTCTTTTTTTGTAGGTTTTTAAGATATCAAAATATCTTTACAATTTCAAAGGAAAGTGAATACAAACAATGATTTCTACGTGATGAAACCCTAAGTGTAATATCTCAAATTTATCATCATCTATAGTGTAATAGGTGTAACTATTAGTTCATATACACAATCAAGTCAAAAAAGTCAATGATCAATGGATTTGGGTGCACTTCACTACTTTCCTACAACAAACCTATCCAAAAATTGTTACAACCATGCCTTAGAGTGCATTTTATCTGTTGTTGGTATGTTCACTTAGTAGGGTTGTTATAGGCCGATTGACACTTTGACCACTTATTACAACTATCCTCATTATATTTCTATGATTATGCTATCTTGATCATTGGTTGTGATTGACTCAGTATATAATTAGATGTGCATACCTACTTTAGTTATGACATATTATTTTATTATGTTCATATCATATTTTATTTCTACTTGATGTATATTTTTGGAGCAAGTACTTCTAATGTTCTATTCGGTGTTTATAAAAATAGGTCGAGTGAGCTAGGCTCATTGGTGGACTTTGGCTATTTGGAAAATAAGGGAAAGATTATGAGTAGTTAGGTTTGTACCGATAGGTAAAACAACATGTGGTAGTTACAACCATGGTTTGTATTGATTCTTTTTATTTTAGTTACTTCATATTTTATCATTTTTTTGTCAATGTGTGTGTGATTGTTATGTCATTATTTCACAATTATGATTTGCTTAGATTTAATGTGTCATCAGGTAGTTATTATTGGCCTTAGTTTATGTCACATGTTCAAACCCCATTTTGAGTGTGTAGGGTTTCTTTGATGTTGTTGGTTTAAATTCTTACTTTCTTGTGTTTATATTAAATTGTTTGATTATTAAACCTTAGTCATGGAACTATAATGTTATAATGGGTCCCTCTAGTGTGGTTAGACCAAGAATTGGTTCTTTATGCCCCATAGTATTATTACGTTGAATTATCTTGGCTTATGTTATAATGAATTGGTTCTTTGACTCCCATGGACTTATAATGAGTTTGATTCACTAAAAAGGGGATTTTTTGTATTATTATGTCTTAACCTATTTTGACTTCCTAGACATATTATGGATATCTCATTTCATGAAAAAGCTTAAGTTTGACATGATGCTAAATTGGGCATGACTTGGAATTGTTAGTATTTTTTTAAACTTGGTGCCTTAGTAGTTTTGGGTGGAAAGTTTGGGAGAGATTTGAGAGAAGAAGCTTGTGAAAAATCATTTGGGGGGTAGTTGAAAAACTTGAATGCTTCATCCTGGTCTGGCACCCCACTACCGCCATTATTTTTTGCATTAACATTTTTTTTGGTAAAACCCCAACATGGATCCCGTACCTAGTAGCATGGTGTGAGAGGTGGAATTTTTTTGAGGTAATTTTTATTATTTTATAAAGAAGCCATGGCATTCTACCACATACATGAGAGTTGGGGAAAAGTCGAGGTCAACTATGGGTGTAGAGACTTGAGTCCTCCAAGGTATGCAATTAAAATGTGGGGGCAAGGAAAAGAAATATGGAACCTATAACGTGGCCTCACTATCACCTTATATCATTCCAAGTGAGTAGATTTATTGTTTTGAAGGAAACTGATGGGGATATTATTTTTATTGTACAATAGTTTTTGAGCAAAGCTTTGAATGAAAATTTTAACCATTATGGTTTCATTATGAAGTCGGGAGACTTCACAATGAACCCATAATGTATTAATTTAAATAAATCCCCATTGTGGGATGTATTGCACTTTCCCCATATCTTTTTGTACTTGATGGTATTTAAACTATGTAGTGTTGGGCGACCTTGGAGGGTCAGATTGGGAACAATTCATGTTTACCACCTTGTTTATGCATGGTGAATTAAAAACTAAACTTTATTACCTTAATTTTTAAAGTAGAACCCCATTTCAATTTGAGTTACTAGTTGTTGTTGCTAAATCCCTAACAAGGTGAACAAATTTAATCTTTGTCAGTGTTCTTAAATTTAAATTTTATTTTGATATACATTAGCTACAAATCAACTAATTATACCCTCCGCTTCCATGAATAAATTCATTGCACAATTGGAACCCTGTGTGACCATTATGACCTTATTGTGGAAAAAGGGAAAACCAATGAGTTTACCATGATCAAATCTCCTTAGGACTATGTTTCATTACCAGATTTGTATGATGAAATGTAACTATTTTATATTATAAGTAAGTTGAATATGTATGTATGTATGTGTGTGTGTGTGTGTGTGTGTGTGTGTGTGTGTGTATATATATATATATTTATGTGTGTGTGTTTGTGTGTGTGTGTGTGTGTCTGTATATATATACACATTTATATACATATACATATATATGTACACACACACACACACACACAAAAAAAAAAAATATATATATATATACATACATATATGGGATGTTTTAGTCCTTGAATTCCCTTGTGCTGGGAGGTTATTATGGGGCGTAACCCTTTTTGTAATTAGATTGTTTTTCTTTTGATTAATGAATGTAATCATAACTCCCTATATAAATCACTGTTGATTTTATAGGCATGTGGGAGTTAATATAGCTATATGGGAAATAATGGAATGTTGGTTTAAGCTCCACCAATTATTTAATTGTTGAAATACTTCATAGCTCCATTAGTCGAGGGGTTTCATTTGAGAAGCACTCTTCAACAAATCAGTAGTTCATTGGTTAAAATAAATACTTGTAGTGATTTAATTCATTAAATACAAGAAAGGGATTGATGGGTTTCAACACAGTATTGAGTCATTGCCCATAAATTCTGACATACAAATCAATGGGTTGCACAAATTTACCTAGCTTCATGTGAATTTATATCCCCCTTGATTGAATCGAACTATCCTCAGATTCTGGAAATTATTTTTATTAAGGGCATGTTGATAGCTACTCCTTTTTATTAGATGGATGACTATGATTGTGTTGTTGCAACTATTATCATTTTTTATCTTGAATAAATGACTGTACATGTGGGTTATGAATGAAATGTTGTCTTATAAAAACCTATGTTTTGAAGGATAGTTTCCCCTATGGGTGTTAGTCAATACTTGACCCTTTTTATTATTGTTTATTACCCGATGTTTCCCCCTTTTTAGTCATTTGATTTTTGCAAAGTTGACCATGGATTATGTCACTTGTATGCTCATAATTTCCTAGTAAAACCCAGATGTTTGATTCCACTATCTAACTAATGATCGGGGTGGTCAAGGTCGTAGATGGTTGGGCTCATCAGGTTGTACCTTGGGGTTTTGGTATCTTGTGGATCAAGTATTTATCATCTATTCATTGGGTTTTCATGCTTACAATTACTAATTCTAGTTTGTTTAGTATATTATATAATTGCTAATGATTATAGTGGTTTCATTGATGTAAATGATTCTTATAATCACACTATAATTCCAATGATATAACATTATTATGTTAGCATCTTGAAGAGATATACATGCATGGTGATGCATACCATATGTAGGGTAGCATCACAATGCATGTGTATCAATTGTTCACTAAATCTATCATGTAATTATGATTCTCCATTCCTATTATATGGCGGCAACATTGTACTCTTGTAGTTACATTATGGGATCGATGCTAGATTTTAAAGTTCATTATTCTATTGTAAATTAATAATTGATTAATATGATATGAACAATAACATTATAAATAGTTATACTTCTTTTTTATTCATATATGTTGTCATCTTAATATTTATATACTGATGTTGTTACTCTTGTTTTAAATCTAGACATGAAGAGTATTTTACCTGAACAACATTATATGCTTTAGTATGGAAACTCTTAATTATCTAGTAAACTTATATGGTTATACTTAAACATGTAAGGTAGTATTATAGTAGTATGAATAAGAATTCAAATTTGGTCTTGAATGGAAACTGATTATTATTACTAAATTATTGATTTTAGTATGAATTTATCCTTGTTTCAAAAGTATGAGAAGTCG
The DNA here is from genome assembly GCA_037957365.1 of Torreya grandis. Classification (NCBI taxonomy): domain Eukaryota; kingdom Viridiplantae; phylum Streptophyta; class Pinopsida; order Cupressales; family Taxaceae; genus Torreya; species Torreya grandis. Next base: position 2,859,074 of record JARHVA010000452.1, read on the forward strand.
GCCTTAATAGATGAAGTTTTGAAACAATGATAAATGTTTGCTAACCATGATTCTAGTTAATTATTTCAGAAAAATTATGTATGTTGTGTATTACTTTGGTAATTAGTATTTTTATTTAGGTTACCAACATGATATTGATACTTTTATAGATTATGATGAGATTTTGATATGTTTAAATGAAAATTTGAAGCAATATGGACTTAATATTGTTGCTAGAAATCTTGCAGCTAGTCTTGTCAAACTCTTATGTGTTGTCTGAATAACTTAAGCCATTAACCGGTTATACATTCTTATGTACTGTTGTGTAAAAATGGGTTATATACATCCATATTAAGAATCTGTTCAAATTTATTAGAGTGAGTATATTTCAACATCCAATGATCACGCTAATAGATAGCATAAACTACTCTATACCCTCTTCAGAACTATGGGTGTAACGATTACCTTACATAAGTATTAGTATTTTCATTGACTCTAAAAGTCTTAATGTGGAAATTTAGTGTATACCTAGCTATCTATAATCTTGTTAATGGTTATTTATATGTCTTATTATATGCTTCCTCCTTACTAGATATACTCTCTCATTAGAGGGCAACCTCTTCTAACTATTATGGTTTCAATTTAATATGCATTAGAATGGCATGGCGTATTGAAATAAAAAAATCATATATGGCTTGATTGTGTTATAGATTCCACTCAATAAAATATATAAATTGACTAGTGTTGTCTTTCATTAGTAAACCATGGATATAATGGTTAGTTGGACATTGGTGTCTATATTTATGACACTTGAAGTTAACTAATTGAAATCATTGCATACACTTATTAAATGTAAAATTAAATTTCACTTGAATTAAGTTCTATAAAATAAATTCAATCTAGTAATATATATAAATTGATTTCCACCTTGCATTAGTAAGCCATGGATATATTGGCTAGTTTGTTTAGACCTTAGCATCTATGCTTAGGGGTGCCTGAAGTTAATTATTTTGAAACTTGTTTTTACGAACACTTATTGTTTAAGTAATTAAGTGGTATAGGCTTTGACTAATCTAAAATAGCCTTTCGTGTGTGTGTGTGTGTGTGTGTGTGTGTGTGTGTGTGTGTGTGTGTGTGTGTGTGTGTGTGTGTGTGTGTGTGTGTGTGTGTGTGTGTGTGTGTGTGTGTATTACAACCATGTTGTATGGCATTGGTTAAATTGTTAACTTATAATTTTGGGAGAACGCAACTGATCATGTTTTCATTTTGGATAATGATTAAAGCCTATAGTAGTTTTATGGAAACTAATACTCTCCCTATCATAAGGGCATGGATCTAAATCCACTTCAATTTGGATAATATAGGTATGAGGACTTGTATACATATTTCCTCACATCTTGTTGTCAGATAAAACATTTGAAACTAAGTAATGTAAAAAAGCTCATAACTGGTAATGATAAGTCACCGTATTAAATTATTCAATATCAATTCTCTCTCTTATGGGATTATTGTTTTTATGAAAATATAAGTGTACCTAAACTCCATTGGATAAGTGTATGGTGCTATGGATACAAAATCCTAGATTCAATTTATGGAATCTCAATAAATAGCTCTATAGAGTTGCCTAGTCCATTGTTGGTTACATTGGTAATTGGTTTTGTATGTCATACCAGTTGGTTAGACTTCCCTTATGTATTGATCTAAATGATTACAAATGAAGTCCACTTTGAGACATCTTTTATATAAGATGATTTAATGATAGAAGTTGATATATATATATATATATATATATATATATATATATATATATATATATATATAATCTTGAGTAAATTTTATTATTGCTCTCTACCATGATCAGATTTAACATCGAGTTAGATGCTAGGGTGGTCTACTCTAAAGTACTCTTGGCTGTTACATACATAGTAGCTATATGTATGAGAGGATGTAGCTATTATCTTCAGGTCTCAAACATGACTCTATTAGATACCTCAGATATTGAGTAGGGTTAATTGATCACTAAATGGTCCTATTGATGGGAGTTACCAACACTTGTATAGAGTTTGGAGTCTATTAGTGTGTGTATTCACATCGATATACCCCAAACTATATACTCCTGAGCAAGGATGCACTCCCATATAGAACTCTTGACTGGTGACTTAATCTTAGATACATGTCAAATGTTGACTGAAAGAGTACAAGTTAGGAGAACCCTTGTATGTAACTCCTTTTAGATGTTGTCTCACATCATCTGGTTATGTTTGGTCCTGACACACAGTACCACTTTTTACTCTCAAGTGAAGTAATTCTCTATTTTTTTGGGTTGTTTTAGAAATATCTCCTACTTCTACTTTTAATCTATCATTTCTAGATTTATGTTTTATGTCAATCACAGTCAACTGAGATGAGTCTATAATCAATATTTTGGAGTGCACTATGTCATTTTACACCTATAACATACCTATCTTGGTCTTATTTTTAATTTTATACTTGATACTGAGCCTGCATAGTCACCTCTTATTCTAATTTTCACATTCAAATAGTCAAATACATCAACATAGATCATTATGTGAGCTAAGTTTATTTCTTCTTAGTACTTTCCCAAAATAACACATTCCATTTGAGTGATTTGTCAACATAATAATAGTTAATCATTTGTATAACTTTACCATTATGATATTTCCTATTTTACACCTATATTACCAACACTTCTTAATTCATTGAGCGTTTTATAAAAAATAGGGTGAAATACTAGTCAAAAATAAGAACACGAGGATATATGAAAGTGCATCAATAATAACCATTGATTCATAATGATATGATATCAATCATCTCCACCACTTTGATATAAGAAGTACAAGAAGAAAGAGAGATTTGTGCATCAATGATGATAAGTGATCTCTTAAGAATGAATTATGGCCGTCCATCACTAGATCAAAGATAAATGTTAATAAGCTATAGGCAAGTAGTATATCAATGAGCACCATTGATCTCACACAACTAATTTTCATTATCCATCACTAATGTAGTGCATAAGGAAAGAAACACTAAGAACATCATCATAAGATTACATTCCATTGATCTAATTAAAATTAAATCTTAGTCATTAATCTTCCCATGGTACATTAATGAATGTTATCTAACTAGATGCAATGCACTAAGCCAATAAAAAATGGACTTATCGACTTTATTAGAATTATACACTCATCAACTTAAGACAACATACAAGTCATATGTATTCCTATCAAATGATTTAAGCTATTTTTTACATTAAATAAACATCACATAACTCTAAAATTGCATAATAAATTTAAGTTAAAATACACAAGGACTATTAAAAGGCTTTATAACATCAAATTTAATCAATTTGAGAAACAAATTCCAAGTATTTCTTATTATATTCAATTTATCTATTTATAATTCATATATTTTTTATCATGCCTCCTAAGAAGGGTTTTATGAAAGAGAAACAAGCCAATGAAGAAAATTCATTTAGGAAGAGATCTAATTATACAAGTGGGGATTCTCCCCTTAAGATTACTAAGCCTATCAATTATACTTTAATGAAGTATGATGACAATATCGTACAATTTTTATACTTAGGTAACCCTAAGAAGACATTTCTCAATGAAACCAACTTGTTACAATACTTCAAAGATGATTTGGAGTATTAGGGACCTCAATCTAAGAAATGAGAAATACTAGGGTTGTAAGTTATTCAAACATGTCTTGGAATGCTCCAATTCTAAATAATATATGTGCCACATCTATAACTATTACTTTGGTAAATTGGTAGTACCTAATGTTCATGTAGACCCAAACATTATTCTATGGACCACCTAGATATTTTATTTAGAAATTAAGATTGTTAAGAATGATCGAAGGGAAAGTGGCATTGAGTCTCACACCTAGGTATATCTACCAATTGTTTAAATTATAGACAAAATGATTCAAGCCCTTGGATTCTAAGGAGGAACTCTCATTCATGAGAAAATTTAATGTGATGATGGCCATGTGGCACCCACAACATGCTTTAAATTTTTTCTAGGGAATGTTGTTGGCATTTAAGGCATCCATATTTTTTTATTACTATGGACCATCCAATGGAATCCTAATCCCAATGTTGGGTAATGAAGAGGAAGTAGTTACTAGCCCTATTCATTCAAAGATATTAGGGGATACATTAACCTAGTTTGATTCATGCTTATATAGTTGGGGTAAGTATTTTTCAGACAATGTGCCAAGCTTTAGATGGTATAAAAAATGGAATTAAATATGATTTTAAACACTACTCTAATTTGTACAACCTATAAGTATACTTGTTTGGAAAAACAAAATTTAGATTAAAGTTGGATATACATTTCTAGATAGAGGGTCAACTTAGAAAAATTCAATTCAGATGTGTAATTAAGTTATAAACAGACATAACATAGGATATATATATATATATATATATATATATATATATATATATATATATATATATATATATAGTATCATTGATATATTTGATGTTGAATTGGATCAAAAAGAGAGGATTTATAAAGGCAAAGGAGGATTTATAAGGCCTTATAATATTATAAGACATCCTGAACAATATTGGGAACACTGGTACATCTAACCTGACCACATTGATTTTTGGATATATGGTTGTAACACGTTATAGGTCTACTCCCTAAATTTATACCAAATAGGTTTCTAGTGATATATATATATATATATATATATATATATATATATATATATATATATATATATATATATATATATATATATATATAGTATCATTGATATATTTGATGTTGAATTGGATCAAAAAGAGAGGATTTCTAAAGGCAAAGGAGGATTTATAAGGCCTTATAATATTATAAGACATCTTGAACAATATTGGGAACACTGGTACATCTAACCCGACCACACTGATTTATGGATATATGGTTGCAACACGTTATAGGTCTACTCCCTAACTTTATACCAAATAGGTTTCTAGTGTTAGAATTCATGAGACAATTTTGGGCACACTAAATGATTTTGGTGGAGTTTCAAAGGGAACATTGATAGAAGTGATGATTTTACTTTTGTGGATAGATAAACTTTGAGAATCTTACTATTAATTATGAACACATGGAACATAGGTTCCAAAGTATTTGGGACATCAAATCATATGACCTTGAAGGGGTCATTGATGTCAAGGAGACCACTGGAAGGCATTTTGAATACTACAATTTTTAGAAGATTAATGATGAATTATCAAGGAATATGGATGACTTGACTAAAATTGGAGAAGTCAAAATAAAGTTTAGAGAATATGAACTCTAGAAGAGAGGAGAAGGGAAAAAAATTAATAATAATCTTAAAGCATTCCTTCATATATCAAATAAAAAATCCTTTTGAAAAAGATAAAATTTATCCTTGATGAATTTAATAGAAGAGAAATATTAGTAATTTTGGGAATGAGAATTGAAAGTAGAGGTGAAATAAATGTGAGGTCTACACCCATGTCCCCACTTACACAAATGGAACATAAAAATATTAATCCAACAGTGAATTGAAGCGCAACCAAGGGAAGTCCAATTGTTTGAAATACTTCATAGTTAGGACATCACATTATATTAAGTATAATTACTATATATAGTTAATATGGGAGTTATTCTAAAAATTTACATAAATAAAGAATTGAATAGTTTATAGAGGTTAGTTTATAAAGTTTGATTCCTATTAATAAGGAAATTATTAGCTTATGTATATAAGTTTCACTTTTTAGTTTTTCTCCTACAGTGAACTATAGGAATCACTTGAAACAACAAGGGTCGTGTAGTGGCTAGTCCCTAACTTTATATTTATAATTGGTTGTATGCTTAAAATTGCATTAGAAGAGTAATGAATTAAATATATACCATGAATTATATTACCATTTAAAACAAAATGTTATATAAATTCATGATTTACAAACCCTATCTCTATATTGATAATTGTTTATGCTTGAAATTATATTAACATTTGAAATGCAATGTTAATAAATTCATGATAGTAAGAGTCTACTATTAAATGTTATTACAATGCCACAAATGATAACAATTTCTCTCTTTTAGACATAATTTTAGTATGTATCAATTATCAACACATGGTCAGCTTGGACACCAAAACATAAGTAATTTTTGGCCAATTTAAGTATCAGATTTGTTATGAAGGTGATCCTTCTCTTTGTCAAATTCAATTACTGATACTAGCTAAACTAAATATAGTTCATAACATCCACACCAACCTTGAAATATCCAAAGTTTAACATGTAGTATAGTTTGTAATGTGACAAATAGTACAATCATGAATTATAATTGATTCATGTGAGTATGGACATAATGCCTTGATTATCCTCTATAATTTATAATTATCAAGAATTTAAGTTACTTTCTAAATGGTCTCCTCTGATCTTTATGGTAAAAGCATTGTCAGCTACCCAATTTCTCCAAGGTAAGGGATAATAAATAGGTGAATACTGGGATTATTAGGCATAAAAAAGTTCAAAAAATGGAAATGAATTCATAAAAAAAGCTAAACTCTCTGAAAATGGAAACCTTTATTTTGTTAAATTGATGAAATTCAGATGAATAAAACAAAATCTTTCAAAGTGAAATTGAAAAAATAGAACTATTTTAGGATTCAATAGAACCACTAGGTTAGGGCTCATGATTTTTTAGCTATTCAAGGGGAAAATGGATGACATAAATTCCACTATGATAAGATGTTGGAAATTATGGTGGGAACTAACTGTGCAAAATTTGAAGCTCTATATTGAGCTATTGTGAAAACATAAGACAACATAATTTGGCCAGCCTTCTTGGGTACTGTATATATAGTGAGATTGATAGTTCAAATGTGAAAAGCTTGTTTCTCACAGAAATAATTCCTTCTATTTCAAATAGCCTTCTAAAAGAGAATCTTGGTGAGATGTGGTAGTTTTAAATCCCCTACAAATGGAAATGTTGAAGCATATGCAAGGTGTATGAACTATTTCACAAAATCATTGGTAGGAAGGGGGTTTGATGGCTGTCCAAAAATAGATTGCTATAGAAATGTGGACAACATAAAATAAACACACAAAGATGAGAGAGAGAGAGAGAGAGAGAGAGAGAGAGAGAGAGAGAGAGAGAGAGAGAGAGAGAGAGAGAGGATTTAAAAATAATAAATAAATATATTATATTTTCCTTTCAAAAAATACATGCAACAACATTTATACAAACTGATGCAGAACTGCTACTCTATTCCTTTGATTCACCCCAATCTCTAAAGTTGTTGAACAATCACTATGCTACTACACATTCACCTTCTACTCTCTACTATTCTATTGTTCCCTGTTGTTGCACACTCTTATAATCTCTACTGGAACATTCCCTTTGCTTCTACCGTAGGCTTCTTTCTCTCCCTGTCTTGCTTTCTCCAAAAAACTTCCCCTCTCTAAAAATTGATGGAAAACTTCCACTTTGTCTCTTTTGCATGCCCAAAAAATAGGTGCTAAACCAATTTCAAAATCACCTACCATATTCAATGCTTTCATAGAAAGCGGTTGCGGGGTAGATTTGGAAACGTTCCCCAAAACTTGGTGCAAGGGCAACTAGAATTAAATGATGTGATGGAAGATTAAATTTCAACACTCCCCCTTAATCTGAAGTCACCTATCATTCAATAATTTTCTTTCCAAAACTGATCTCTGAAGCTAAACCTTTGCATTTGCATTTCTGGATCTGATCTTTGAAGCTATTTCTATCATTTTGGACCACTTCCAAAGTACCTTTTTGCATCTCCAGAGCTAAACCTATAATCCATAGCTATCCTAATGAAATCCATAGCTAGACTAATGAAATCCATAGTTGGACTGATGAAATATGTAGTTGGAATAGAAAAATCCATAAATAGACTGACAAAATCTATAGCTAGACTAACAAAATCCATAGCTAGACTGTCAAGATCTGTAGCTACCCTATTGGAATCCATAGCTCTATTGTAACTATCTTTGTGGGGATGCACACCTCCTAAGCTATCTACAATGACTAGCCTATCTCTTAGGCATTCAAAAGAATCTTTTGGCAATGCCTTGGTAAAGATGTCAGTGATCTACTGCTCAGATCCATAATATTGTAACTCAATCTCTCCTCATTCTACCAAATCCCTTATGAAGTGAAAATAGATCTCAATGTGTTTGATTTATCCATGGAAGACTGGATTCTTTGTCAAGGCTATTGATGAAACGTTATCACAATGAATGGCCGTACCATCTTCTTGTTACTCATTCAAATCTCCAAGGATCCTTCTAAACCAAATAACCTGACATGCTACTACATTTGTTGCAATATACTTAGCTTCTACTTTGAAGAGAGAGACAATGGGTTGCTTCTTGAATGCCCATGAAATTGTTCCTAAACCTATGTGAAAAACATAACCTGATGTGCTCTTCCTATCATGTACATTACCTGCCCAATCACTATTTATGAAACCAACTAGCTTAAACTCATTATATGTACCATACAAGATGCCATAACCTGATGTGTCATTCACATATCTCAGGATCCTCTTTTCTACTTGATAATGCATGTCTTTAGGTTGCTCCATGAACCTAGAAATCAAACTTACTACATACATCAAATTAGACCTAGTAGTTGTCAAGTACATGAGGCTTCCAACCATGATCTTATAGAGGGTTGGGTTTACTTCCTTTTTGATGACCTCTTTACTTAGTTTTAGACCTGTAGTTGTTGGTGTTGGGGTAGGTATGTTATTCCCCATTTAAATCTCTTCACAATCTATTTGTCATAGTTAGTTTGTGAAATAAATATGCCATTCTCTATTTGTTCAACCTCAATGCCAAGAAAATACTTCAGCAAACCTAAGTCTATCGTATCAAACTCATTCTTCATTACCTCTTTGAAATCAACAATGAAGAGATCACTATTTCGAGTAGAAATTAGATCATCTACATATAAAACAACAATCAAAATATTACCTTCAACTACTTTGATGTAAAGAGTGGGCTCACTGCTACTTTTGGTAAATCCATTACTCACTAAATATGTGTCTATTCTACTATACCAAGCCTTGGGTGATTGTTTCAACCCGTAGAGGGCTCTTTGGAGCCTATATACTTTGTCCTCTTGGCCTAGGACTTCATAGCTAGGTGGCTACTCCACATATGATTCCTCTTTCAACACTCCATTCAAGAAGGTTGACTTCATGTCCATTTGATATACCTTCCATTTGTGTTCGGTTGTTATTGCTATGACTGCTCAAACTATTTCCATCCTTACCATTGGTGCATATGTCTCATCATATTCTCTTCTAGGCTATTATTTTTACCCTTTGACAACTAGCCTCGCCTTATGTCTTTTAATCTTTCCATTAGCAGTAGACTTGGTCTTGTAGACCCACTTAACTCCAATCACTTATTTACCCTTGGGTAAATTAGTTAGTTGCCATGTGTCATTCCACTCTATAGCATCCAATTCCTCATCCATGGCCTTACACCACTTCTTTTCTTTCATAGCTTCCTCAAAGTGCATTAGATCGCTATAAGAAAATAATGCAAAATCCATATTTTCATCAAAATCAACATACCTTGTGCTGTCATAAATCTCCCTCACACTCCTTATCTTTTGTGGCATCAATGATGTGAGTACAGGGTCTGAGTTACCTTCAGAGCTACTGCTATTTTGACCTTTGGAGCTGCTGATCTCCAAAGTTGTAGACCTCTAGACTTTTTGATATTTAGAGCTATTGTATTATTGAACATGTCTGGAACTACTATTCTCCAAGGCTCTATGGTAGTTTCTCACTGAGCTGCTACTCTCTGGAGCTCCACTAGAGTTGTTATCCTCCAGATATTCTTCATCTTCAAGGGGTATTATGAATGAAATACCCATGGTGTTGTCCACCATTCCATCTCATGCTTCATTCTCAATGAACTCAACATCCTTACTGGTCACAATATTTTTGGTGATGAGATTATATAGCTTATAGGCTTTGAATCTTCACTATAGCCTATGAATATACATTTTTCACCTCTATCATCAAATTTTTGCCTTTTCTCCTTTGACATGAATGCATATGCCACACACCCAAATATTCTTAGGTGTTCAACACTCTATTTACTATTTGCCCATGCCTCTTTTGGAACCCTATCACAAACAACCTTTGTAGGGCACCTATTCAATATGTAAACTATTGTTGCTACAACTTCACCCCAAAAATCATGTGATAGTCCTTTTGCTTTCAACATATTTTTTGCCATCTCTTAAATGGTTCTATTTTTCCTTTTAGCCACTCCATTTTGTTGTGGAGTATACCTTGTTTTAAACTATTTTTCTATGCCTTCATTCTTGTAGAAATTCATAAATTCTTTGGAGATATACTCTCCCCCTCTATCCATTCTTAGGGCTTTGATATAGTGGCCGCTTTGCTTTTCAACTGAGGCTTTAAACCACTTGAATTTCTCGAAGGCTTCTGATTTGTTTTTCAAGAAATAAACCCATATTTTTCTATTGTAATCATCTATAAATGTCATGAAATAACTATTTCTAGCCAAGGTGTGAGTTTTCATGGGACCACACAAATCTGAGTACACCAACTCCAATGGTGCTTTTGCTCTCCTAGAATACCCTAATTGAAAGGGTTGTTTATGTTGCTTTCCTAAGATGCAGGCTTCACATTTTCTATCAAGATCTACAATGTTCAGTATTCCTCTAACTATGCCTTTCTTGGACAATAAACTCAAATAAAAAAAATTAAGTTCCCATACCTTAAATGCTAGAGTGTGGATAGGTCTTTGATGACTGTCTTAAAGGCAAATTGTTATCCCACTATTGTGAGCACTAGAGATAGTGCTAGAAACTGCACCAGAGATAGCGATAGAGACTCAATATGTATCTTAAGAGGAAACATTTTATTTCTTATCATCTGCACTACTATAACCACTTTCTTGCTACCTCCTTTGCCAAATATCATGCATGCTCCATTCTTTATCAGTATTTTATAACCATTTTGGACCATTTGTCTAATGCTCAATAGAGTATGTTTTTTTGCTTGGGGCATAGTAGACATCCTGGATCTTCCTCCTCTCACCATTCTTGGTTTGGATGTTGACAATACCTTTTCCCATGATGGGAACTTTCTCATTGTTTCCAATTTTGATTTCAGTTTGTATGCTACTATCTATGGAGGCAAAAAAGTTTCTTTTGCCACTCATGTGGTTGCTATAAGCACTCTATAAGTACCATAATTCATCACTACTCCTCTTATCAAGGTTGCAAACAATAAATACATTTCATTATTTTTTTTTCAGCCTTGTTCTCATTTGCTACATTATCATTTTGGCTTCCATGATCACGTTGTTTCTTCCTACATTCACTAGCATAATGACAACTTATGATAGTAATATCATTGCACATTACTTTTATCATACCTCTAATTAGAACTGTTGTTGTTCTTCTTATCTTGGTAGTTTGGTTGTGATGTGCTTGCCTTCTTTTAGCTGTTTGAAACTCCTCCTCTAGTGTTGCTTCTTCCTCTACCTCTTTGACCTCTACCTATGTTGTTTATTCCTCTTCCCCTACCTCTTGCATTAGTTTGAGCCTTGAAAGGTTGCTCTAGGGAAGGAGCGGATCTATTCAACTGCTGCTCATGGATTTGTAGTGAACCCATCAACTCATCCACTATCATTTTGGATAGGTCCTTGGCCTCTTCAATGGCTAGACTCCTTAGGATTTTCTCAATAATCCTCTGATCATCCATGTTTTCTCCATTTATTTTAAGATGATTAATCATGGTAGAAACCCTAGTGTGAAAGTTTGAATTAGACTCATTGTCCTTCATTTGCAAAGTCTCAAAATCTCTTCTTAACAATTGGAGCTTTACTAATCTCACTTTATCAGTCCCTTTATAGCTATTTTGGAGCATTTCCCATGCTTGTTTTGAATAGTTTGTTGCTGCAATGTGGGGGAAAATAGCCTCTGTCAAGGTTGCCTCAATCAAACTGAGGGCTTTTGCATCCTTCATCCTTATTTCCTTCAATTGATTCCTTTGGGCATTAGATAGGGTTGCATAGGTTGTTGGGTCTGGAGTATTAGTGAATCCATTAATGATCAAATCCCATAGGTCATTTGCAACTAAGATTGTTTTCATCTTCTTATCCCATTTTTTATAGTTTTGTCCATCAAATTTTGGTGGTTTCTGCCAACCTTTGCCATCCCCACCTGCCATGCTTCTCAAATCTGATAAGGCTATTAATGCCTAGAGGATCTAGGGATTTTCCAAGAACACCCACAAATAATTTCTAATTGCCTAGAAAAATAGGGCTCTAATACCACTTGTTGGTAGGTAGGGGGGTTTGATGGTTGTCCAAAAATAGATTGCTACAACAATATGGATAGCATAAAACAAACATACAAAGACAAGAGGGAGAGAGAGAGAGCAGATAGAAGATTTAAAAATAAAAAATATATATATTATATTTTCCTTTCAAAAAATACATATAAAAACATTAATACAAACTAATGCAGAGCCGCTGCTATGTTCTTTTGATTTTCCCCAATCTCTAGAGCTACTGAACAATCATTGTGTTGCACATTCACCTTCTACCCTCTACTATTCTGTTGTTCCTTGCTGCTACACACTCCTATGTTCTCTACTGGAACATTCCCTCTGCTGCTACCATAGGCTTCTTTCTCTCACTGTCTTGCTTTTTCCAAAAAAATTCCCCTCTCTAAAAACTGATGATAACTTTCCACTTCGCCTCTTTTGCATGCCCATAACATAGGCGCTAAACCGATTTCAAAATCACCTACCGCATTTAATGCTAGCATGGCAAGAGGTTGTGGGGTAGATTTGCAAAGGTTCCTAAAAAATTGGCATGGGAGCAGATGGAATTAAATGATGTGACGAAAGATTAAATTCCAACAAAAATGCCTCAGGGAAATGTGATCTCACAGAATACTTGACTAATTTTTCAATGACAGAAAGTTAAAATAAATGTGGAAGCATGCATAAGGTAGGGATATTGATGAAAGGTGGATTGAACACCATAAAAATGGTACACGATTTTTTCACATCTCACATAGAAACAAAAGATTTATGCAAAGCTAGAAAATTATCTTGGGAGATTAAGAATGCTAGTTATTTCCCAGACTCAAGACATGTCTGGAATGATGTAGAGGAGGAGGATAAATACTTATTCTGCTTCTAGCACAGAGAAAAATTGACAATTACATTCAGATAGTTAAATGCAACACCCTCTAATAACTATTAGAGTCATCAAGAACCTTTGAGTATGTGTTGACTGCCACACTACAACTAAGTTTATCTTTAGCATTGTTAGAAAAAAAATTGTTGTGAAAGATGCGAAATTTGGTGGTATACATTTAATTGGTTTCATGGAATTAATAGTATAAATATTGGTGCAAGATAAGAGAACCCATAGAATGGTAGATAGTTTTTGTATAGAGGTATATCACACCCACAAATACCAGATGTATGCAAAGTTGGAGAAACTATCAACAAAGATGAAGGCAACGGATATTTATTAGATTCAAATTCAAGGGTTGTACTGAATGATGTGGAGGCAGAAAAGATTTATTCCCTTGCCACTATAGTGAGAAGTTCGTGACTGCATTTCCAGTGTTAAGCATATGCTGCGAAAAAACTATTTGATTCATCAAAACCTTTTCATAATAAAGGAAGAAGCTAACTTGAAAAACATGTATCTTAAACTGAAATTTATCAATACAAGACTCGAAGAAAAGTTCATAATTTTTTTTACTTAATACTGAACATAAATCCCACATAATTCTCAATAGCCACATTATTACAAAAACTGTACATGAATTTATTTATATGCAAAATTAAAACCAGATCTGAAAACCTTCAAATTTGTTAGAATGTTGAAAATAACAGCGTAAAATGCTGACGCTTTGGTTACAGACTTTAATATTTAATTGCATCTAATCCTCCTTTGCCGAGCATTTAAACATTATTTTGGAGATATGTCTCATATTGCCTTGTCTTCGCTTTGTAATTTTAATGTCTAGTTTCTTAGAAGTCAAGAAGATTCAACTGTGTATTATAGAGGTTGATAAATTTCATGGCACCGAGCTCCACCAAGGTTGGAGGTATTTAAATTGATAACTGCCAACCGACCATTATGGATATCATTTAAATAGGAAGGTGCCACAGAGTTTTTTTTGAAAGCGATATTAATGACAGAATAAAGACAATTTAATTAATTGATTATCATTATGTTTTTAATTAAAAAAATTAATTAATTATTAATATTTTAACCCTCCTGCTATTGCTCCAATCAATATGAAGCACAACCCCAGTTCTGACCAGCTACAAGTATTATAGAGCATATTAAATGATGAACTATGTTTTAAATTTTTTGTATTACTTACTTTCAACATTTTCATATTTCTATGTTATATATATTACTCATTATTTCTATGACATAAATTATACAAACACAATATTCCTAACTCCTATTATTAATGTTATTCTATATTTATTATTATTAAATTTAATGTGTTATTTACTAATATATTAAATTATACAAATTCAACTTTAAATAATTTGCAATACAAAAATAATGACTACATATTATGTGACACGATTCAATTCAAAACATTCATTAACATGGACAATTACTTAAAAACAATTTTCAATATAAAAACATAAAGTAACCATCATGTAACCTCTGTTTTTGGATTGAAAAATATATTTATATTAATATAAATAAATAATAATATAACATTAATTATACAATTGTATATTTCTAAACATTTTTTTTTGTGATTTAATATGAAAATATATTTTTCTAAATAAATAATGATACAACATTAATTATACAATTGTGTCTCTCTAAACCATTTTTTTTTGGGTTTGGTATTAAAGTAATGGAAAAAATTGATTGGAGTATAATTTTAATTTAGTAGTATATAAAAGATCTATATTCAGTGATTTAGAAAATTATTTTAGGAGAAGCAATATTATTATTGCATACATTGTGAAGCTTAAAAGAAGAGTGCTCTGGTCTGATCAAAGGTGTAGCCCAAGCAATCATATTTATATGGAGTTTTCCATCTGCAGATTCTTTCACACTGTGAAATCAACAAAATGGGTATTCAATTCTACAATCCTCACAACGTCTATTCTGCTGTACACTCTGTAAAAGTATAATCTCCTCATGCACTGAGATCCTTGTGAAAATAATTCAACATGTATCTCTTCTCCATGTGAATTCTTCCAGGCCTTGTGTCTTCAGATCCGAGCTTCTACCAAAATGCCCATCCGAATTCTATACTTTCAGATTCTTAAATTCTGCCAAGCCGTTCGAATTCTTCATTATCCATGGTCAACATTAATTCTTGTTAAAATCTCGATCTAGAAATTCAATGCTGTTTTTGCAGTCCTTTGATGGCTATGTTTAACATATCCAACTGCGCCTCAGATCAATGCTCCATTCTCAAATCAGATCTGTGGCCTGTCAATCTCCATGTATTCCATCGTGTGAAGCCCATGCTTTTAATAGGAATAGGTGATCATTTTTTGTATCCAAAATTTTAAAAATTTGAGTCTATTGTTATTATAGTTTTTAAAGTCAATAAAAACATGTTCTTTAGTTAGCCACTATAGTGTTTTCTAGTTGTGTGCCGTCAAATCGTCTAAATATGATATGTCAATTTTTTTGCTTGTAATGGATAAAATATCGAGTGATCTTTATGTTTTTGGGAGCATGTTTTTGCCAAATCAATTAATGCCAAAAATTTTAGTTAGTGTAGTGGCTGCAGTTTAGCTATCCGCTATCAGGTGGAAACGATGACATGAGAAGCCCAACACTCATTATAAACAAATGTTTGTATTTATTGTTATGAATGTACAGTGGAGGAGGACCATACCACAATTATTATAGCAAAATGTGTTCTTGGTAAGGGTTGTAGTGAGGCCATTCCAATTAGTGTTAGTTTGGTGATGAGTCCCCATGGATTGGTTGATTGATGGGTCCTTGTTTATGGTTGATGAATTCCCATCCATCAAAATGTGTCAAGTCCATGTTCATTTCAGTTCTTAAGTGACATTTTCTCCCCATTTTAGTACTGGAGGGGGGAAGGGGAATGTTGAAAATATCCATAGTTAGTACATCACATTATATTAGCTCAAGCATATATATAATTATTGTTTGTATACGAGTTGTTCTAACAACTCACATGAATAATTTCTATTGAGAGTTTATAAGGGTTAAAAGTGTATGATCCATCTAAAAGATAAATCATTGAGAATATGAATGTTTTGATATTTGAAAAATATTTTTATGAGCTCTTTGTGGAACAGTCTCAATGTTATTTGTTTAATGATGAACCTAGCTCATCTGTTACTCCTTATGAAGAAACATATACCCTAGAGGAAGTTGATCCAATTTTGGATAACTTTTAGTCTCAGGAACCTTCTGAATTTTATGTTCAATCTAAAAGACATGAATGGACTAAATATATAATCTTGATAATCCTATTAAATTGACTAGGAGTCAACATTCTTATAGAGGTTAGTTGATAATTTTCGTTCAGAATTCATTCTTTGTGAGTTATTTGTATACATCACTAGATCTGTTGCATATACTTCTAATTCTTAAATAAGCAAAGACCTCAGATCAATGTTGACACATAGTTTCTCAATTATATGAATTAGATCAAGAAGTGAGAGGAAGTTAGATTTTATATTGGGTTATGTTTCTCAATTATATGAATAAGATCAACATGTGGTTTTTCACCTCTTTGGGGCTTTTTACGAGAAATTGTGTGTCAACATTGATATGAGTCTTTACTTATTAAATAATTGGAAGTATATGTGATAGATCTAGTGATGTATACAAACAAATCACAAAGAATAAACTCTCAACAAAAATTATCAACTAACCCCTATAAGAATGTTGACTCATATTCAATTTATTAAGATTGTCGAGATTAAATGTTTGAATTAGAGATTTATTCCATTCAGGTATTTTAGATTAAACATAAAATTCAAAAGGTTCCTATACTTGAAGTTATCCAAAATTGGATCAACTTTCTCTAGGGGATCTGTTTCTTCATAAGGAGTAACATAAGAGCCAGGTTCATAAAACAAATAACATTAAGGTGGTTTCCCAAAGGGCTCACAAAAACTTTTTTCAAGGATCAAAACATTCATATTCTCAATGATTTGTATTTTAGACAAATCATACACTCATAATCTTTTATTTTTACCTCCATAACCTACAAAGATGCACAAATATAAGGTAGGATCAAGTTTATTTCTTTTTTCTTTAGGAATAAAGATGGAAGCATGACTACCAAAAATCTCAAGAAGAACAACACTAGGTTTATAATAAGACAACAATTATAAAGAAGTAGAAAGATGCAAATCTTTAGTATGAACTTTATTGAAAATATGCACAATAATATTTATGACTTCGAACCATAAAGACTTGGAAAAATTTGCAGAATGTGACATGGTTCTAGCTATTTCAATAATGGTATAATTTTTCATTTCAGTAATACCATTTTACTATGGGGAATAGGGAGTCATTAACTCTCTTTGAATACCACAATTAATGCAAAAAGAATATTTTTTTTTATTAATATATTCACCACCATTATCATATCTTAATCTCTTAATATCAAAATTAGAAATATTTTCAACAACTTTAAATTCTTTAAATTTAAATAATACTTCAAATTTATTCTTTATAAAATATAATCAAATTGTCTTAGTATGATCATCAATAAAAATAACAACATATAAAGAACCAAAAATAGATGAAACTTCAAATGGCCATGTAACATCATTATGAATAAGTTCTAAAAGATGTGAGGAATTCATATTAAAAAAGGTCAGTATGTTGCTTACCACGTAAGCACTCCTCACAAACTTCATGAGGAGAAGAAATAGAAGGAAGAACAACAACAAGATTATAAGAAGACATATCATATAAACTTTTAAAATTAACATGTTATAATATTTCATTGCATAATTGAAATTCATTTATACTTTGCAATGAAATACAACATGCATAAGAAGCATAAAAAATGTATAAACCATTATGTTGAATTCCTTCAACAATTAGAGAACTAGATTGATTTTTAATAGACCATTTATCTTTAAACAAAATTAATATGAAATTATCATTCATAAGCTGAGAATATGAGAAAATATTTTTATTAAGTTTAGGAACATAGAAAACATCATTTATAACAATATTTACAAATTTTAATTTTCCTTGCTTAATAGCTCCTAAAAATAAACGCTTTCCTAAATAAATATTTTTAGATATATCTAGTATCAAATAAAATATTATATAATCAAGTCATATTATGTGATCCACCACTATCTAAAATCTATTCATTTTCATTATAAGCAAATAAGATAATATATAAAACAATAACATTAAAATTTAGTTCCTGATTATTGCTTTGATTATGGTTATGATTCTTTCGATGATTTTGGTTAGAACCTTTCTTCTCTTTGTTATTTTTAAAGGTTTTATTATAAGATCTATTTTTATTTTTATAATAATAGTCCCTTCTATGACTAAATTTACCATATAAATTATAATTGTCAGTTAACTTTATGATTTTTATTATCAAATTTTTTGTTTCCATTTTTTTCATTAGAAAAGTTAGGGTTAGATTTCTGGTTTCTATTATTTTCAAAAATATGATTGAGTGCGAGAAGAGGTTGAGTGGCATTCTATTTAGAATCAAAATCTGACATCATTTTCTATTCTTGAATAAAAAGAGTATAAAAGGTAGCGAGGTTAGGGATGTCTTACTTTGTTTGGTATTTTGAATTAAGAATTGAAATAAATTACAAATTTGTTCATGAATATTTCACTAAATAATGAAATACAACAACTAATCTTGAATAAAAATAAAATTACAAATATCTAATTGAGATTTAATATTTTTATTCTTTGCAAGAAAATTAATAACTTTTCAACACCTTTCATGGGTGCAGTTAGCAATTCAAAAATCAATTTAATTATCTTAGAGAGAGGAGCACCCTCATGCATAAACTCAAGGAGTTTCCAAGCATCATTTGAAGACTCTTGAATTTTAATATGGAGTAAGAATTCACCCTTAACACTCCTTAGAATAATTGACATAGCTTCCTACGAGATCTATTAAAATGTATTGGTAAGCTTAGCCATGACATTTCTCCATAATAGGGGTTTTTTAGTCTTGACCACAATATTTTATAACTTATGAGCCATAAATTCAGATTTAATGTATATTTTAAAATATTATAGTTACATCCATTTAACATTTTAAATTTGTCTAGCACAAAATTAGGAGAAGCCGTAACTTCTCTTTAAGGATGACACTCCAAAACTTATAAAAGCTATAGAAACCAAAAAAATTAATGTGTTTTTATACTCTATTTGATAATAAAGTAAATTTATAGTGTGTATAAATAATAATTATTCAATTTTATGTGAAATAATGCAAAATTATTTTTAAAAAATTACAACCAAAGTAGGTGCCACAAATGTTGCACAAAATAACTATGTAAACACAATTTTATATATATATATATATATATATATATATATATATATATATATATATATATACAAGGAGGCTTCAAATAAAAATTATACTACATCAATACATCTAGAATATGCCAAAACCTAGAAAATGACTGGTCAAATGACCATGTTGGATAAGGGATTGTCTAGGTCAAGTGATTAAAATGTCATAAATAGACAAAGGTTTTGAACTCTAGCTATTGCATGCTGAAAAAAAGTTTTTGAGTAAAATACTTTGACCAAAAAATAAATAGGAGGTAGTGAGTTATGAACCCTAGACATCCCCTTTTTCAATTGTTTAGCAAAAAATAACTACCAACCCTTCTACTACCCTTTTTATTCTTCTTATTCAAGAAGAGAAAGTGATGTCAAATTTTGATTCTAAATAAAATGTCACTTAGGCTCTTCTCACATTCAGCCCTATTTTTAAAAATAATAGAAACCATAAATCTAACCCTAACTTTGTCAATGGCAAAAATGGAAGCAAGAAATTTGGTAATAACTTTCATAAATTTAAGTTTAATGGGAATAATAATGTGTTTTAAATTTGGTCATATAAGGAAAGATTGCTATAAAAATAAAAATAGAGCTAATAATAAAATCTCTAAAAATAATGAAGTGAATAAAGGTTCTAACTAGAATCATTAGAAAAATCAAAACCATAATCAGAATAATATTCAAGAACATAATTTTAATGGAAAAAACCTCAAAGAGGTAAAAAACCATGTGTTGATATTATTTATATAATTGAGAAACATAACTCAATACATAAGACTTATTCATTTCACTTCTTCTCTAAACAAACTACACAAAATTCTTCATGTCAATGCAATGCATACACAATCTCTTAATTTATTAATTTTCACACTTGTGATTAAATTACCAAAGGGGTAAAACTCCTTTTATATTTGGGTGTGGAGGTGGACCATTGTAGTCAATGGGTTCAACTTCTCCCTAAGAAACCTAGAAATGGTAAATTAATAATATATTTTATTATATTTGTTTACACAAGGTTTTCAACCCATGTTAATAATAATAATAGAAAAAAATTATTTAATTAACCTAAATATGTTAAGGGTCCATAAAAGACACCACTTAAACATTAAATGCTCCAAAAATAAGGAGACAATGATATAATTTTTTGTGAACAATATTGAAACCATACACTTCCTGTTTGAAATCATTTGGGAAATCATTAAAACAAGAAAACCAATTCCCAGTTTAGAAACCAAGATTTGGAATAGGTTTGGGACCATCCATGATAGGTAGGCCATGAGGCAAAATAAGGATAAAAAATTTAAGTACACCCTTGATGCCAAGGATGATGTAAAGATTATTGAAGCAGGTTGAAAATATGTACTAGAGTTGAAGACAAACATTAAAAATATATTTGAAGTGGTCTCAATAGTCAAAAGAGTGAAAATCCATATTGATTCAAAGCTTTAAGAGTTCAAGTTGACATGAATGACATGATATTTAGGGGTATGCTTTCCCCATATAGTTTAAATGATATTTAAAAGAATAAAAAAGAAATAAAATAGGCTATCAATTATTTCATGAAAAAAATTGGGAAGGCATTGAAATAATAAAAAATGCCCACTGCAAAGGACTTGATCTAATCTTATGAAGGATTAGTAATATAAAGGTTAGAGTTGAATTCTTTATAAGATAATATGGGTCACTTAGTGAAGTGAATCAAAATACAATAACATAATACATAGTATTCATAGTCAGAGCGTCTAAGCCACCACATGCATCATGGGCCCAAGTCATTGAAAACCATTGCGGAGCTATCAATTAAGGTGTAAGTTTTGGATAGTTTGTTTTGATATGCATAGGCACCTTATGATTATATGCTAAATAGTGTGTTTTAAATGACATCATATGTAGTATTTAATGTTTTACAATCTCCATGTGGTTGTCATACAAAAATAGAATTCATACACTAAATATGCATACGAGGGATGTTATATAAGACCACTTAGAGTGATTTTCAAAGATTTTTTTGATTTACATAAGATATTTTTCTTCTTGATTGATACATGAGGGAGGTTATATAAGATGTAAATTTTGTAGACCAATTATATTATGGTGTGTATAAAAAAAGGATATTATAATTAAAGATTCTAATGGGATAAATCTTACACAGAAAATGATTGTTTCACAACTTCAAAAGTTAGAACATCAGATATAGTCAATTGTGTAGTGAGTACAAATAACTAGTGTAGCATACCAAACAAAACTAAAAATATCAAAATAAAACCAATTTTAAATATAAATATATATCAAATTAACATAACAACACCTAAGATAAAAGTAGTTAAGAGTTAATGTTACATGAACATAACAATTTTTGAGAAAAATATAACATAGCATAATGATATATTGATATGAGATAAATCCAACCAATGTCATATAACATTTGCATAATATGGCATCAATGTTAAATCTCACAACTTCAAAGCACATTTTATAAACAAACATATACTCAATGTCTCCAGTGTCCATTAATAAAAGTTATAAAATACTATATAATTTAATTAGTAGTAGGTGATAAAGGTCTACTAAAATTTAAAATAGTAACACTAACACTAAAATAAGTCTCAATAATTGTTATCATATCGAGCAACAAGTTCCACTCATATGTAGGCATCTCAATTGTAGCTAATTGATAACGGATTAAGTGAAATTTATAAGTTAATTTAGAGCTGAAAGAAGAGTTTTCTTTTAAACAATATTGAAATAATAGTTGCAAGGTTAACATGGTTTCAAAACATCTATAATTTTCCCCTTAACCTCATTTCCATGCTCTGGGAAACTGATGAATTGGTTCTTGTTGTATTTTCACTCCCAAAACTTCTTAAATAACTACCCCTTTGATATTATAAGTTGTTGATCATTCCAAGGAGATGGAAAACCTATACCAAGGAGAGTATTAATATTCTCCTGCATCTCCTATAACAAGTAGTTACACTAACTCAGTTAATTTTTTACCTCTCCCAAATTTGTATATTTCCATGTGACTATTTATGTTGTTACAATTGCATCATTTTATCTCATGTAGCTTGTCCCTACCAAATCAATTTAATAGATTTGGTATACCAAGTTTAAAATTTGGACTAATTTTTGTTCTGAGTCCTATTTTGAGTCTAATTATATTTTAACAACCTCAATCACTTACTTCACCTCCCCACATTAGACAAGTAAACCATCCATGTATTATAATTCTCTTAACCAAAAAAAATATTTGTTATATATCCCCATATGGTCTGGTATACATTCATTATAAGCTCTTTAACAATAACATTGGACTTGGTATCAATTTCTAAGGGTACCAATTTTGATTAAGCTTCCCTCAATTGTTTAAATAAACAATCTTCACATCTATTTGATAATTATAGTTGAATCTAACCTATCATAATTATTTTCCCAACCTTTTTAGCTCAAGTGGGTCAACCAACTTTGAAGATTGGGATATTATTTTTTCTCCAAACTTATTTTCTTCCTCCCATCTGCTTTCTTTTGTGACTCTAGTGAATCAATGTCAACTTTCAAATTTTCAATCTATTTTGTTAATTTATATTTCTATTTATCAAACTTTATTAATGATGCATAAACCGCATTTTTATTCCCTTTAGATACATTGATATTATCTGTGTTTTTATGGTTTCCATCACAATTGAAATAAATGTCATGGTATAATTGGTCATCAACATCTGATCCTCTAGTTTGACAACTTTGAGTATGGATATCACATATTCCATAGATCCTATTTGATGATTAAAAATAGGCCATATATACTAGGATAAATAGGTTCTAAAGTGATCAATGGTCCCATCAACTCCTTTTTAGTATATTTATAGTTTTGAAATATCTTTAAAAAAATATCCTCTATAATCAAAGTGTGGGGGAACATCCCCCATCTTAATTGACACTAGAGTCATGGGGGATCTTTGAGGGTGATTTTCATTGGCACTTAAAGCTATTAACTATTTAGTTAGCATATATATGGGAGTGATAGGAATCTCAATGCCAATGGAACACATCAATTGCACAAGATTTCAAGGTCCTATATTACTTGAATTGGAAATAAAAATGGAAGATATTGATGACAATTTACCTATATTCACTCCATAAATATTATGCACATGAGTTTGAGGTCCCATACTGGCATTACTTGAAGGAAACAAAATAATGGAGGAAAATGACGTAAATTTTACTATATTCATTCCATGAAGACTATGCACATGAGTTTGAGGTCTCACAATAGTAGTGTTTGAAGTGGATGCAATAATAAAAACACTAACTGCTAGGATATTAGAATTAGTATAAGGATTAAGTTTGACCATATGTGGATCATTCTTAACATTGTGCATTTTTAATTTGTGTCCATCTCACACTTTTCACTATTATTGTTTATCTACTTTTGAACTTCACCACCATGTTATCAAATTTCTTTATAAAAATTAGAATTTATCATAGTATGATGAGAACTAGAAGGTTGAGGTAGAAGATTGAAATTCCATGCCAAACATTTAAAGGTAGTGTCAAAATATGTAATTAGGATGGAATCATCATGACCATAAATACAAAACTAGACATCTCTTTATTTTTCCTATTCTACACTTATAGGGGTAACCAAAATACCTCACCCTTGGAATCCAAACCACCACCTTTATATATCATTGCCCTTATAACTATGTCTACCCCTTGGTATTGTTTTGTCTATCTTCATCCAAATAACATATGTAATTATAGGTTTGAGACTCCCCACTTGGGCTCCTCCTTTGATGAATACTTGAGTATCATAATCAAAATAATATTTATCTAAGGGGTTTTCCTCCTCCTGTAAGTAATATAATATATTATCCTCATCGATTTCATCAATATCAACATCAATTTTAGGAGGCCCCAACTCTTCCTCATTTTCCATATGACCTCTATTTTCCCTCTAGTCTAGTTTTCCTATATAAGATATTTATTTAATTTTTATAAGATGCTTGTGGCAAAGGTACTATACATCTTTACATAAAAATTATTATACCTATTGGGGAGGGAAATTTTCTTCATTTCATTGAAAATATGTGGTGCCTTCTTTACAAATATTTTTTTAATGGTTTCCAACACATCTTCTAAAGAGTCCTTGTTTTAAATATTTTAAAATAGGGGTTTACTTTCTAATTCATTTTATTTATATAAAAATTCATTACAACCAACTTTGATTTCATTATTGCAGATAGGTCATACTTCTATTAGAAGTCGACATCAAAATAATAAAACTCTAAAATCTTATGAGCAACATGAAATGCCTTCCTATTAAACATGAACCCTCCAAAAGAGAAAGGCAATGGGGGAATAAGGAATTCCAACTAATACCATTAAAATGTTGTCTATCTAAATTTCCCATTTGTATATCTTATGAGAAACATGAAATGCCTTCCTATTAAACATGAACCCTCCAAAAGAGAAAGGCAATGGGGGAATAAGGAATTCCAACCAATACCATTAAAATGTTGTCTATCTAAATTTCTCATTTGTATTATATATTCTAGACCAAAAAACCTCTATATAACATGTTTGGAAATTTGAATGGTTTAATTTATATACCATAAAATCTAATCATAGTATATTGTTCCATCAAGTACCAGTCCTCCAATTAAACCTCTATTCAAAATTGGAAAAGATTTATATATTTTTGGGGCATTATAAGCATGCAAAAAATTGTGATGGCTTCATACAATGGGGCTAAAAAATCCACTAAATGTATATAAGAATTCTCAACATCATACAGCCTAATCTTGCACGACCAATCACATATAGGAAAAAATATGTTTTGGTCAACATCTTGTCATGGATTGATTATAATCTTATTACTTTCAAGCAATTCCAAAACCTCCACATAAGCAAATGACACAATTATGTATTGAATTTGAATGTATTTAATCCATTATTTGAAATTGGCACCAATTGGAGATGAACAAAGTTAATTAGGTGCTTAACATATTTGTAATAAATCGTATTATTTTCAATGTGGATTTCAATACCATTTATAACACATAACTCTCCACTAGAATATCCATGTCTTCCCCCCCTCCCCCCCACACCAAAATAATAATGATGATGATGATTTGTTGACCTAACCTTTAAATAATCCCAAATATTAGAGAAAATACTCTATTGGTACCTTTTCACCTATTGTTATGTGACCTAAGAACTAGGACTTATATATTGAATGCATGTTACATAGCAATTAGAAATCTATTTAAATTTTTTTGAAGCGGTTTCTATATTTGATAACCTTACTTTCACAAGCCTCAACATACTACCAATTTATTCCTCCCTTACACTCAACATAATTTCCTACTATGAACTAGGTTATTTATTCTTAACTATTACATTATTCAATTGTTCATGACTATTTTCACGTGATAAAATGAATTTGGGAAAAGGGAACATCTCATGTAACATCATATTTCTCAGCTTGGCCCTCCATCCTTGCCTGAATTAGTATCAATTCCAAATTTATTTGCCTTAAAATAAACATAAATTCTAAGGGCACTAGGAGATGATTTCAAGAGGAAAAGGACATGTATGTCATGGTATTCATTTACAAGTCCATTTTTTTGTTTAATATTACAAAAGAGGCATGATTCTAGGATTTAGGTGCATTATTTTGTCCTCTATTAATACCACTACCCTTCATTGAACCACTACTCATGCTAGGATGAAGACTTTGAACTTGTTTTGCTTTATGGTTTCCACTCTTAGTATTAGATACATTGACTCTATAATTATTGAAATTAATTAAGATAAAATTTAACCTAAGGTCCTAAATTGAAACATTGAAAAGGTTTTTCTTAATCTTGAAGCTTACCTAGTATTGATGATTCAATTTAAGAGCCAATTTGGAATTTGGATGCCTAAAATTAGAAGTGTTCAACTTTTAAGTGTGCTTCGAATTCTTGAATAGTATTATCAGAATGTCCTAGACTGTAGCTTAAAGTTAAAAATTGAAAATTCAATCTACATACTTTAGATGAAAATATTACAAATGGTATGGGATAATTTTAACATGAAGTGTTAAAATGATAGCCACATACATAAATCAATTAATGAAAATTGAGATTGTCATTTAGTGATAATATTAATTGAGGAAAAAAAAAAATATTTTTTAAAATTCATCCCATCATATATGGGGCACTTATTGTACACATCCAATTCTTACCACTTCCATGCCAAAATTGTAAGTCTAAATGACTTTCTGTAATAATGCACAAAATAGACCAAAATCACTAAAATGCTCTAATTCATCCACACACATCATGCACAAGTACTAGATTATGTCAATATGTCCGTAATTAAGGTATTATCCTATACATAATCATTGTCTTCTTCTAATCTATCTTAGGTCAAATTATGACTTAGTAAATTAAGATTCCTAATCATTGAAATCCTCTAATTTATATGCACACATCATGTGCATGTGCTAATTTGTGTCAGGGCATCCCTAATTAGTGTATTACCCTATATGTAAATATTGACTTTGATTCACTTCCAGTCAAAATGTGACCAAAAAGATTGACATTTTGATCATTCTAATTAAACAATCAACCAATTTCAGAGAATTGTAAAAAGAATAAGCAAAATCATTAAGCAAAGCAAACCAAATTAAAAACTTAAGTGTAAAATCCATGGAAACTTAATGAATATCTAACATTGAAAATTTACAATTCAATAAATATCTATAAATATAATGTCATGATGATGTCATAGGCCTTATTCAAAAGTGGGAAATATAAACATAAATGAAGTATATATCAAAATTAAGGATAGTTGTGCCTTATTAATGCCCCATTCTCCCAAAACATAAATGATTTTTTGACCTCACAACATTAACCCAAGATTAATCACAAATGGGTTGGATTTAGTTGCAAAACTATAAATACAAGAACCATGACCATAACCATTAAGATTTAGGTGCAAATAAACTATACCAAAATATCACTAGAAAGCTTCAAACCTTCTTCTATTTTTACCAAATCAAGATCCAAGACCTATTGGTGCAAGAAGAGATGTTGGAGGAGCTTTCCCAAATAAATTGACAAAGGCTTGAAGCACCAAATCCATGCACAAACATGATTAATGGACTGATCTTGGAGGAGATTAACTTAGGAAAGGCATTGCTTGTGTTTTTTTGTCTAGTTTCTTGAGTCCATTGATCCATACCCCTCAAGGGAGTAGTCCTAATATGTTAGTTATTTATGCTTTTCATTTGTTTTATGTACTAATGTATGAACTAACCTTTTTTTTTACAATCTTATTATATATTTGGCATGCTCAGTGGGACCATGCATCTCACAAATCACTTTAGGGACCTTGTTAACCTTCTAATTACTTAATCACACCATTTTTTGGCATTATTTTACCTCTTTTTCTTCTAATTTTTACATGTTTTCTATTATGGTCAAAACAGTGAAGTCACCTTGCACAACAACAAATTCACCTTGAACATCAGTGAAGTCACTCTGCTTCATGGTGAAATTTCACCTATGAATGGCAAACTCATTTTATCATCTTTGACATAAATAGTGAATTTGGCCTATTAACAATGAAGTAGCCTTGGAAACCGACCTGGTAAACAACAAACTCACAGAAGGAAATTTTACTGTGTTTTGGTTTATTGGAAATCATGAAATAGTATAATAATAGGTGAGGTCCTCCTGCTAATCGGTGAAGTCATCAAAATTATGTGTTTGTGTTATAAGAAAATAATGAACTTGTGAATAAAATGTTTAAATTACCCTATTAAATGATGGAGTCACCCTGTTGCAAATTTCCCAAGAACTTAAAACAATAATACTCAATTTTCTTTTGATGTTTTAAACCCTTGTTTGACTAATAAAACTCTATTTTGTAGGTTTTGACATCTTGATAAACTTACTTTTACAAAAACTTAGGGAAAATTTCAATCACATGTTCATATTAGTGCTTGAAAATAACATCCAAACTTAGATTTAGATCTCTTAAGAGAACTTTATTTTTTTTATTTGTTGAAAATCACTTGTTCATTTCATTTCTTTTTTCGCAAAGCCTTGCGCTTATGCTCTCCCCTTACCCCCTTTAGGGAACCTATGTGACCAAAAATGCATTGTTTTACTTGTTTGTTAGTGTCTACCTAAAAAAACATCATGTATGCTCTCTCCTTGTTTCTAGGAACTTGGATGACTTAGAAATAAACACTTTATTCTTTAATTTTTATTTGTGTTAGAGAGAAAGATTTCATCACCCCTCACAAGTTCTCTAGGGGTATATTAACGTGGGGTTTCATTTCCTAGCATCATACCAACCCCACTTATCTAGTGGGGTATACAAATTGAATGTACTATTCATTGGGATCGTGGTTGAATGGTTAACTTGACCAGCTAAATAGGCCCTCGGCCCATGCATGATCTAGACATCACACTTTATAGAGAAATTGATGAATGAAATGGTTGCAAAAGGGACAAGACACTTTTATAATAATCTAGATGGTTTGTCATCCATTGGATGGATATTTTATTGATCCCAGGTTTTCTTTGGAACTTGTGGACCATTTAGAAAGCCAATCAAAAATCTTAGACTAAGAAACCCTACTTGCCACTAATTATTCTACTAATGTTGAGTTGTCTTTATGCTCTAAGTTCAATGAAATGTACCAGTTATTGGGAGATAGAGTAGGGCTAACAAATCTACCTTTATGTACTATTTATTTATTTTATTAACACTTAATTCCTCTTTTGAACTGGTATATCAGTGAAAGTTTGGCAAACACTATGCAAACCTTATGTCTTCTATTAAGATAAAAGCATGAGATTTATTGAGTTTAAAACCTTTTTTTGCACAAATAAATAGATCCAATGTCTAAACCAGATTTAAATTTCACTTTCAAGTATTTGATCTAAAAAAAATTAGTTTACACTTGAGTCTTGCTTATCACTCGGGCTTGGATGGTTTACTCTTTGTGTTTAGATTGTGTTACTTAGAATAGGATTTTGATTTGATTTAGGAGCTTTACTTCAGTGTAAAATTTTATGCCCATACATACACATTATCACCTATTTTCACATTAAGGTGTTACACTGTTCACATTATCATTTTATACTTATCCATTTCTCATAACGTTACATCTATCAATTGAAATAATAACCTTGATCTCACTTGGTACCATTACGCTGCCCATTTTATTTTGATTTTGGACTTAGGTTTTATTGCATTAGCTTACGCCCTAAGTCTTTAGATCATTTGACTTTATTTTCTATTATTTTCCATTGCATTATACTACACCCTAAGTTTTTGGACCTTTCAAATTTCTTCTAGATTTGTCATTCGAGACCAACCATGGTCTCATGCTACTTTTATATGGACTGACACATTTTTTACTTAGGTTATATTGTGTTAGCCTATACCCTACATTCCAATATTGTTATACCCTCTTCTAAATTTTCCAATTTTGACCAACCAAATTCAAGTGTTCCAAATACTTCACTTCTTTTGATTATTATGTGCCACTACATTGTCCAATCCCTTCTGATTGTAAGCCAAATTATAAATTTTCCAAGGACCATTTGATAGTGTTTTCAAATTCCAAATTGAACCAAAGATACATTTGAAACACTTGTAAAAATTTGAGTGCCAATCCAACCATGTAGAGGTACACTCATAGTGGGATCACTTATGACCTTAGTTACGAGGAAGAAATTTTTTATGATGGCGAGCAACATCATGTTGTGTTCGAAGATATTTTTCCAATTTTGGGATTAATCCAAGGTCAATATCTTATCAATCAACTGATCTAAGACCAAGATGAGGCCCTATTGAGACTAATATAATCTAAAGCCAAGCTCTCACTATATTTTCTAAGGGAATAATTGTATACCCTTTTTCGAATAGAGGAGCAATAATATGAACTAGTTGTTGACTAAGAACCACCTCATACTCAAGTGACAAAACTAACCATTATTTTTTATAGAAAATGGAAAGGTCCATTAATGTATCCTTCCTAAATTGGTCATATTATTGCATCTACCATATACTAAATTAGTCAATGTTATGCATATTAGTTTATCGCTGACTTAACAACTTCTTTGGTTGAAACCTCATTTAATAATGTTGCATTTGTAGAACAAAATCAGTTACCTAAATAACCACAATAAGAATAAGATAATACTACAGTTAAGTTAGATCCTTTAGTTCCCCCTAAATAAGATGTGATAATGAATACTTCGTACCAATTTCCACTTGATACACATCACACATTAACTAATCATCCAGAAATGATTTCCAATGTGCGACATGTATCTCATACTTCATAAAAAGTGCCAAACCATTCCAAATAATAGGTTGCCAATAATCTACCACCCCAATAGGCAGTGGATAATTCATAAAATGTGGAACCAACTTCTTCTAATTTAAAGTGACAACAAGTTCCTCTTATAAACCAAAATGATATTGTTCTATTTTGAACCAACTATAGGTTCCCCAAAACTAGAAAATTACCTATAATTCACAATAATAGATTCCTTAAAAACAAAATCAAATACCTAGGGATCAGTAATGAAATAATTTAAACCATAAACATCATACTTATTCCTATGTTTAGAACCAATAATAAACACATAATCAATTGTATAACTTAGGGTATACAGTGCACATTCCCAATAGGACTGTGGAAGGAGGATCCATTCCTACCTATGCCAACCCCAAAATAACCCATCAGTCTACGAACAACTAGCATAACTATCTCCTTCCACCACAAACTGCTCTAAATATCCAAGAGTGGAACATAATGAAGGAGGTAATCTCAAGGATTCAAACAAGTAACTAGATAAAGAAATACAAGTTTGATGAGATATGCCCCTATTTTTTTGACATAAGTATTCTTAAAGTGCCCTTCCCACCTCATTTTAAGGTACCCAAATTTGATAAATATAAATGGAAGGGTAACCTTAGGGAGCATATACAATCCTTTTTCATTGCATGCCAAGAGGTATCCTACAATAGTGTGTATTTACTACACTTTTTTCCACATAGCTTGGGTGGAAAAGCCTTAAAGTGGCTTCTCAAATTGTCTAAAGGATCGGTAAGAACATTCAATGATTTATTAGAAAAAATTGTTAACCACTTTTCTTATAACATCAAACATGAGATGATAGTGATTAACTTATGTAACTTAAGAAAAAGATAAGGCAAAAGCTTCATGGCATATATACAACATTGGAGAGCACTATCTATTTGCTTTTAACATAATCTACTAGATAAACAACTAGCTAACATCTTTGCACAAAACCTACACCCTAAATTTACTCATAATCTGTGACTTATTTATGCCAAAACATTAAAATAAATCATTGACAAGGGTATATAGATTAAGAAGGAACTTATTTCTAGAGTCTTAGTGAAAATATATTCCCAAGCTCAAATATCAAACTAGACATCAACACCTAATTAGGTAACTATAGTTGAAAAGCCCAAGGTTTTTAACAAGAATTAGAACATGGTGGGTAATGGGGTTATCAAATCATGACATGTGCAAACACCACCTACTTAAAATAGGCCATCTAATCCATTTCTCACCTTTAAAAAAGCTTGTCCACATAGAGGATATGTTAAACATAGGCTATTTAATGACCTAGGTGAGCTTATTGAGTCAGTATTTCAAAAATTGGTGTTAGACAACATGATTATTTGGCTAGTACCAAAACCATTTCCTGAAGATCAACCTAAACCTGATTGGTATCATGAAGATGAATTTTATGACTTTCATCATGTTATCAGACATGCCATTTATCAATGTGTGCAACTAAGGTAAACTATTGAAGACTTGATAGATAATGGAGAGATTAAGTTAGACTAGAGAACTTTTAATACCAACTAAGATATGGGTATCTAAAAATATCCATTTAAAAATCACAAATACCAATAACAAATGAGAAATTAGAACTAGGGCCAAAAGTGAAACTAGTAGCAAAATCAGGGCCATGATTAGAATCAAAATCTGAACAATAACCATAATTAATATCATGATACATGAACTAATCAAACTAAGTAATGTACCATGCCATATGATTATAATAATATCATAGGATGTATTACTAGTAATCATATCATTACTATTAAGATCAAGTCTTGTGTCCCATCTAACATTCCTTAGAATGTTGGTCCCTCTATTTTAAGATCACCATCCCCTTCTTCAAGTAATTTTGCACTAGGTTCTATCACTTCACTTACACATTGGTTTTCATAGGTTACCATTCCTGGACCTCCTCATTCCTCCAATTATAGTAAATCCCTCTTGACCCTAAGTTATACAATCACAACTAGATGACCAAAAGTTATCCTCCATGGTCCTTTGTCTTCTTCCAACATTGATATTAAGTTGAACCTTGTACCTTCCAAAACTAATCCTAAACTAAACCTTGTATCGACTAAGGCCAAAAATTCTCATTCCATTATTGAGAAACCATATAGTATAAGTGAAAAACTTAGCAAAACATCTATGCAAATTTCTATAATGGATCTCTTCCATACATTTGAAGTTCACAGGACCATATTAAATGATTTCCTTCAATAATCCACTGTACCTAATGACATTAATCATGACCAATTCCAAGATCTTATAGACCATTTGTCCCCAATACAATAGCTTACATTTTACCAATGATACATGGCATCCCTTGGTTTGCCACATAAAAATCCTCTATACATTAAAGCCATTATTTCCCATCATAAAATCAAACATATTCTTATAGACAATGGTTCTGGATTGAACATAACATTGTTGAAGCTATTCCAAACATTAGGGTATACATAAGCAAATATGTGTCCAAATACCATTACCATTAAGGCCTTTGCAAAGTAGAGAGAATATGCAGGGGCAATTTTTATACCTATCATTATTGGGCCCATCACTCATGATAACTTATGCCATGTCATTGATATAGAGATGCCTTATAATCTACTTCTTGGTCATCCTTGGATCCATGAAAAATGATCAATCCCTTCCACACTACATCAATGCATCAATTTCCCCCATTCTAGTCTATAGGTCACTATCTATGGTGACTTATAACCATACCAATATTTCAAAACATCTGTAAGTTGAGTACAAAAATTTCACCTATTGTTCTAGAACTAAATTGGTAGGCAAGAAAGGTAAGAGGGTAGTTTCTAAACCTCCCAAGTCTAATTAAATTGATCATAATGACCTCGCTTCCACTTTTTCTAATCCATTTCCCATCACCATGTCTACTCATTTAACTATTAAAGATGATGGTATTGCCACCTATAACATTCATGATGCATTCCACATCAACAAATTGCCTAAGTATCCTAATTCCTAGAGACATCCTAAACCATCAAAAAATCTTAGTAGGCCCAACATGATATGGTAAAAGAAATCCAAATTTGACCTATAGGAACCACTTCTATTTGTGCTTGATATGTCAACTAATCCAGATCAGGCCACCAATACCGAAGGAGGTTAGTTGTATGGTGATGGTTTTACTAATTGCTTTTAGAGTGCTAAGTACGCCATTCTAAACTAGATCATGGATGGCCTAGACTATATAGGAAAAATATTAGGACTAAATACACAAGGTATTATAGAATATGTTCTAGCTGCTAAACATACAAGTAATTAAGGTCTTAGATTTACACAACATAGGGGTGACACCACTTCATTGACTAAGAATGAAACTCCCATAAGTGACTTAACATCCTATTATAGTACCTATGATAAGCTAGCAGATTTTAATTTATTCAATTTCAATGTCATCATGACCATTACATCCCATTATCCATTTACCCTTCATCATCCTAACCTAGTCAATTAGGCTTTCAAGACTCTATCATACTGTTGGATGAATTTCATAATGAAGAATCTCTTGTCAAGTTCATGGTCCTTTGAGATGAATTTCTATTGGGTGATCATAAATAAGGTTTTAAATTTCATTTGGACCTTGGTGCCTATTTTATAGATCATGCAAATTTCCTTGGTCATGATAAAAGTAAAACATCAAGATCATTGGGTGAAAACCTATTTAAGGTGCCCTTGGGTTAGGGAAAGAGTAAATATAAAGATGATTCCTTGAGTGAAAACATGTTTTAGGCACTCTTAGATAGGTAAGTTCACCTCTCTCCTTAGTAAGAATAGTGTACACCTAGTCCAAAAACTACCATTGGTTTAGGCATTAGTTCTGAAGAATAATAATTTTTTTAGTATCTTGCTCAAGATTTTCCTAAAGTATTTTCCAACTAGGAAATGTTGAGCATCACTAATTCATATTATTTATATATGGTTGAATTTCATGATAAACATATAGCTAAAGAGGATCCATTCTCTTCCTTGCCTACTATTCTTGAAGACAACTCAACATTACTAGTTGCAAATACTATAGAAGTCAACATTGGTACATATGATGATCCCAATATATTTTACCTATGTGTATCCCTCATTGATGAGGAGTGGAAATTTATTTTTACCATTCTAAAATATTTTATTGATATATTTTTATGGTCCTACCTATACATGTCTGGTCTTGACCCTTCATTGGTGGTACATTAGTTTGTTGTCCATCAATTTGTAAATCAATGAAACAAAAATTATTGAAAATGCATTTGTGTATAGATATCTTGGTCAAAAAGGAGTCAGAAACATTACTGTGGGTAAGGTTCATTTGACCAATCAACTATTCTAAGTGGATATCTAACATCCTCCTAGTCAATAAAATGCCACAGGGCATTCACCTATACTAATTTTAGATACATTAATAACGCATGCCTTAAAGATGATTTAACTTTACCTAACATCAACATGATATTTGATTCAACAATAGGGTATTAAAATTTATCCCTCATGGATGTCTCTTTAGGGTATAACCAAATTAAGATTGCACCAGAGGACCAACACAAGACAATGTTCACCACTCCATGGGGAAATTGTTGTTTCAAGTCATGCCCTTTGGCTTGAATAATGTAGGTGCAACCTATTATCATGTCATGACTGTCATCTTTCATGACATGATGTATGATATTATTGAATACTATGCTGATGACAACATAACTAAATGAAGAACACATGCAAGCCACCCAGACATTCTGCGTAGAATCTTTGAGAGGCTTCATGAGTACAAGGTGTGTATTGAACCTAAGAAGTATGTCTTTGGTGTAAGTTTAGTCAAATTACTAGGGTTAATTATGTCACAAATAGATATTGAGGTTGACCCTCTTAAATTCGAGACTATTATTGAAATGCCTCCTCCATCTAATTTGAAACAACTTCATAGCTTGTAGGGCAAAATTCAGTCTATTTGCCATTTCATATCACAACTAGCTGATAAGTGTCATCATTTTACACACATTTTTAAGGAATGTGTCACATTTAAATGTGATATATATTATGAGAAAACATTTACTAAATTAAAAAACTATTTAACTAGTCCATCAGTATTGACTCTACCTACACTAGGAAAATTGTTGCTCTTGTAAATATTAGCAATATAACATGCACTAGGGGAAATTTTGGCCCAACATCATGAGCAAGGCAAAGAGAATGCGGTATAATATCTTAGATAGACATTAGTAACTTATGATCATAACTATTTACCTATGGGAAAAGCTTGTCTCATAATGGTGTTTGCTTTCCAAAAGCTATGACACTACATGCTGAATAACAAAATAATTGTTATAGACAAAATTGATCCACTTAAGTACTTATTGTAGAAGACCACTCTTATAGGTCACATAGCCAATTGGGTTGTGTTTTTAACTAAATTTCATGTAGATTACCATTATCAGAAGGACATCAAGGGATAAGTCCTGGTAGATCAGTTTTTTAAAGCTCCTTTGATCAACACCAAGCCTCTTTCATTTGATTTTATAGATGAATCAATCATGACCTTGGGTGAAGCAGCCATTGAGTCCAAATAGTGTATACTATACTTTGATGGATCATTCACACCATGTGGATCTAGATCTGGCATTTTACTAGTTATATCACAAGGGTATCTTATTACCAAGGCATTTCACATTAGCTTCCATTGTGCCGACAACATAGTTGAATATAAAATCCTTGTTATAGGACTTCATCTTACAATATAATGGGATATCAAGTAGTTGATGGTATACAAAAATTCTCAACTAATCATCAACCAAGCCACAAATTAATACAATACTAGATACGATAAACTTGTACCTTACAAACATATTGTGGACAATCTTAAACACTTTCAATTTCTTTAGTTCGAGTAGATACCACAAGCCAATAACTGAGTGATAGATGTCATAGATACCATTGGGTCCATGATAAAAGTTTATAGTTATGTTAGAGAGTATCAGTTCCCCATTGAGACCCTTTTATAACTAGGTCATAAACTTCTAGATTTAGAGAGAGTATGTAATATTGCTAGTCTCAATCCCCCTTGGTACCAAGACCTATATACTTATCTCCAAGATCAAAACCTTCCTTTCAACCTATCAAAGAACTTAAAAAACTATTCCTACATCAAGCATCATGTTATAACCTACTAGGAAACATGCTCTATCATAGAGGCTAGCATGGAATGTTGCTTCATTTTTTATCTTTAGTTGAATCTACATTGGCACTTAAATATGTCCACAAAGGAATTTGTGGGGACTACACCAGTGGCTTGGTCTCAACTAAGAAACTCTTTTAAACTTGAAGTTACTGGCCAAAAATGGAGATAGATGCCTACAATTATGTCAATAAGTGTGTTGCTTGTTAGAAGCATGGAAATTTGATACATCCACCTTCACTACCATTCCAAATGAATACTACAACATTGTTATTTTCAACTTAGGGACTCGATCTTGTCGAGAAAATGAACCCTACTTCTTCTGATTGTCACAAGCATATTATTACTACCATAGATTATTTTACTAAATGGATAAAGACCATACCCATCACTTACATAGTTAGAAAATAGATAGCCAAGTTCATTTACTTCCATATCATATGATGCTATGATATCCCATCCAAAATCATCTCTGATAATGGTGGTTATTTCAATAACAAGGAAATAAAAGCCCTATATACCTATTTCAGGATTAACCATAAACATTCCACACCATATAACTCATAAGGCAATCATCAAGTCGAGGCATATATTAAGACCATTGTTACAATACTTAAAAATATTGTTATTGACATTGGTCGTGTTTAGCACTTGCAACTTTTCCCTACCCTCTAGGCATACTAAACTAGTCACTAAAACCCTATAGGAGCTACACCATACTCCTTAGTCTTTGGTTTAGAGGCCATCATCCCTATCAAGATTGAATTACCCTCATGGCACATCTTTCTACAAGACATTATTGATGATGAAGACTACATAGTTTCCATATTGAAAGAGTTAGAGCTTCTAGATGAAAAACATTGGGCCACCTTAGACCATTTACGAGCTTATCAAAACCAAATACACCATAGATATAACAAACACCTTCTCCCTAGGGAGTTTGACATTGGTGACTTGGTCCTAAAAGAAAATAAAAAAACACCAATGTCAAATGCAAAAAGAAAGGAAAATTCGAAGCCAATTAGTTGGGTTTATTTGTGGTCACTATAAATTATCGTTCCAAGGCATACAGGCTAGCCACTCCAAATGGGCAAGAGTTTGAAGAACCCATTAACATATTTCACCTCAAGCATTTCCATGTTTAACTTTTATTATATTCCATTATCTATAAGATCCCATGATTGGGAGCACCCATTTATATTATTACCTAGACCATTCTTATTCCTCTTACCATACCACCGAGACTATTTGCATATTATTACCTAGACCATTCTTATTTCATTACTTAACCCATTTTTACTGACCTACCTAGACATTTAATATCTCCTAGATCATTCTAATTCTATTAGAACAATAATTTTTATTTTTCCTACTAGACCATTCCTATTTTACATTACCTATTCTCCTGGGCCATTATAATCCTATTACCAGCCATGATCTTACTTATGACCAACAAGTATGCTTATATATTTAGTGAATATTTTAGAGGTTATTCAGATTGATCAGCATCATCATCAACATCTGTAAATTATTTTCTAAGTCAATATCTTAGGGCATGTCAACATATGGTTTACCTATTTGATAGTTTCCTTGGGACTTCTTTTAATTAGTACTCATCTTATTATTTCCACATTGTGTGCCATTCCATTCCTATTTACTATTGTGTGGTATTCTTTATTGCCTTAGGTTCTATTGTTGGTTTGAATAGGAACACCATTATAGCTAGTTTGGCTATTATTTGAGCCTCTACCTAAGGACCGATGTCCTTCGATAGATAATTTTTTGTACATTTGAACATATTAACTTGCTTTTACTTATTATAGAAAACATAAAAACATTGGAAAATTCTAGGCAAAATACCAAAAACATTCTTAGTTAGGGAAGATGGGCTTAAAATATCCATGAGAGTTACAAAGTCATGTCATCTTCTAGGTGGGATTCCCATTTATTATGTTCATCATGGCTATTATTGTATTAAACTCCCATTTATGGGAGAACTAAATTGGCTAGAGGTCCACACAGACTATGTAGGTAGTGTTTGGATGCATGAGGCATATGGGGTCAGCTTAGCCACTCTTATTTTCATCATTTTGTACCCTATACCTTTACACTCTCACCATTTTGCAAGAAATTTTGGACCGTTGCATTATCACTATTTTATAAGCCCATTCCTATTTTTCATTTATTAATCATTGATTCTATAATTATCATCACATTTCTTCCATCCCAATTCTTAGGACAACTACATTGGCTTGAGGTCCATTTGGACTATGTAGGCAACACCCATTTTCCAGGACCACTTGGGTGCATCTCGGGCACCCGTACTTATTGTTCCATTCCCCTAATTTGACAACCTATTCATGATATAAGTGTAACATATTATCCATTATACACACGCATTTGTTGATTACATTTTTTTTTTTTAATCTTAGTTGCATTGTGTTCTATGTCTTTTATTTATGGATTTATTTGCTTGTTTATTTTGAGTGTTGTATCTAAATACATTTTCAAAACCACTTGAGTCTTGCCTCAACTTGGGCTTGAGTTGTTTACTTTTGTATTTAGATTATTTTATTTCTTGTTTATATATTTTACATCTTTTTCCTAATTAAGTCTTGATAATTCATATCTTGATTCTAATTTGTTTTACAATTTGTTCTTGCTTTATTTTATTGTTTGTGTTTTAGTATATGCTTATTTCCACTTAAGTCTTGATAATTCATATCTTGTTCTTAGGTTTGTTATGTTTTAGTTTTGATTTTATTTATTTTTTTCAAACATGAATGTTTTCAACTTAGGTTTTGGTATTTTTAATCACTATTTTGAGTTGTAAACATTCACATTTGAACAATCCTTTCAAAAATTGAAATCAAATGTTATTATAGGTTGTTCATACTTATGATGCATAATTTAATTTTCCAAATTAAACATAAAGTGATCCAATCTTATAAAAATGTGGTTCCAAACAACATCTTAGAGCACAACATCCTACATATTCACTACCTAATCAGGATATCATAATCCAATCAT
The DNA here is from genome assembly GCA_037957365.1 of Torreya grandis. Taxonomy (NCBI): domain Eukaryota; kingdom Viridiplantae; phylum Streptophyta; class Pinopsida; order Cupressales; family Taxaceae; genus Torreya; species Torreya grandis. The sequence goes on from JARHVA010000452.1 coordinate 2,899,247, forward strand.
AAGCCAAACATTGAAACCACACATGACTCTTTTGATATTATAGAACATGCATCTCCTAAAATACATATCAAGTCATGTTATCCATTCATTTACCTAGCATAGATGGATATTTATATATTAATTTAGGATGTGCACCTCCTAAACTAATCTTTAGCATCTAGTCATACATCAATCAGAGACATGAACAAATCAACATCCATATGCTAATTAAGGACATGCATCTATTAACATTAGCATACACTATCATATAATAAAAAAAGAACAATTGCAAATGATAAACATGGAAGGTAAAAATATCATGGTAAAAAAATACACATCTATATCCATATTCTGATATAATATATGCATATAACATCGTAGTGATACAGAAAGAAAAGAACACCATACAAAGAATATTAAAAGTTAATGTATAAATAGCCATGAGCCAAAAATGAATGTCTAATATATATATATATATATATATATATATATATATATATCCAAAAATGAATGTCTAATATATATATATATATATATATATATATATATATATATATATATAACATGTTGTATACATTGAGAGAATACATATACATCTCATAATACAAAAGCAAAATATCAAAGCTACAAGATACAATATCAACTTTGGCTTACCCCATCTCTAGGGGGACATTGATTGAAACTTTATCATGTACTAGGAGCTAGTGGAAACAACCCCATCACTACCCACTATAGAGTTGGTTATGCTTCTAAATGCTCTGAATCAGTCATATGTCAAGACTTAGAGTCATACTAATCCACTAACTCTGATAATACTCCCTATAAATAGGTGCCCTCTGGTCTACAAGGACTGTTGCCTCATATAAACTATGATAATAAGTAATCTCATCCTTAGCATGTAGGACATTATCCATCATGTGTAAGACATCATTATAGGTTGTCATCATGTCATCCAGTACTCTAGACATACCCTTATCTGATACCACCTATCGGGTCTCATCCAACTCTCCATGGAGCCTCTGTACCTAATTAATAGTCCTATCTCAATCTACCTGAACTCCATCTCATTGACCTATGACTATGGATAACTCTAAATCTCACATACTTAAATGTTTTTGGACCCATGTTAGTTGAGCCACTTGCCCTCTCAACATGGCAATATCTAAATATTTAGCTATGATAAGATTCTATAGCCTGGTTGTCTCACTTTGGGCTATGGCTAACTACAACTATAACCCAACCACCTCTTGGTATAGTCGTGTAGTCTATGATAACCATGTTGATATATCATGTTAGAGCCTATAAATAATACCATATTCATATGTGGACCTACCAGTGCCAAAGGTCCTAGCCTCTACTATACTTATACCTATGTCAAAGGTCTCAGCCTCCCTTATACCTATGTCTACATCCATCATTGTACTAGACGGACTAACCCCTCCTATCTCTGAACTAAGCCTGGGTTCCCCCTATGGCCTAGACCATAAATATTTCTCCTAGGGGTCCTTGTTCCCAATCTTTGTCTCTATCTCCATCATGGACACCCAACTATCATAAATCCTATTGTCCAACTTGTTATATAGGGACATGCATGACTTGTTATATAGGATACCACACTACCTGCACCTGAATTATCTGTAATGGAAGAGCCTATAGAATCACCTAATTTATAGGATCATGTGCTTGTATTTGGGCCTCCCCTCCATCCCTCCATCCTTCCTCTACCATAACCTCCTCTTATGTTGCCGTAGTTGTTGGGGCTGAAGTCTAGTCATGCGAAGGGGTTGAAAACATGTCCACCATGTTGTATAGGAATTTGTCATTCCAGCATATGTATTCCACATGTATAAGCCCATTATATAGGTTGAACCATGTTAAAATATGTGATAACCTGGGCCCTAGGTACTAGTATCCCCCAATCCTAAATCTCATGTGTAATATGTACAAAAAAGTGGGGTCCATGTAGCACATCCGATTGGAATTCAAACTACCATTGCATGTGATATGGCCTAATCTATTCATGATAAATTTATGGTGTCTTATAATATAACAAGGCATCAACATTTACTAAAAAATGAATCCATCCACTATCCATCTGAGTTGGATCCCTAGGTATGATCATCAGATAAAATCTTCATACACCGTCTCATCGATAGCATGCTCATAAAACTATAGATATCTATGGTGGAATCATACCCTTGCACTTTCCTAAACCCATATGTAGGCCACTATATCCTTTGGTAGCTATTAAAATAACTATCCAATGGGTCGCTCTATAGTAATATGCTACCAAGTCTAGACCTAGAGGAGAGTGTTTGCCTAATATTTTGCCCTCTTCGATATGAAATCATGTGTAGATATCTATATATATACACTAATATGAATAGGTCCTATGAAAATCATGTAGTATGATCCATCATGTAACGCACTATGCCTATCAACCTAATCTAAAAAATATCAGCCACTCTTATCAGGCAATATGAGGTCATTATTAAGAGACATAAAAATCAATACCTCCTAAGGTATTATGACCTATGGTGGAGCCAATGGTACTCCTATAACACCTATTAGATTCCAAGACAGGTCCTCTAATACATCAATATTTATAGACCCCTCAATAACAACTAGGTATGTGACTCCAATCAGATCTTCCAACACAACAATCTAGCCCATCAATATCTAATAGATCTATCGACCTCATAGTGGCACCTAGAAAATATGATGAACATCCTCGAGATTCATAGTCACCTCTTTAGTTGATACATGGAAGGTAGATGTCTCTGAATGCCATCACTCTATTAACACTAATAAGTAGGCACGATCCACTCAAATCAATGGAATACGAGCTATATGTCATAAATTTATCACCTCTAACAACCCCATGACTTCATCTATCATAATCTTGGGTCGATGTAAGCCCTGAGATCATTTCTCTCATGATATCAAAACTCCTACATACTCCTACATAGACTAAGCTAAACATAATCAAGTTAGTCACTTGTCTATTTTCCTTCTTCTAATTGATCAATCTACCATTTTATTCTAGTTTTGGACTTAGAAAAATCTTATTCTAGCCTAATTTACACTTCTTCTTGGACCACTTGCCATTTATGGAAACTTAACAATTCTCCTTGGAGACCTCATTTTTCTGCAGAGCATCTTCACTATTCTACAAGTCAACTTCATCATTTTTCCCTTAGGTCTAGGATTTCACTAATACATAGGTCAATCCTACTATTTAGTAAGATGGCCTCACTATTTATAACAACTTCACCATTTTTGTTCCATAATAATTTGCCTTGGAGATTTCACCATTTGATTGGTAATAACACCATTTGACCCACATTTTTACCATTCTAGAAAAAGCATTTTTTTGTTATTTTGGCAATTTTCATCTATTTTGGCAATCTCACTAATTTCTTTGTGAGATCGCCATTCTCATGGTGTTCTCACCATTCAAATTATCATTCTCACCATTTTTATCTCTTCAAGATCGACAAGGTCTCTTTTTCACCTACTTTTAGGGAATAATAAATTTAATTAATGATAAAATTTGAAAATAAAAAAAGGTACCTACCAAGGCCCCACTCTTCAATGGTTGATGGTACTCTCAGATGTGCTCTCCAAGGTGTCGGTGGTAAGCCGTATTGGCCATTTTGTCAGTCTCTCTCACATGCAAAGGTTAGAGCTCAAATTTCAAATTATGGAGGGTGAAAATGACTAATCTTCACCCCCTAGGGGTGAACTTATAGTAAACATTTTTAATTTCCATTGGGCCTATTGTTACCCCATTTAATTATGGGAAGCTCATTTTAGCCTCATTTATCCATTTTTTGAGCCATTTTCTTCTAATTACCGTATGTTAGCCTCTTTTTATGAATTATGTGTTCCTTTCTTTTGGTCAAGGGAAAACCTATTAAAATTAAATTATTTTTTCCATCCTCCCCTCGAGGGGGCATCATGGGCCACCCAAATGTTCTTTGGGGCATTTTCATAACCCCATTCATATTGTAACTCATGAAGAATTCAATGGAAAATGAGAATGAATTTATTTCTTCTAATTATGATCATTCTAAGCAACCTTTATATTCTTCTAAAATCTATTTATTTAACCAAATGTCTTTCCATCCTTATCAAATAGGGGCAAAATGTAGAAATCCAATTCTTACCATTATCATGCCAAAATTGAAAGTTTGAATGACTTTCCATAATAATGCAAAATCTAGAACAAAATCATTAAAACACTCTAATTCATCCACACACATCACATGCAAATATCAAACCATGTCAATATATACCTAATTGGGGAATTACCCTATATGCAATCATTATCTTCTTCTATTTTATCTTGGGTTAAATTGTAACTTAAAAAATTGGTGTTCTCAATCACTAAAATCCTTTGATTTGTCTACACACATCATGTGCATATGCCAATTCACTTTAGGGCATCCCTAATTAGGGTATTAACTTGTACACAATTATCACCTTCCTCTGATTCACTTCCAGTCAAAATATGACCAAGAAAATTGACATTTTTGACCATTCTAATTTTAAAAATGACCAATTTCCAAGAATTAGAAAAATACTAAGCAAAATCATTAAGCAAAACAAACTAGATTAAAAAGCTTAAGTGATAAAACCATGGAAACTTAATGAATATATAATATTGGAAATTCATAATTCAACAAATATATGAAAATATGATGTCATCAACCTCAAAGTCACAAGTGGGAAATATCAACATAAATGAGGTAAATATCAAAATTAAGGCTAGTCATACCTTATTAATGCCCCATTCTCCCAAAACATAAATGCATTTTTTACCTCCTGAACCTAACCCAAGATTAATCACACATGGGTTTGATTTAGTTGAAAAACTATAAATACAAGAGCCATGACCATAACCATTAAGTTTTTTTAGGTGCAAATAAACTATTCCAAAATATCACTAAAATTTTTCAAACCTTCTTCTATTTTTACCCAATCAAGAGCTAAGACCTATTGGTAAAAGAACAGATGTTGGAAGATCTTGTCCTACCCCATTGACAAAGAATTTGAGCACTAAATATGGGCACAAACATGATTAATGGACCTATCTTGGAGGAGAGTCATTTAAGGAAGGCATTGCTTGTGTTTTCTTTTCAATTTTCTCGAGTCCATTGATCCATGCCCATCGAGGGAATATGCCTAATACATTAATTATTTATGCTTGTCATTTGTTTTTTGTACTAACACATGAACTAATTTTACAAACATATTCTACACTTATTACTTTACTAATATGCAGGTTGCATTTATTTGAATTTTTTAGGTTCATGTGAAAGCCTTCCATGTAATTTGTAAAGTAATGACTATTAACCATCTATTACCACCAATAAATCCTATGAGGTATTTCAATTATCCTTAATGAGTTGAAAACTTAAATGTGACATGTATTTATAAATTTAGATGTATAAAATTGGATATATATTAAATATAATTTAATAATTAAATAATTTACATCCTCCCCTTAAATACTTTATGGTGTTATTTGGAGGTTTAAGTAATATTGCTGAAGCATGAGCCTTTGAAATGTGTCATGCAAAACTAAAGCAAAATTTTAATCTTTGACATTGATCTTGTGAGAACTAATGGCCTAAATTTTTTTATAAATTTGTCATTTTAAGCTTTAAAAAATTACAAATGAATGTGGGTAGGTATCATCATATCATGTGTGTACAATCAATTATTTTTATAATAATATGGGTAGGTATTAACTACAACAAACCTTCAAGTTTAAATGGTTGAAGTTAAAGGTTTGAGAATATTTATGTATGAAAGATGAAATTATTTGGATTAAGAGAGATCAAATGCACACCATTGATCCTCTAATATTGATGTTGTTAAATTCAGCCTAAGCTAAAAAGTTTGCCTTTTTCTTATTATTCAATCTTGATTTTTGGCTAGTTGACCTTGTAATTTGCAGCCTTGAGCCCACTTAACAATGAAAAATGGATTATGTATCATAAAATGAGAATAAATTACATTATAAAATATATACTATTGGATGTAATATGATCTACGATGGAGGATAAAACTTTGAGCAGATTTTGTATGAAACATTTTGAAGGCTCAAACTTAGATGATATCACATAGACATTGTTGATCAAGTATAAGATCAATGGTGGACAAAAAGATGACATGCCATCTTATTTTATCAGTTAAAACATTTCATTGACATGGTAATATTATATTCACCAAAACAATAAAATTATTTTTAAGGCTTTTATACAACTATGCCTAAGGAAATAAATCAATATTTAGATATGCATTGAAATTTGCCTTACAAATTGTTAAAAAAAAAAATTGTATTGGATATAAATTTTCCAAAGAATAAAATTATTATTATATATTATGAAATTAATTACCAGTCATTATATATAAATTTTTATAAGAAAAACTTGAATTTTTCTAAAAAAATTAAGCTCCTATGACAAGATTCACCATAGTTTTATATAAAGTTTTAGGACCCTTTTCTTAATTTTTACACTCCTTCCATTCTCCATGAATTAGATGAATTGAGATGACTTATTGAACATCCATGGGTTCATTTATATAGTTGGAATAAATCTTAGCTTAGACAATAATATTAAAATTACAATATTACAAAATAATGGGTGGGGAGGGCATATTAGTTCTATATATGTAAGTAATACAACCAATGCGAACCTGATCAAAATACCTCACCAATCATCAGTCCATTATAGGGGTTGGGCCATATCTATATTTAGGATGCCATGGGGGCTAGGGTGATTGGCATGGGGGATGGGTTCCTGTATTCAGGCTAGGGTAGGGACTAGTTAAATAATTTTAAAACAAATAGGGACAAAAATTTGAATCTGATAAAATCATATACACCACAACAAAGCCATAAAATATATCGAAGTAGAAAATTATTTCTTGGAAATGACCTCAAGATGAATGAGAAAAAAATAGGCAAAGTTTAGGTACAAATTTTAAACAACCACTAGTGAAGGAAAAAAGGCATAGTCATGTCTCGATTCAAACTTGAGACCTCTCATTTGATACTTCTAGAAAAATACTATTTTTCATTACACAACATAATTGAAAACTATAAATGAAAAAGTACAATTTTTTTATACAATAATTCAAAACTATTTAAAAATAATTAAATCTATTTGGAATATTCTTTTGTGGAAACTACCATTGCAAGGAGGACCATTAAGAAAAAAAAAGTAGGGTGACCATGGTAGGAAGCAAAGAGGAGGGCATTATGAGAAGGTTGGCCAAAATGAAGATCCAATCTTAAATAGATGGGTTTATTTTTTAGAATGGTCAAGAATAAAAAAGAATGGTTCTTGTGGGATGAGAAAACCATTGAAAGGGCCTTGAAACCTAAAAAAATATTATAATTAAATTTATACAACTATGGACCAAATTTTGAGGTGAAACAAAATCCTAAACAAAATATTTTGAGCTTTTTATATGCAATGGTGAGTCTAGATTTGACCCAACACACTAAAAAATAACATAACCCACGAACACACTCCTCTTCATAGTAATGTGAAATTAACCTCACAACACACTAGATAGATGGTAGGATGAAGGGGAAGGAGGGATACATGAATGCATTTGATTCAATGTTGAAATATGACATTAAGATTCAACAAGATTTTCTTTTCCTTAACATATTTATACACTATATATTCATATAAATGAAATTATTATAGAATTTGCCAGAAAAAATGAATATAATATAGGACTAATCTATTATGAAAAAATATTTTCAAACACTCGTATGAAATGAGGAGTAACTATGTAAATAAAAAATATGCATACAAGATAAAAATCAAGTAGAATGGCATGTAAGAGCATGCACAAAATTAAAAAATTAAAAATTTGCAAAAATGTGTAATTACATACACCAGAAAAAATATGCATCCTTCTCCACCATAACTAAAGGGGTTTTAATGTCCCTATAACTATTTGCCACAAATATTTAGTCCTTAAATTGATCAAAATGAATGAGTCCCACACATGATCATTGTGTCATGTTAGCACAACAACATTTGAAATCAACTCCATATTTTGAGATTGTAAGATCATTGAGAAATGTGTAAAAAATTAAAACAATAATAAAAATGTGAAGAAATCTTAAAATCATTAGAGAACCCAAAATCTCATAAATGCATCCAAATAGAATTTCATCTCTAAAAAAGAAATAACAAGTGAACCAGACCTTGAAAAAGACCCCTACTTCCTCATGGAACATACTAACCCTTTCCATTCCTTGGACTTAAGTGTGTGATTCTATGAAATTCAATTTCCTATTACTATGAGAGTTTTCACAAGTTCTGAAAAAAAACTGTAGGTTTTGTTTGATCTCAGATTTTACAACCAAAAAGGGAATCTTGGGCATTGCTCTGCTATCTATTGGGTGAATATTTTGTCACCAGCTAACTGATGAGCAAAATAGGTCTCTTCAACCACAACAAGGGAGATTGATCGGCCAAATGTGTAGGCTTACCACAATAGAGGTGGACAAATCTCACCTCTCATCAAGGGGAGGTTCCCTATAAATATGAGGAGCTATATACTATATATATAAGCAAAAAATAACACTTAGGGGTAAGACTACACCATCCATCTCTCTTTTTTTAGAGATGATGTTCACAAACAAAGGATAAATCTAGGTGAAATAATGAAGACACTTCTCTTCTTTCAGAAGTGGTCTTATAACAAACAGTTGGAGTGCTTTTTGGTAGGTAACAAGTAACTAGTAACAGGGGATGTAGTAACCAACAAAATGAGGTGTAGCCCAAAGTCTCCACCTCAACTACCCAAAGAGTGAAATACGAAGGATAATTGGGGCACAAATTCATCCCAAGATCCTTTACATAGAAAGAAACAGACAAACACACTAAAGGCAATTGTGGCAGCACAAAGTCTCTCCATAGTTGGCTTCAAGACACCTTCCTGATTACTTCTACTGATTCTGTTTATTTCAGTAACTAGACAAGAATGCATTCAAAAGACAGACATAAGAACAATCTCCTAAAAATGACACAAGTTATAACAGCACAAAGTTTGAAAGTAACTTGCTTTCTCATTCAAACAAATAAATATGATCAACAATCTGAGCTCAAAGTCTCAGTAATCACCTCTCAATTTTGGTAGAGTTTTGCTTCTGTAATCAAAAAGATCTCCCTTTTGCATAAAGTAGGAGAATACAGTATATAGTAGCCAAGAAAGGCTTGGTGCTTTATTCCATGGAGAGGCCCATGTTGCATTCAATGCCTTGAATGCATTTTCATTTTTGTCAAAGAGGACCATGATGGAACAAGGTAGCCGCCTTAACTATGGCATGTTGATTTATCTCAAATGTCTTCTCCTTAGCATGGGTTGTCTAGTCCTTTTCTTGATGTCTATGTAGTTTTCCACTTCGCCTTTACTCTAAGGGAGAAAAATAGGCCACACTTTTAATGCTTGCAAGCTCAAATATCTACTTGGTGGACTGTTCCACCTACTGGAATAACTTCTACGCAGATATTTGTGGTCTTTCCCTCTTTCCTGTCACAATTTGAGATCTTTCCCTTTTTTACTAGCTCTTTCAGCTCCTTCTTCAGCTGGTCACTGAGTTTGTTTTTCAAATTCTGTGCCACATTTGAAAATCAATAGATATTTCATTATCTTGAATTTGACGTCCACAGGGACGTCAAAGGTTCATTGTTTCAACGGTTTAGGTGGCCTCCTTATTTCCTTGGTTTCGTCACTTCTTTGGTTCATTCACTTGAACCTTCTCCTTGAACTGGTCTCTGAAACTTTTGCTTCTTATCTTTGCTCAGCACTTTCCTTAAACTGTTGAATATGTTGAATCTATGAACCATTTTGGTTCAAGGTTCAACGATTCATCTTCTTCCTTAGAGACCTTTGCTTTGTCTAAGTCTCTCAAGCTTTGGAAGAGTCCATAGAAATATGTCTGTGGAGTCCATAGAATTGAGCCTACATAGTTCATAGAATTGAGCCTACAGAGTCCATAGAATAGAGTTCGTAGAAATGAGCCTGCAGAGTCTGTAGAAATGAGCCTATGGAGTCCGTAGAATTGGGCCTGTAGAGTTCATAGAAATCAGTCACAGGCCTTAATGTCTTTGGAACTTCTCAAAGGGAAGGTCTCCCTTCGGGCCTTGAGAAGGTCCAATTTTTGGTCGCTAAGAGCCCTCACAAGGGTACGTGCCCTTCGGGGTCCTTCGGGTGGTCTTCGAGCTCCAATTCCTTCGGACAAAATATCTAAAGGAATTCCTTCAGACATTTTGTCTTAAAGAAATCTTCCCTTGCCTTAGCTACTTTTCATTAGGATTTTGATCATTCCTTCAGGCAAAATGTTTGAAGGAATTCCTTCAGACATTTTGTTCGAAGGAAATTCCTTTGTGAAATGCTTTCACGGAAATTATTTTCGAAGGAATTCTGCCTTGCTCATTTTTTTGAAGAAAATCTTACCCTTTTAGCCTTTTGCAACAGTCCATTTTGCTCATCACCTGCCCTCTACAAGGGCACTCACCTTTGGTTCACTACCCTCTGCAAGGGCACTTTCCCTTAGGGCTTTGGGGCACTCCTTTGAACCTCCTGATTGAACCGACCGATTGAACTAACTTTGGTTCAATGGTTCAATGGTTCAATCTTGTGTTCCACTCATTCAATTGACCACTTGGACCAACCGCTCGTTGAACCTTTGAACCATTGAACCCATTAAAACTTTGAACCATTTTGGTTCAATGGTTCAATGGTTCAAACCTTCTTCTTTTCATTAAGCATTTTGAGGCCATTGAACTTGCTAAAGCGGTTGAACTTTGAACTCTTACTGAAGCGCTTAACTCATTAAGCTTGCCAATGCCATTGAACCTTTGAACCCATCGAACCTTGGAACTTGTTGAACTATTTTGGTTCAAGGTTCAACAGTGCAATGGTTTATTCCTTTGTTTGAAGCTAGTCGATGAACCTTTTGGTTGAACCTTGGTGTTGAACCTGTTTTGAAATTGCTTAAGTGTTGGAGACTCATTCCTTAGAGAGAGCTCGCATATTGGCATCATTGAACCTATTGAACCTGCTAGTCCCTTAGCTGAAAAAGCTTGAATAATTAAGAATTTCAATGCTCAGAGCAATTTTTGAGAGGGAAGAGAGGATTTTGGCCTGTAGGACCAAAATAGTTCATATGTTGTCCCAAAAATGAGTGATAGATTTTGGGAACAACACTATCATCCAGGCATCCATAGCCCTAATAGAGATACCTCAAATTCGACTCAAATCCTTTCTCTACTTCCATCTAGACTTCCATAGTCTTGATAGAGCTTACTTGAATCATCCATCTTCTATCAGTTGATGAGTTTTTTTTAAAACATAAATAGGATAAGGGTTGGAAATCACCATTGGTTGATTATATGTATAAGAAAACTTATTTCAATCAATATGTCCTTGTCAGTGTGCATTCATTTCTATGTTTATTTAGCATGTGATATTATAGTTGATCTTTGGAAATGGAAAGTCTTTCTAAGATTTGCATGAATATATCATAGTAAATCTTAGAGGTCCATTAAACTCATTTAGTCAAATTAGAACCTAATTCAACAGCTCTAGTACTGTTAGAATAAATACTTATGAAAACCAATTATGCATACTTATAAATCATCCCTTTATTTTTGGTAGTTCTTTTGTAACTTCAACATGAGAAATCAGTTGGTATGTTTTTCAATGTAGAAAACTACTCTAGCAAGCAAAACAACTAATCTACTCAAAGAAAAATATAGAAACCAGGAAAGACTAATCTTTGAAAGCAATAAATCTAATCTATAAAGCATGAAGTATTTTCTATATCTAATCTCCACTTACAGTTCATTCAAATGTATCCCTAGTTGGAGCAACCATGAAATAATGTTCTAAAAACTATTCATTGACTAGAAAGGCAAGGCCATTACCTTGGAGGTATTTCAACTAGAAGGAATTATACCTAGGATCTTTGATATCTAAGATGGTTTAATCCACAAAGGAGTGAACTTATCATGTTTTCATTTCTTCTCATGTGATATATCCCATAGGTCTGAAATCCTAAAGGCCTTGATCTTGGATATTTTGTCAAACCATCATTTGAAAATAGCATGGTGTTTATTGAAGTTGTATAGTTCTTCAATTCTCTTATCTTCCATCTAGACTATATCAAGTATTTTAGACTATATCTTTTACCTCCCTCCATGTCATCTTGCCTAAAATGGTACATTGGTATTTTAAGAGTAATGGGGAAGACTGGTTATTTTACATACACTATCAAAAAAGGTGAAGCCTTGATATCTTGCTTGTGTTTGGTTTAGTCTACCCATAAGGCATACTTCAATAAGAGATGCCACTCCCTTGGTTTATCTTGTGATGATTTCTTAATGGCATCCATCATATTCTTATTGGTAGATGCAGTTACTTTGTTCCCTTGTGGATAGTATTTTGAAGAAAACTTGATAGTGATTTGATTGATATAGGCCCACTCAGTGAATTCAATAGATTGGAAAGCTAGACCATTACCACAAAACAAATAAATTAGGGTACCAAACATGGTTAGTATATTTTCTTCTAGATACTTTATGACATTGATTGCTCTAGAATTATTTATTGATACAACTTATATCCAACTGGTTTAGTAATTCATAGCTATTAGGAAAAACTTGTACCCTATTGAATATTTTGGGTTTATCACCCCAATAAAATCAAGGACCCATTACGAAAAGAGATGTCCTTCAATAACTATTTGCAAAGGTGTGGCAGCATTCACTTCTCTTTTACCAAATACCTAGCAATCATGATAGGTCCTAATATGGTTATGTGCATCTTTTAAGATCATGGGCTAGTAATATCACATCCTCATCATTTTTTGAGTTTTTGTGTTGCATGAGGGATGTCCACTATCAATATTTTGATGTATATTTACTAGGATGTCTACAACTTCTTCTCTTGAAACACATCTCAAATAGATGACCTCATAATTATTTATGTATAGGATTCCCTTATTAATCATATAATGAATTGAATTAAGACTGAGGGCTCGTCAATACTCTCTATTTATCCCATGAGGTCATGTACATATGAGATAAAAATGGATGATTTGATTGTACCTCTCACCACTAGTTACATGAGTCTCATTAATTTGTTCAATACTGATGCATGGATCAGTCTCAGTCATTACCTAGATGATTCCTTGGCCTCTCACCATCTGCGCTAGCCTAATCTCAAGATCAAAATCCTAAATTTTGGCCATTTGTTTACCTCTTCTTTCATCCAATTTTATCTATCCAAGTGTGAGCTTGATAGTTGGGTCTGGGATAAAGGAAAATGTATTATTTCTTATAATATAATGCCTAGATTTTTCATATCTTTAGTCAAGGCATATATCTATTTATCTATCATAGAGTATTTCAGCTATACATCCTTTAGATTAGTGCTCATGAAGGCAATGTGATTTTCATTATCATCCACCTTATGTGTAAGTACAATAACTATAGTATGTTTTGAAATGAATAAATAAAGATATAAATATATTTTGAAGTCTAGGTTGATCAGAACTAGCAATGGCCATCTTGATGTTTTGAAAATATCTCTCAGCTTCTTTTGTTCACTCTATCTTAGCATTATTTTTTAGCATAACATTTAATGGTTTGACAATCTTTACAAAACCAACATTGAATTTTATTACAAATTTGATCTTACCAAAGAAAGACTTCAATTATTTCTTGATTTTGGGAGGTGTCAGCTTAGAAGTAGCTTTAACTCATTTTGGATCAATGAAGATCCCATACTTAGTGATGATGTGGCCTAGTAATTTCCCCTTGGTGACCCCAAAGATTCTTTTATTTAGATTAAGAGAGATCCATACCTTTGACATCTTTAAAATACTCTTTACAAATGACCTGCATGATTAACTCTATCTTTTGAATATACTTTCAAGTCATCCATGTATATGATGATGCATTTACCAACAAGTCCCTAAAATGTGAATTCCATCACTCTCTGGAATGTTGTTCCTATATTAATAAGTCTAAAATGCATCCTTTTATATGCAAACATTCCCCACTTAGTAGTAAAGGCAATCTTCATTCTATTTTCTGCTTCTACCAGTACTTGATTGTAACTTGAGAATCCATCCAAGAAGGACATCATCTAAAATCCACTTACCAGATGGACCTCATCTAGGGAGGTCAAAGGATAGTTATCATTTTATTATGTTTGATTTAGGTTCTTCAATCCAACACAGAGTCTAATTTCTCTTCTCTTCTTCCTAACTAGTACCAAATTGGCTACCCAAGTAGAATGTCTAATTATAAAGACAATCTTGACATCCAAAAATTTATGTATCTCTATTTAAATGAAAGGTTCTAAGATTGGATTAACTAGCCTCTATCTCTACATGAAAGGCTTATGATCTAGATTCAATGAAATTGTATGAGTGATGACTCTAGGGTCAAATAACTTCAAGTCCTCATATGTCTAGGTGATCACATCCTTGTATTCTATCACCAAACTCTTTAACTTTTAATTATCCCTTTTAATATAGCTCACATCAATGTTCACATATTGACAATATTGGCCAGTGACGAGATTCTCTTTGATGAAATCAAACTCAGTTGCTTTAGAGTGATTTTACTTTTGAGCGTGTGGATATAAATTAAAATCTCGCTCTAAGGAAACCATCCCTAGAGAGATGCAATTTACATTCAATTTTAGGGCACCATACTCTCCCACATCTTCAATAGACATGGGATCCACATCTTTCTCATCTATCAACTAAGATTTGAAGGTCCTAGAACTACTCATGGACTGGAAAATTTATTGATTATCCTCGAACACTTGGAAGTTGTCCACATTATCTGAAATAGAGGGATAAGGAACCAAATCCATCGAGAATTTTTGCATTTTGGATTCATAGAGTTATGCCAGATTGGAAACTAAAGCTTCTAGTGATTTTTCCATCTAATTTTGTTCTCTTGGAGTGATTCTGATGTTTAATCCTTCAAAGGAATCAATCAATTCCCACACTTGATGTTTATAATTCTTTAAGTAGGTGAGATTACATTGATACTTATTTTTTATTTGGTTAACAACCAACTTAGAATCATCAAATATTTATATCTACCTAATGGTATGATTTAATGTAAATTGTAGACCAAGGATTAGAGATTCATACTTAGCTCTATTGATGGTGCAAGGAAATTGTAACCTCTATGCATCTATGTACTACTTACCATCTAGGTCTATCAGGGTTACACCAACACCATAAACTTATTTTGATCTAGCTTAGTCAAAATTGAGGGAAAATAATAGAGAAGGACATTTAAATTCTTTTTCATGAAGCTCCTAATTGGTAGTGAATGTGTATACTCTTGCATGTGGATATGAAAAGTCAACCTTATCATTCTCAGCATTGTACTCAATAATCAAGTACTTCATCTTTAGTTCCCTATCCACCTAAATTTAATTGGATATTCCTTTCTAGGACAAACACATGTGTGAGAAGTTGGTGGCTATATACACATATAATGTCTTTGACCAATCATGACTCAACAATAGACCATAGGCTTTTGAAATGTTAATGACCTAAATATGTATATATTATTGTACTCATGACTCTAGTGCCAATTGGATGTGTATCTTCATTAGTTATCCAAAACATGGTATATAAGACTTGTCCAATTTAAGGGCACTCTTTTGAATTATCTGGGGTCAAACCTAGCTTCTTGCACACAATTGTTGACATCACATTGGCTAAGGCACCTAAGTCAACCAAATAATTATGCATGTTCTTTCCAAACATTTACACAATTAGTATAAATGGTGGTACTTCAATTTTATCTTTAAATACCATCACATTTTCATGTGCAACTTTAGATTTATATGATGTAGAGGATCTCCTAGTTAGGGACTTAATCAATAAATTCCTTTGTCCAATGATTTGATCCAGTTCATGCAAGGTGATATTAGCCTTGATCCTCTCCATGTCCTCAATAATGTTGTACCTAGATATACTTTGTGGTTTTGTGCTTTGAAATTGCTCATCCCTCTTGGGGAGAGGTGGATTATTATTGGCCCAAGAATCTGGAGGAGTAGTAGCATTATTGTTCAGAGGTGTTAAAGTAATAATAGGTTGCTTTCTCCTTAGATTGTAACTATTCCTATGGAGCTAGTAGAATGCATGGATATCATATGTATTATCCTTTGCCTCATTCTCATCTTCTACTGGGAAGGAGAGATCATAGGTATCAAAGACCATTGTTGTATTGGAGTGTCCTAGATTAGTAGAGGAAGATGGTTATGTTTGATTAACAAAACCTTCCTATCTATTCATCTCCTTCTGAAAGATCTCAAAAGTGTTTTAGAGCTCTATGAAATCTAACTCACCATGTTGTGTAGTGTTTTAGACTCAAAACTATTTAGGAAGCATTGCTTTCATGATATTTATTTTTGGTGCCCTGTTAGGTGGCTGTTAGTCTGAATTATTTCTAGGCCTGTTGTACTTTTGGAATCCAAAACTTTTATTGGTATTATATCTTATATTGTTGCCCATGAAATTATACATGCTCATAAACTCATTTCTTAAATTATACACCATCCTATGAATTGATTCTAATTCTACTTTTATGGAATCAATATTAGTACCCTATGTAGTAGAAATATAGACTGGTATGAGTTACTTGTTCTGGTTTTGCTAGTTTGACATATAATTATTTAGGAAGCTAAGGTGTTGATTGGGTGGATCATGGGTTAAAGACACATGAGAGTACAATTGGTTCTATTTTTAGGTCACAATATTCTAATTTGCACTTGGGATTGGGATGAAAGCCATAAAAATAGGACCAAGACTAAGTGGGGTCAATGATTTCACTTGGGGTTTCAATTGTTTATCCATGTTGATAGTTTAATCATATCCCAAAGGCAATGTATCAACACCAATATCCTTGCATATAAAAATAAAATTCATAGGGTCTAGGGCATTCTTGTACATTTAGAGTCTTTAAGTCTCAGTAGGTAAGTAGGTAGTTTCAAGCTAGTTATACATATTTTAGAACCTAACATTGAAGTCTAAAATTCACTCATTTTATTCTTTTCTCATGATTTTAAAGTGTTGGTAAACAACACCTGTGCTAGTGACTTGGCCAAAATGTGCCAACAAGATGTTTTGACATTAACCCCAAGACGTAAGTAAACCTTCCAAGATATTAATAAACTAGTCATAGGTGACATATTGTAATGTAAAGGGAAAAAGTATACATGCCACATCTTAGTGGGTCACATTCAATATTACCAGGGTGGTCTTGAAGGACTTTATATGTTCTTAAATAGTCCTACCTCCTGAGGGATAAAAGGAAGGAAGATAATTCTCAGAATTTCTTGGTAAATCATGCATGGCCCCAACAATGTTGATAGTAAAACCAGATAGCCAAGTTGGAGCTTGGGCCATTGGGAATAATGGAATATGGGGTTGTCTTCTTGGAGAGAGTGATTGAGATTGATATAATTGTCTAACTCCCTTCTCAAAATTAACTTTTCTATATATTTCTAAATGTGGGTATAGAAAATTAGTGTTTGAGGTAGACCTTGTTAATCTTTTGAGTGCTTCCAATGCAACTCAAGTGATTCCTTTCAAATAAATAGAGGCAGAGCTGTGAAGGCCCTCATAGAACCAAATTAAGTTCATATTTATATGTGTTTTATGCACACCCTAGAAACCTTATGAAGTATCATATAACATTTTAGGATCTATGAATGAATATTTACTCTAAGTTATGAATTACGAGTATTGGGTTTTGTAAAAAACATGTTGGTGGAATAGCAATGAGTGAAACAACTTGTTTAGCATGGATGGGTCCGCTATGGATGAATATGAATCTAATTTATATGGGTGGATGGATGATGTTTCTAACCTAAGTTTGGCAAGACTTCAAAAAAACTCAAAAAATAAGGAAAGGTAGAGTATAAAAGAAGGCCTATAGACCACATAAGATGAAGCGTTTCTAAGCCAACACTTGAACTAAAATTTGGATAAGTAATCAAGGACCAATGTTTGTTTTAGGATAATATATCAAAAAAAATCAAACATAGTTAGTATTCAAAAGGAATTAGAATACAATAAACTTAAGCACATATAAACAAAAGTTGTCACATTTTTAAGATTACGTTAACACATATACAAGGGGGGATTATGACTAAAATGAAAAAGGCATTCAAATCAAAAAGATCTCAATATGAATAATTATATTAAAAAATATAACTCATGCATAACCAAAAGATAAATAAATTGAAATGACATAACTCTTTACACAATCCATAGGTTCGAATAAGAATCAAGATTTTCACATCGAGATCAATTGCAAAACTTTCCTTAGAATTTCCAATTAATTTCCATAGCCAAAATTCTCCTTCCTTTGGGATTGGGAGGATACAAGTATATATAATATTTATATGGGGAAGGCCTCATCTCTCGAGTGAATTATAAAAATACATGTCTAAAAATAGCACTAGGTGCCAACTTGCATGAAAAACATGCATGAACAAAATGGTAATTGTTCAAAAATAGTTTTCTTCAACTAAAATATAATATATACATGCAAAGTAAATTAGGAACTAATGTTACAACTATCCAAAAAAAAATACTTATGTATAATTAGAGGTGCTAATGTGGCACCATTGGAAGAAGAAAATTATGGAATAGTAGATGTAGAAGTTGAATTGGAATGAACTATCATTGTAACTTGAGTTACAATTGGAACTAGCACTATCACTACAAATATGCCCAAAGTTACTATTGATGTATTTGAAGTAGTGAAAATTAGAAGTGGTACATATGTGGGCTTGGTCTGTGTTTGCACTAGTGTGTAATTTGGATCCTGAGTACCCTGAATAGGTGGTGTTGCCCTTGCTACTAAAGTTAATTGCTTGGTTGATTCCATATGAAAATATATTGTGTGGTTGGCCTAGAAGTCTATATCTATAGTTTCATAATCAAGAAAATATCTCTTAAACAAATGTGGGATCTTATCCATTAAATTTTGATGTGTAACCAATGTAGCCTTGACCCCTACATGAAGTGTCTTAGTTCTAATGATTCAATCCATGGAAAATTTTACTAGTTGAATTAATTCATCATTAGTCCTATAGAACGTCCCTTCGATCTCGGCTCAAAGTTTGTTGACTACTACTTGTAGTAGATATTCAAAAATAGGATTAGGGACCAATGCCCCTAGGAAGTGCTTACCTAAGTGACTCTCGTATCTTTTAGAATAGAGACTACCTCTTTTTCTTGATTGAAAGATTGTTGCATGAGAGTTCACATCCCCTAATGCCACTCAAGCAAGTTATCCCTTTTAATAGCAAGAAAACTTTAGGCACATGATACCTCATATGTTGTTATTAAATTTAAATGGGTATAATCCTTATTTATAATTTCTTGGATTATGAAGCAAATTTTTCCATCAAAATCCTTTATTTATTGAACAAATGAATGATATCCCTCCACTTAGGCTGAGATATGGCCTTTACAAACCTTATTAGATGAATAGTGTCATAGATTCTAGCTACCCCCTACACATTATCTATGATTTCTTTTGGATCCTAAATGGTGTTCCTCTATGGTGGCCTTTGAATAGGATTATCAAAGCTTTTGAACATTTATTTTATAACCCCTCTAGTAGCATCCACAAAAATATAAAGATCTTCTTTGTATTTATCAAAGTCCAAGGGATTTACTTTCCTTATCTTTGTCAGAGAAAATATGTCTTCTTTATGTTCTAAATCAACATGTTTCCTTTTTTTAACCATAACATTTCTTTTCACCTCTATCAATATATTCATTTGTCAATCAAAATGAAATTTAATTGTGGGTTTCTTGGCAATCAGTAGATCCTACCTTACATTTTATTCTTGAAGTAGTTACTTAATCTATGAAGGAATGTTTATTGAAACTTGATGCTCTGCTTACTCTAACTAAATAGAGGAAGGGGATTTACCTAGAAGAAGCATAGTCATGGGGGAAGACACCCCTATTGTAGTAATATAAGATATAATTTTCCTTCATCTAGTAACCTACTTTTGGACTAGTGTGTCAATTAAGTATTTATCCTTCCCTATTACTTTGTGTATTGAAATTGTAGGTGAATAAATTTGAGTAACTTGACCAGTGGGAATTTTCAACTATGTAGATGACCTAGGAGGGGTGTCTTTTGTGGAAAAAAATAGAAGTGGAAACTAGGTTTTTAAAATGTACCCTCTTTGATGACTTAGGTTACTGAGGACTAGTTCCATTAAAGAATGAATAGGTCACTGGGGTGTTGAATAAGGTTTGGAAATAATCTATCATCGATGTATAGATAACCCTAGTAGTAATAATAGTAGTAAAAGGATCCATAGTCATAGATTAGGCTATGGTAGACAAAATTGGCATTGTAACTACTTGAGGTTTATTTATTTGGCCCAAAGAATGCAAAGAATGGATAGTACTTGTCATACTAATTGTAGCAGCAAGAATTGATGAAGTTATCATATAATGAGAAATGGGTAAACTTATAACATGAGGAGAGATAGTTGTGGTATTGGTTTTTGTGGTTGTCACTATAATACCCTGAGGTGGAGATCTTGGAGGTGTAGTTGATGATTTATCTTGTACTAAAGTCTACAATTTTGATTCTACATCTTCTCCTACATCCCTTCCCTCATCTAACAACAACTATGTAGCCATAAATCTATCATATCCTTGGTCAACCTCTTTAGATTCTAGTAAATTTTTAGTTCCTCCAGACTTTCCTTAGTCATCCATTCATCATCTTCCTTTGTCTCATTTGTGTAATCAAAAGATTATGTTTCTTTGGTGTTAGTCTTAGACACCCATTCTTCTTCATCTCCCCATATTTTGTCATATTCCTCACTATCATAAATCTAAATAGGGTATGACCTTAGTCTACCCTTTCTTCTTTCTTCCCTTTCCTTGAGAATTTATGCTCATTTTTCCTCCACTTCCACCTTTTGAGATGAAATATGAGGGGTCTTGGGCTTCTTTGTATATTTAATTATTGGTTTGGTATCAATAGATACTAGCCCTAGAGAAGGTGTAGTGGAAGATGGAATTGTAGTGGTAGAATATGTTAAGGGAGTGGGAGGAGTGGTGAACACTAGAGGAATGATGGGTGGTTAAGATGGAAATCCATTAGATTGAAGAATTACCAATGGTAGTGTTTTTGTCATAACAGGTTGTGACCAAAGGGGATAAATAATATAAACATGTGACAAGAAATAAGATAGACTTACCTATTGTACAATGGTCAATGAAGGCAAAGGAAGCATGGAGAAAATTCTAGTTGATATTGTAGGACTTGCAGGTCTATCCTCTTGTGTTATGCATTGGGGGAAGCAATAACAAATATATATGTAGGATAGTTTATATCAGTTCCAACTATTTCTTTAGTGTCAACTTCCCCAATAGGGATGTTTTTTCTTGAATTTATTATTCTTCATGTGGAGGAGGTCCACGAATAAGTATGGAAACCCATTGTTCCTTGTCAATTATCTTAGCATCCTCCTTAGTGATAATGAGATCATATTGGATCCTATGCACTACTATCATTGACATCTTTACCCTACACATTCTTATAGAAACCTTAGTGCCATCTTCTGCATTCATGAAGACAAAGTCATGATTATAATATTTGTTCCCATAATTGATTTTCACCCTCATGTCATATTTCATGATATGTTCTCTGACTATTTTTTGGGGGTCCCAATATCTGAATGGTAGCTAGTCATTCCATAACGTGTCCTCAGTCTTCCAATAGATTGGAAGTGTGCCCACCTCATATATTGCACTCTACCAATGTTGAGAAGGGTTAGATGGACAAATGCTTGTTTATCCCTTCTTAGCTCAACCTCTACACTATCAACTAATTGAACAACAATTTATTAATCAACTAATTTATCAAGCACAATCTGGGGTAGATACAATTTTTTTCCCTAGTTCCTTTGATACTGATTATAGTGCACTTAAAATATAACTATTAGTTGCCCATATTTCAATTGGTCTTCATTATAGGATCGGATAACCTAGGCATGTTCTCCTCATATATTGCTTGATAGACCATAGTGTAAAATGTATCAATCAACCTTTTAATATAATTTCTAAACCTATGCCCATGGAGAATATTGAATTCATCACAAATTATATTCTTGGGGTATTTCATAGATGGTTTCCAAGGTTATTCATGTGAGGAATGCATATTTTTAGTCATGACATCTACTACATAAGACATCATATAGAAATTACCATCTAGTAAGCTCCTTGGGGTTGTGATTCACATAATCAAGTTAGAGTTGATAATATCTCCCAAGGCTATGATTTTGTTGGAGGTCATAATAATGTCTATCAAATGGACCTATATCTCATTGATGTAAGTAATGGTTGAGAAGCTAAAAATTCTATTCAGCAAGGCCATGGCAATTCTCACCCTGGCCTAAAGAAAATAATGGGGATAACTAAGTTAGGGACCTAAAATGCAAATTTGCTTAGGTTGCTAGCCCATTCTTATTACTTCTTGTTGATGTTGTCGGCAAGGAGCCATGAATTCACCGTATCCTACCTATAAGTCATTTTGGGTATAGGGACTTTGTAATACATTTCAAAAGCATTCCCACTTATATACATTATTGGGGTCTTGCTAAGTCTAAAATGCAAAATTTTCCCAAAAACTTCATTTACAAATAAATCAAAAAAATAGGTCAATGCAAGGAATTACCTCTGGTTTGGCAGTTGTGTTATGGAGATCGAATGCTTTTATGGCCAATAATTCATATTTGTATCTCTATGTGAAAATTAAAAGTTGGTCTTTAGCCTTGTATGACTTGACTGCATGGACCTCATCCATAATATTTGAATTTGTGATTGAGGATTGTTGAATCAAATATTGTGTTTGTGTATTCAGTCAACCCAATAATTGCATATACAGAAGTAAATGGAATGAAATATGAGGAAGCCATTGCAAATCTAGTCTGAAAATATTGTGAAAATTCTTTAAACTCTTGGTTGTAATGGATTTTTGGACTTGTAGTTTGCACTCAAGTTCAAAATTTGCAATGTCCACTTGATAACTAGAAGGCAATGTAATTAGACTGAATGTGGAAATTTGAACTATATGGATTTCAATGTGATAGCTATGAGAATTAAATGTATTAATTATCCAATTCATACAAATCAATTGTAGCAATGACTTTTGATCCATTCATTGTTTATTCTATTCATTTGAGTTTCATAACACTGACTTCCACGACTTTTACTACTATTTGGATTCTTCCACCTACTTCTAGATGCTTAGTCATCTATGAGTGATAGATGTATCTTTTTGCTATTTCAGGTTTAACATTGATGTCTTTGTTATTTATTTATGTGTCTATGAAAGACACATGTCGACGTATCACTACTTCACTCATAGCCAAGTTATGGCTCACTATGCTTTGCCCTTTTGGCCATGGGTTAATGAAATGATGACACGTGGATAAATATTGTTGCACTGCTTGCCTAGAATGTAAAAATAAATATGTTGATGTCACATTCGGGTTAGTGGGATGATGACACATGGATGTCTCTCATTGCTTTGCTTGCTCGTGACTTTCCATACAAAGGGCTATGCTGACAACACCTCTAGGTTAGTGGGATGATGACATGTGGATGACTCTTTTTTTCCTCTTATCAAAGAATTTTTGTACAAAGGGATATGTTGACATCACCTCTAGGTTATTAGGATGACGATACATGGACAACTCTCACTACTCCATTTGCCTGGGATGGTTCATACAAATAATTGTGTTGATGTCACCGCTAGGTTAGCGGGATGATGACACATAGATGACTCTCGTTGCTCCACTTTCTTGAGATGGTCTTTACAAATAACTATGTTGACATTACCATTTAGTGGCTTGCATTCCTTACTTAGGCTCTAAGTTAGCGAATTGAATCTATGTGGAAAGAGCAAATGAAATCTAGAAGGGCCATGGAAATACATGAGTATGAAAAAACCTATCCAAGACACACATAGACAAAGAACACACTAAATACACAACACATCATCCTAGTTAGCCATTAAATCATAAAATCAAGCTTACATATAAGCATCAATTAAAGGAAAATCGAAGGCAAAAAGTAAATCATATAGTATGGCTTACACACAACTTTGATTTTTCCATAAATTTGAAAATTATGCAAACTTTGAAATAAATTATATCGATCGAGTCAAGAAAATAGCAGAGATCAAGAGAGGCAAAAAAAATCATTTTAGCATCATATAAATTCCTTAGGTTTTTGTTGTTCAAGTTCCATGTCATAGACTTATGTTTCAGAAGACCCCAAATAATGATATTCAATTAACAGTAGGTCCCTATTTGAATTTTAAAATGGGTTGTATGTGTTAGGGCAAAACACATTATAGATTGATCATGATGTTACATACACACACATAGATTTGAGAACCACATGAATTAGGATCCCTCTATGGAGAATCAAAATGTAGGCAACACTTAGTCACTCCATGGGGAGTAATTGGAGCTATCCAAATCAAATAACTAACTCTTTTTTCAAGTAAAATTTTGGTTAAAAGTGTGACTAAGGTTTCAAAGGAAGGAAAAAAACTTGGGTTAACACACAGGACCAAAGGTGATAACATGCACAAGTAGCATCTACATCCATAAGTTCAAGGGTATGAATAATTACAAATATACATAGTCAATATGGACATTATCAGCATAGCCAACATAATACCAATCAATGTAGGGGTCACGTTATTACTGATAACATCCAATCAAGGTTTTTGCTAAAATTTTATGATTTGATCAATAATAGAGCATACACATAGAATTTTTATAATTAAGGACAATTGTGGTGAGTGAAATAATACATAAATAAGCTAAGATCATCTCTTCCTTCTTGTTTTGTCGATTTCAAATCACCTAAATGCAATATCATTCTATCCATTTCTCAATTCAGATTAAGGTATTATAGCTATATTTTACACAATCTAAATTACCCATAATTTTATGTTATTTAGATCACACTAATCCAAAATAAGTAAAACAATATCTTAAAAAGATTATATGTGACATATTTTCTAGTATTATCAATGTTCACATCCCTGTGTTTCTCTTCTAAACAATGAACATATTTAAAATGTTTTTCATTCTCATCCCAATAATTATCTTGAGAGGCTTAAACATTCATATTATTAAGTCATCATTGGAATACAAATAATAAATATTGGTATCTACAAGAAAACATGCATCTAAATCCATATTATTTGCCTTGGTTTATGTTAGGGTTTTCTTGTGTTCTAGAAAGGAATCAATTGGCTAAGGAGAAACAGATTGTTGCACACATCCAAGTCCAAATGCATGTTTATCTAGCTTAATTTGTGTGACAAATAAACTTTTTACCTTATTATTAATTGTTTCTCTCATGTCAAAAATTACTACTGATAACCATAAGGGCTTATCCAAAGGGAACCAACACGAAATACACCCATGTTATCTTCATGTTCACTTGGACATACTAGGGTAAAAATTATTTGTCCTAACATTACATCAATTTTATCCTCATTATCATAATCGATATCTTCTACATTGTTATGAAAAGGCATGACATTCATATAATAATTTGTAATATTTTGAAAATTTACATCTAAAAGATGATCCATTATAATCACAATAGGGTTTAATAGATTTTTATAAATTGAAATAACCTAGGGATTGAGATCAAACAAATCAAACTCAAGGAAGCTAGGGCTATTGGATCTAAGGATGTGTAATATAATTAACCCTAAGAAATTAGATAAATTCATAGTTGACTATATATGGAACACGAACTAACCTTAGAGGGTAGGGAAAAATGAATTGAGTCTTTGTGAAAACCTAAAATAATATGCCAAATGATTTTCTGTAATAAAATTGCATCTATGACAATATTGAAGCAAGATATAACACTAGAATAAGTGTAAGAGAACACATATTCACCAAACTTTAGAATAGATAAATGGGTTTCAATCAAACTACAACATAAATATCAATAAACATTTAACTAGGCTTAAATAGATGTAAAATAACTTAAATCAGACCTAATTAATTTTATAAACCTTGAATAATAAAGAAAAGAGTAAGGATTCCAAATGTATCTTGAACATCGAGATATATGTAGATAGTTGTCAAACTTTGACAAGGAAATTGTGGTGTTGTGACAAGATGAAGAGAATCAAGAAAACTTATGGGGGACGAAGCAACTTGTCCAAACTATTAACTAGACAATTATGGGTACAAAAACCATGGGTTTCATATTTTTTGGGAAGAGTTAGGAAAGATAAAAAGTTTCTTACAACTGTATTTGTCCATGGGTTTCATGTTTTTTGGGAAGAGTTAGGAAAGAGAAAAAGTTTCTTACAACTATATTCGTCAAATCCAGCGCTCCCAAAATTTTGCTCCGTTTAGAAAAAACTTCACTCAAATCACTAGGAAAATGTATTTGTTCTCCTAGCCCTAATTGTGATTTTAGATCTCAAAACAAGAAGCAAAACAATATGTTTTGAGCATACATTACGCCGAAGAATTGGCGAGCTATCTTGATATTTGTCATGCCCGTCAACGATGTACAATATTGAAAAAAAAAATCTAATAATTTTAATAATTCATCGTCCAAACAGACCAATGCAATACAATATTATAATGAATACTTTAATGATTGCTTGATTTCTTTAAATACTATAAATGCTCAATAAATATATGTGAAAATAAATATTATATACTTTTTAAATTCCCTTTCAATTAATAGATTGTGGAAATTTAAATACACTAGGGTGTTTATGTATTTATAAATGTCTTGAATTAAAAAAAAAATTGATTGAATGCTTAAACATAGGTAGTCACTGTTTATATTTCAGGGGTAAATATATAATAGAGTACAATAATGAGTAAACATACATCTAAATTAATGAGCTTCTTGGCTAAGCAATCATAATTAAAGGACATCCATGTTGTTGAAATCATTTAGGACATAACCCTAGCCTTAAATACTTGACCCTCCATGTAAAGTATTTAAAGAGATTTGTACTTTAGTGGATAGATATAAACAACCATCATCCTCACCAATTAAACTACAACCCTTTTAAATTTTAATTAATAAATCATGAAAACATAAATACATTAGAATATGTATATTTATAAATGTCTAAAATTCAAATTAAAATCATATTAATACATAAGTTGATATCATAATAAACATAAAATAAAAAGAGCGGACAAAGAGCACACACACATAAACCAAAAAAAACTGCAACACATAAAACCTAAGACCACATTACACAATATGTTCATGATATTAAGAGAAGATGACATCAAAGAAAAAGACTGCTTAAAATTAAAAATTGTACCAAAAACATTATATATAAATGAATAATTGAGAAGCATACAACATACAATTTAATAATAATAAATACCTAAAAGCCATTTTAGTTTATTTTATTTATTTATTTTTTATATAATTGATCTCTCCACGAACTCAGAACTCAGATCAGTAACCAAAACACTAAATTAACCGAATCTCATCTTAGTACAAAATAAATCTGTGCCAATTTAACATACCTTAAATGGAATTTAAAAGTTTTACGAATGACGAGGTGATTAAAATCTGGTCAAATTTCCAACCTGTCAAATTACCAACCAGCTATCTTAATTTTCTGCTACACCTCCCTACATTTTTTTTTTTTTTCTCTTTTTAATGTCACACCTCCTTGGGATCTAAAATCTGAGACATTCATGTTGTAATCATATGTATTACAGACCAATAACAAACTAAAGACTAAAGAATATTGCATAAGATTAAAAACTAATTCTTATTCATCGATGAGAAAATTATTGATAAAAAGAAACCAAAAAATGCAATGGGGTGTGTCAGAAGATAGCTGGTTGAGAAATCAGGTTGCACATCAGTAGAAAATCCCATGTTCTTTCATCATTCACACCACGATCAGACAATAACCATAAGAAATGATATGATTTAGGCATTAGGGTTAAAATTATGAGGATGAGCTCTTGGCCTTCTCTTCCTTTCCTCCACACACTGAAGATGATATCCTCTTCCTCCACCGCACTGAAAATAAAACGTGGCAATGCAGCATTACATGTGGCAAATATTGAGACACGTCAACTACTTTTGTTGTCATGTCTTGACATAGTGTCCGATTGGAGATACAATGAGCATTCAAACCTCACAAAGATCATCCACACTTATCCATCCAATAAATGAGACCCACCACAAATTCATCCCATATGATCATCCAAGGATACACCTATCCACACCTACCTATCCATCCCTGCGTACCTATCTGTCTCCAACTACCCATATGATGAATGGATGAACATGTATTGTGTGGGGATTAGTTGTTTGGTCATAGTCTGATTGACCATTCTTTCAGGGGATTGATCATCTCTATTATAATTTGTGGGGAGGCCTTATATTAAGCGAGGGCCACCCTCTCAACCTAAAGATCGAGTGCTCCTTGGTTGAGCCCTCATATGACCAGAAAGTGTGTTCACCTTGACTTAAAGTTTGAGTGCTCTTTTATTGGTTGGGCCTTTTTATGGTAAGGGAGTACCTCGACAATTTATAGTTATTAATAACATGGGACAATTTTATTCTCAATTGTATACTCAACACATTGTTTTGCAAGTATAGACATTAAAAAATGGCCATTGGCATTTATAACAAATTATTTTCAATGCAGTGGTGAATTGTTCAAATTAGGCATTATCAAATTATTATGGTGATTTTTTATGCTGGAACCTTTTTTTTTTGTATTTTTGTGAAACTTCCATATCAGTCTTATACTTTTCCAAACTAGCTACTAGGATTAATCATACAACCTTGACCCTCACCATGACTAATGGTGTGGCTCTCAACTCTACCATGGTTGTTCGTATGATTATAACACATTTTATTATGCCACCCTCTTAATAAGATGGGCCCATCCAATACTTTCCACCTTTCAAGATGATTTCTAGAGATTAGTTTCCCTTCATATGATCTGCACAATACAATGTAGGTGGAACATACACAGAGGTCACTAGTTGTATAACATTAAGGTGAGTGACAGATTCGAGGATGAAACCGATGAGATTATATTAGATTCCCACCCCATCTTGTGCGGGTTTGTTGATGTTTTTTGGATGAGTTCCCTAGCATGCCCCCACATCGAGATATTGAGTTCAACATTGACCTTATGCCACGAGTTACGATGATGTCCAAGGCTCAATATAGGATGACCATGCTGCCCTAAAAGAACTCAAGATTTAATTACATGAACTTTTGGAAAAGGGCCATATTCATCCAAGTGTGTCTCCTTGGGGCACACATGTGTTCTTCATTAAGAAGAAGGATGACTCTCTTCATCTATGCATTAATTTTTGATAGTTGAGCAAGGTGATTATTAAAAACCAATATCCCTTGCCCTGTGTTGATGACTTGTTTGATCAAGTGAAGGGAGCTAGACTAAAATTGATCTTAAGTCAAGTTATCATCAATAGAGGATAACAAGTGTGAATATTTATAAGATTGCTTTTAGAACATATTACATCCACTATGAGTTTATAGTGGTACCTTTTTCACTAACTAATGCCTGACAATCTTCATAAGCCTTATGAATGGCATCTTCTACAAGTACCTGGATCAATTTGTATTTATATTCCTTGATGATATCCTTTTCTTCTTCCACATAGTTGAGAAACACAAAGACCACTTGCAAAGGGTTCTTCAAAGTCTTTGAGAGCACCAACTTTACAACACTTTGGCCAAATGTGCTTTCTTATAGATAGAGATTTAGTACTTGGGCCATGTTATTTTTGGCAAAGGACACTCTCAATAGATCCATCAAAGATACAGACTATTGTAGGTTGGCCAATACCTACTTCAATGATCGAGGTAAGCATTTTCATGGGTTTAGATGGCTACTATCAAAAGTTCATGCAAGATTTGTCCCGCATAGCTCATCCCATCACTTCTTGTTAGAGGAAAGAGAAGAAGTTTGTGTGGAAAGAGGAGTGTGAGTGGGCCTTTCATATTTTGAAAGATCACCTCCCTAGTGTACCCATCTTTGTAGTTCCAAATCCAGTGCAAGACTTTTTGGTTTGCATTGATGCATCTAAGGAGGGTATTGGAGTTCTTCTCATGCAAAATAGTAGGGTGTTGGCTTACAAGTCACAAAATCTCAATGAATATGAGCTCAAATACCTCACCCTTCACTTGAAGTTTTGTGGGATAGTTCATGTTATTGTGTGATGGTTCCACTTCCTAATGCATCAACATTTTATTTTGAGGACTAACCACCTGAGCCTTCATCACATCTTTTCTTAGCCTAATTTCAACATATGCTACACCATTAACCTATAACATATTTATGGATATGTGTGGTTGATTTGTGGTTTATGTAACCTTTTACCTTATCTTGTGACATTTCTCTATGTTTTCATATTGTTAATAGGATTGACTTATGGAGTAACCTTAGCCTAGGTAGGGTATATATAGAAGGTAGTGGTTAGTACTCAAAGATCATATTATTAATTCTATTCTTATTGCATGGTTGTGGAGGTTGACCCTTAGAAGTGGCTCATTCTTATATTTTCAATATTTTGCTCTATTGTCAACTTTTCTTGTGGATGTGAATGGTTATGTTCCTAATTATTGTAGTTTGTTGTTGTTGTTATGTTCTTGATTAATATATTTGCATCCATTGATGTGAAATGACTTGAATCATCTAATTAATTTCATTACAAGTGGTATTAGAGCTTCATTTTGGGTAAGGTTCTGTAGCACATTTTTTTCCACATATGGCATATAGATTATCTATAAGCTGAATAATTAAAAAAACATAACTTACGATCCAGGAGGAATTTACTTTTTTCATCAATGTATTATTGATTGAGATTTTTTTTAAAGTTTAGAAATTTTTTGGCACCCTTGTGTAAAATCACAGTCATTGGATTCAGCTCGATGAGATGTTCACAATGGTATAAGCCTTTGGTACACATTTTTTAGAGCTTGAAACCCTAACCTTAAACTCCTAAACCCTACTCCCCCAAGTTCATGCATGTCCTATCTAAACACTAGGGGCCATGGAAAAGGTCAAGCTACTCTAATAAAAACACCTAGTAAGGATGAAATGGTGTCTGAAACTTCTAATACCAGGTTTTTGGGGGTTGGTTAACTAACTCCAAATAGATGCACAAATCAAGGCAAAAAGAGAAGAACTGGATGTGCTCAAATTTGACATGGATACAATAAAGGGAACTATGAGAATCATCAATGTGATAATGAAAACTCTCTTGGTGCAAAGGTAAACAATGCCACCATCCAATAATTATCGATTGGGCCACTTGGGTTTTCCTAGCCAAAACAATCCAAGTTCCAATTAAACTACATAGAACATGCTACCAAAGTGAAAGTGCACAAGTTTGATGGTAAGGATCAAGTTACCTAGATCAATCAAATGGAAAATTTACTTGACTTACATCAAACCCCATGTACATAGAAGGTTGTCATGGCATATCTATATTTAGAACTAGAGGAGTTCATTTGGTATAGATGGTTTTATTCTCAAAATGAAAATAAGGGCCTTATTGTTACTTGGTAAGTATTCATTGGTGAACTACATATGCACTATTACAATAGTGTAACAGAGAACTAATTTATCCAGTTATCCAAACTATAATAAACAAGTACTATTAAGGATTTTATCCATGAATTATATAAATTTTCCTCATGCATGGATGGCATCACAAAGGACAACCTGAATCACCTATTCTTGGGTGGGTTAAAGGATAGACAATCGATGTTCACATGATTAATCCAAGTTCAATATCAGAGTTTATGGTCTTCCCATACATAGCAAAAGAAAGAGATATATACAAATAATTTGGATTCATTAGGGTCAAAGAGAGCATTATTCTAGCACAATCATTCTCTCATCCTACGAGATTGAATCTTTAACAAATTAACGAGAAATGAGCCAAAGTGTTATCTTTCAACCATGACAAAAAATAAAACAAAGGACATGAATGTGTTGAGAATAAATTGTTCTATATTGAAGGCACCAATGAAGAAGATGAGGATGAGGAAGTTATAGGGGAGGTTGAGGATGAACTAGAGAAAGAATAAGAAGATATCAAACCAATTATCTCATGCCATGTACTTTTAGGTATTAACAACCTAAAAACTCTCAAGTTAGTGGGTTTCCTAAGGAAATAAATGTGATAGTGCTTATTGACTTGGGGAGTACAAAAACAAGTTGCTAGCATACTTGAATTATTTTGTTTATCCATATTTATAATTTTAGGTCATGATTGTATATGGTGGCACAATTAGTTGCTTAGGTAAATTACAAAATCAAACTTACCATGGGAGATTACAAGCTAGACTCTCCTATGTTTCATATTCCCATGGGTGGAGTAAACATCATTTTTCGAATCCAAAGGCTCATAACCTTGTGAACAATAGAGATGAATATTTGGGAGTCTTTTCGTGCATTTTCATTATGAATACAATACATTTGAACTATGTGGATTACGTAAAAATTCCTAAAATTTTGTTAATTATCATCAGATGCATAAGATTCCAAAAATGGGCACGAAAGGGTTTATATCAAAATTGTTTTCCTTAGATTTATAACCAAAAATGATATCTACACTAAAGAGTATTCATAACCATTAAATAATTTTAGGTGTAATTCCAAAATGACTACCATCAAAAATGGAACGTGATCATTCCATTAGATTCATACTAGGGAGTCAACCACCAAACATCAAACTATACAGGTACCCATATGTCCAGAAGTGTGAGATTAAAAATATGGTACATGAGATGTTGGATGTTAGTATTATCAGACATATCCAAAGTGCATATTCACCCCTATTATAATAGTGTGTAAGAAGGATGATACCTAGAGGATGTGTCTGGATTATAGATAACTACACAAGTATATCATCAAAGATAAGTTCCCTATCCAATAATTAATGATTCACTAGATGAGTTACTTGGTGTTGTCTAATTTACAAAATTGTATCTTTGTTTAAGTTACCATCAAATTCAGACAAGATATGAGGATATACTTAAGACAAATTTAAAAAGTCATGAAGGCCATTATGTGTTTTTGCTAATGACTTTTCATTTGACAAATTCACCATATACATTACAGAGTTTGATGAACAATATATTAAGTTTTTTTTTCAAAAAATATTCTTGGGATTTTTTATGGCATACAAATATATAGTAAGACATGAGGAGAATAGTTTCATCATGTGAATCAATTAATGGTACAAGAGGTGGATTACAACATAAGCTTTACATAAATCCTTCCAAGTGTGCCTTTGGAGTACAAGAGGTGGATTACTTGGGTCACATTTTTTTGCATGAAGAAGTCAAATTAGACCCTCACAATATCAAGGCCATGATAGAATTGAAATCTCGTAAAACCCTCAAAAACCTTTAAGGATTTTTAGTGTTGATAGGTTGTTATCTTCAGTTTGTTAAAATTTATGGCAACCTAGCAACACCATTCACAACCTTGTTGAGTAAATACTTCTTCCATTAGAACAAATCTACCACCAAGGCATTTGAGAAACTAAAGGAGGCCATATGCACCACTCTGATTTTGTCTACCCTAGATTTTTTAAATGCCTTCATTATTAAATGTGGTTTACCATGATATGGCATGGGGGAAATACTCATGTAGGAATGGAAACCATTTATGTTTGAGTGTATTTATCTTAAGGGTATTATGGCTATTATTCATGCAGTCAAACAATAGAGACCTTATCTAATAGGTAGACACTTAAAGGTGAAGAGTTATCATGATATTATAAAATACTTATAGGAATAAATTTTCTGACTTTGAAATCATATATAAGAAATAAAATGATAATTCAGTAGCAAATGCACTATCTAAGAGGGATGAATCCACGTAGGCATTATTATGTGTAATGTCTATATTCTAGGTAGATTGGGTGGATGAAGAAAGATCAAAATGGGAGAATGGCACTGATACATAGATTTTGATTCATATGATCCAATAAGATTCCAATGTCTCAAAAAAAAATTATTAGAAAGGGAATGCATTATGGTATAAATATATATTTTAATCACAATATCCTTACAGAGCTCCATTCATCTCTATAGACACCTAAAACTAGCCACCGATAACCTCCAACCAGAGTGTTGACTAATTTCCATCTAAAATGCACAATTTGGCCTTAAAATACTAAAACACGTAAAATGATGTGAAAATGATATATTAAAATGCCAATTTTGGCTAGGGTATCCCTAAATGGGGCAATGCAATTTATGGGAGAGATAACTTTAATCAGTTTAGTTCGAGTCAAAATGCCAAAATTGCACCTGTGTGCTCTAGACTACTCTTTCATATCAAATATTTTACATAGGACTCATGCCTTTGTTATTTGTTATTGATAACATTCTAAATGGGAACACGCATCCAATTCATCTAACGTGGAATTATAATTTAAATTTAGTCAAATTTAGGACCAATAACAAGGCATTCTGATCAATTTGGGTAATTTGTGCATAAAGTGCTTAATCATGCTTAAGATCTAATTAACCCAAATCAAGGCCTAATAAAAATTTCAATGGAAACTTGTTGAATACTTATTTTTGGAAATGAATATTGAATATTTACATCATCAAGTGACCTCATTTCTTGGGAAGACATCCCTCAGCCATAAATGCAACAAATATCTAGATTCATACCCTCCATACCTCATCAATGCCTTCCATGATTTCCCTTTCTTCTAATGCTATGATGAGGATAATTATAAAATTAATTTCAAAAATTGAATTAATCCTCAACCACACGTCTCAATGTTGAGATGGATAATTGAGGTTGATTCTGATCAAATCCAAAAATCTATAAATAGGAGACCTCACAACATCATTTTTAAGCTTCATTTGTGCAAAGTTATAATGCAAGATTGGTTCCAAAAGCTTCAAGCAACTAGTGTTACCATGCCAAATTGATTCCAAGCTAAGCCAAGCCACAAGCCAAAGGTGCCAAGAGGAGATGAAGGTAGCCACACTCCATTGAAGAAGACCTCTTGAAGCACAAGCCAAGAAAGCCACCATTACAAAGGCATTTGGAGCATCCAAGGAAGGTGAAAGGAATTCTTGTGTTTTCATTCCTTGCTTTTTAGTTTTGCTTGTCATTTTCTTTTGTTAACTAAGCTCTCCCTAGTGTCTAGGCCTAGAGATGTTATGCTATTAGTGTGTTTATTTCACTTTGTTTTCATTTTTGAACTAACACCATACTAACCATCCTCCCTTGAGTCAAATTCCTAGGTCACATAGTGGCACACCTGGTGGGACTAGACACATCCTACACCTAAAGGAGATCCTTTTTTAACCTTAAAAAAATTATTTGAGCTTTTAAAACTCTTGTAAATTGGTTTTCTAAAGTTTTTTTCTATTTTTGGTTACCATAGTTTTTATACAGTAACTGACATCGACAAAAATACCAACATTGGTTACTTAGATTAACCAATGTCGATTAGTAGAACTGACATCAGTCAAATCTCGATTAGTCATAATCGACATTGATGGTATTGAATAACATCGATCACTATGTTTTTCAAAAAACATAGACCTGAGACCTACTTTTCCAAAGTTGCTTGTTTCAAATTCAAAAGGGCTTCAAAGCTAAAGGACATGCTAAAAATTTTGCTACAGAATCAAGTTCAAAATTCACTTAATATATATTTAAATCACATTTGCATGCTTAAAAATGGATTAGAAACCTTGTTTTGGTGATTAACAAAGAATTTAAGTGTCTTTGGTGAATGTTTTCAAAGTTTACAACTAAGACCAAGGGGTCGAATGAACACCACCAAACATTTCATTTGGGTTTAAAATTGAACACACTTGTCAATTTTTGCTTGCAATAGTTATTTAGATTAATATTATTTGGAAAAAAGGGTTGTTGTGTGTATGCTCTTCCATTTGTCCCCTTTAAGGAACCCTTGGATTCAAAAGTGCCATTCCTATTGTAAATAGCCTAGTCCAAGGCTTAGAAAGAATGTCACCTAAAGCACTCCCCAAAAACTCATTAAAGCTTGGGTGATCTTGAAAATGACCCTAAAGTCTTTATATTTTTATGCTTTCTTTGTTTTTATGCAACTTGGCTTGTGAGGGGGACTTCATCACCTCCTACAAGTTCTTTAGGGAAGCTTTGATTTGGGGTTTCATCTTATGGCATTGACTTCATTTGACTCTTTTAGAGTTGCACATGGGACGTAGTGGCACTTTGGAAATCACAGTACACTGAGCGAATAGTAGGATGTAGTGGTTACAAAAAGGACTAGACCTTTCTGCAACAAGCTGAGTGATATGGACCCCAAAATTTATGATTTTATTTCGTATTGTTTGGTGTGAAAGTCATTGTGCAATTGATTCCCCTAGATCGTTCAGAAACTTTTTAAAATTTAGACAAATCCCCACTTGTCATGAAAGTATTGTTGGTGCAAGGTGCACCTGAAGGTCCATATCATAGTACTATCATTTGAATGAAGGGGGGTGTAAAAACCATACTATATAATGCGCATTTACTTTTGGATGAACACTTAAAATCCTCTCAAATGATGTATATTGACAGATTCCAACAATACTAAGCAACCTTGTCAGTTTAGGATCTAAGGGTGATTAATTAGCTGATCTTGTCCTAGTTTAAATTCTTGTTTGGAGTCAAAAATTGGTGTAAACAAATAAACCAAACCCAACACATAGTCCAAATTTTCCTTTAAACAAAGAAGCATTATGTTGCCTGCATGAGATCATCTATTTGCCTTGTTCAAAATTCATCAAAAGCTTGAGAGTCATATCATCCAATTTGGCATAGTTATGCTACCCAATTGAGTCTAGACCTTTACCAAAGTTTTTTAAGTCCTTCACTTATAATTTAAATTTGAAATTACACCTTTCAAAGTTCATAGGATTGATGTGTTAAGCGGGTTCACCATTTGCACTAAACTTGAGGGAACTTAGGTTTAATTTCCAATTTAGGTTGAAGTCCATTTTAGACTCATAATCATTATCATCACTTGATAGACTTAAGCCATTTTATGCTAAACACTTGCACTTTAAGTCTATGTACCACAACACTTTGAGTCAATAAAAGTAGTGTTATGTTGTCAAAATCATGGAAAAATGTCTTTACCTTAGAGAGTCTTTCAAACAAACTTTTTTATCACACATTTTGGGTCGTATAGCATCGTTACACTTCCCAAATAATTTCAAACTTTGTTTCATGGACCCTCTTACATATAATTCCAAATTTGTTCCTACATATTCAGACCGATCCAAGTGTACTTTTGATCTTTTGTCTAAAGCACAGTTGTACTGTTCACCTTTGTCCAGCTTTTTTTTTCAAAAGAACCAAGGTTTATACCATTATTTATGAGAAAATGAGTTATTGCTAAGGTGCCTTTTGTTTCATACATTATACCTAGTTGATCAAGTTCATGTCCAAAAATTGAATGCCTAGTGTTTATTAGAAGTGTTTCAAATTTTTTAGATTAAAACTTTCATCAACTTTTAAAGTCTAGCTTTTGATGCCATTTGGCCAAGAGTTCTAGCACATGCCTTGTTTGATCCTAGTTTTTGACATCACGTTTGGCCAAAAGACCTAGCAACTTTTAATTTCCTAGATTAGACTGATTTGAAACACTTCAACCTTAGAGTTTGGCATTTTGATTTTTCATTCCATTTACTTGCTTACCTTTGTGTGAATAGTGAAATGTTAGATACTTCAAACTAGCTTGTTTCCTCACAAATCTTTGCATAAACCTTTTGATCCTTTTGAAAAATCTAGACCAAGTTAAAGGCATCATTTGTTTTATATTCTATCCTTTTTAGAGTTTTTATAACTCTTTGACCTTTTATCACCAAGCATTGAATATGGATCCAAACATGTATTCCTATACTTGTAGTGGACTCATGTACAATCTAGGGATTAGTAATGTAGTTACGCAAGAATAAATGGTGCAAGACCCTTATGCAGATAACATTACTTATGAGATGGATTCTTATCCCTTTTATAATACTCAATCAAGGGCACAAAGGCAAGATCCATTGGCTAACTATTTGGTTAACACACCACCTTACATAGAACAAGACTAAGAACAAACCGTGCAATACTTAGCTACAATACCAACAATGGATGAGCTAGTTCTTCAACAGCCATATTCTACTAATTTAGATTCCACGTATGATCCATTTTTGTTTGAGTGACATTTGTTAAAAAATAAATATGAGATTTTGGTTAGGGCCATAGAGGTAGGGGCTAAGTTTCCAGTAGACTTCCCCCATGAGAATCTACCAAGTCTAGTAAGAGTACCCAACAATATCATTTATGTTCAATAGACTTATTTTATCAATCCTATGGCTCTAGTCTAAACAACGTACCAAGACCCCAATATACCCAATCTAGGCAAAAATATCATGGAAGATCACTTTAACAAAATGCAAACAGCATACCAAACATACCTAAATTTAGCATGCAATTTCAATTAGATGAACATGGTAAGTAAGCCCCTAATTGACCTAGTTCCTTCAACAAGAGTGTTGATGTAATTAACCAGAAAAAAAATCCAAGTTTTAACCCATTTATGCAAACTACTTCGATAGATAACTTGATGCATATTCTAGTTATTGAAGAAGTGTCTTCGGCTTCTACATTGAATAGTGAGCCAAACGTAGTAGCCAATGTGCAAACATCATCCAATCATGATCAAAGTGGTACTAACACACAAATAACTAGCCAAAAACATGTGCCTATAGTTAATCCCATGAGTAGATCATCATACCAAGTAATAAGAGTTTATATATCCTAGCCTCAACTAGTTGTTTCCTTAGGTGTACAACCTACAATATTAGATAATCAAACAACAGCTAATGTTACACCTTAACGATAAAATGTGATAAATCCTACTCTTCCTCAATAAGTAGCGAGTGGTATTCCATAATATCAAACACATTCTAATGTATCAATGTAATAGATGATGAGTATATTGCCACCTCAATCAGGGGCAGCTAATATTCAACCTCACCAAGTAACGATGAACATACCTCTTCAGTCACAGACTAATATGCTAATTCAAAACCAAAGTGCAAATATTGGTCAATAACAAATGTTGAATCTATAACATGATTTCACTTCTTCATAGGGATTTATGCAAAAAGGAAGTTCCCATATTTCTTGAGTACCTACAAAACAACCATTGGTTCAAAATGTGCCATAAATCTAGAGATAGGGTCTTGGTTCACAAGTTATGACTCAATAGCAAGGTTCGATTAGTGATAGCATGTCCCTTTTCAAACAAAACAGGCATATTATAGTTATATCCCTTCATTCCAACTACAAAATCCTCCAATTCAAACCTTTATCATCAACCCAAACTAGAATATCGCACAACCAAATATGCAATTTCAAGTACATCCCAATCCATGTATGCATATTCCTGGTCCATTTCAGAACCAAGCCAATCTATCCCAATAAGTGTCTCCATCATACCTTGGTCAAAGTGTTCCACTTTTGACCTCCTAACCATCTATCCAAACCAACATTCTCCCTCAAACCAATATCCCTTCCAGTTTCTTATCCCAAGAATTGCAACAAATGAAAGATGCAATTGTTGCCATTTAAGTGGGGAAGTAGACTAAGAAGTTCAAATTGGATGAAATGTGTTATTATCCATTCAACATGGAGTATTTATAGATACCATTTCCTCTAGGATACAAACCACCCAAATTTGATAAGTATAAATGGAAAGGTAACCCTAAAGCCTATTTGATTGAATTCTTTGTTGCATGTCAACTAGTGGCATATAGCGACATATACCTTTTATTGTTGTTTCCAAGGAGCCTAGATGAACAAGCCTTGGAGTAGTTTTTAAAGTTTCCCAAGAATTCAGTAACAGGCATTGATGATCTTTATGATAAATTTGTGTAACACTTTTCCTATAATCTTGAGCATGAGATTTCATTAGTAGACCTGACACAAGCAAAGCAAAAAGCTAGGGAGAGTTTTGCAAGTTATTTGCAATGATGGTGGGCCCTTGTAATATATTTTACCCATAGTTTACTAGATAAACAATTAGCTTTTATGTTTACTAAAAATTTACATAGTGAGATAGCCTATCATCTAGAACTATGATGTGCACATACATTCAAAGTGATCATTGATAAAGATTTGTTGATTGAGTGAGAAATCATCAATAAAGTGGACATCAAGCTTAATTCAAATAATCAAAATCAAGGTACCAATCACAATAATGACCAACATCCCATCTAAGCACAGGCATCGTAACCAGCACAGACCAATAATCATGAAAGACCAAAGCAATTCAACTGAAATAGGAATGTTATGGGAAATGGAGTGACCAAATCTTGTCATGTCCAAACTATGTAAACACCATCTGTACCACCTTTTTAGCTTATTCCTACCCAGTAACCTCTCTAACCAATGTCGTAAGTATAACAACCAATA
Source organism: Torreya grandis (assembly GCA_037957365.1). Taxonomy (NCBI): domain Eukaryota; kingdom Viridiplantae; phylum Streptophyta; class Pinopsida; order Cupressales; family Taxaceae; genus Torreya; species Torreya grandis. Next base: position 2,939,863 of record JARHVA010000452.1, read on the forward strand.
CCTGCACAACAAATATAGTAGTCTTTACCATTACAAACCCCTCTTCCTAGGAGAACCGTGCCTACACATCGTATCTTTAGTAACCTAGGGGAACTTATTAAATCTATATTCCATAAGCTTGCTACCACTAATATGATTAGTTAGCCTATAACAAATCATTATTCATAAGGCATTCTTTACCTTGATTGGTACCGTGAAAATGAATTTTGTGACTATCATCATGTCAATGGGCATAATCTACGAAGATCTGTCCAAATCAAGCATTTAATTGAAAATATGTTAGAGAATGGGGAGATAAAATTGGATAATGGTGCTTCCACTTCTAATAAAACTCTTAGGATCTATCAAAACCCCTTTCCCTGATATAATAATCAACAGCAATAGAATAATCAGCAATAACAACAGCCAGTGCAGTATCAAAATCAAAGCCTGAACCAGTAGAACCAACAAAATCAGCAATAAAATCCACAATGAAAAAACAATGGACAAAACCAAGGTCAAAATGGTAATAACCAACAAACCTACCTTGAAGTTGCACATGACTACAATAGGGTTGTAGGTCATATTTTAGGGGGTAGCATTAATACCATCTCCATTAATCCTAGACCAAGCACTAATCAACCTAGACCATTGCTAAAAAAAAATATTCAGCCAAATCACATGGATAATCCTTATTTGAGCTAGGAGTGCATATAGGAAAACCAAAAAATTAGGACTTCCACTTTTATATCTTATAGTGACAACTCATTCTTGCCACGTGACCACATGTAATTGCACCAGTAATCGAGACTTATCCTGTCTGGTCCCACACCATTCCCAACATCAGTTAGTAATAATGGTTTGGTATTTAATCTTAATTATGCAATCACAACTTGGAGGTCAAAGATTACTATCCCAAGCCCTTAACCATCCACCAATTTGCATATCATCTGACCAACCATTCAGCCTCAGAATAAACCATTCACTACTGACCAAGACAAGAAGTTTGATATTGTGGACCAATTATAAAAGACATCAGCACAAATTTCTATTTTATATTTGCTATGAATGTCAATAATCCACAAAAACATCCTAAATGAGTTTTTGACCCAATCCACTATTGCTAGTGACATATCACCTGATAACTTTCAAGCTTTGGTTGGACACTTATCTCTATCCTAACAAGTCACATTCAACCAAAGTGATATGTCTTCCCTTAGCCCGCTCCATAATAACCCATTGTACATAAAATTTTGTATCAGATGGCATAAAGTGAAATGTGTCCTTATAGATAATGGATCTATCCTCAACATAGTGTCTCTCAAGCTCATCAAGCTTCTTGGGTACACAATGACAGATCTCCAACCAGAAAAAATAACTATCAAAGCTTATGATAATCAAGAAAGAGAGTCATAGGGCAGCTTTGTTTACTAGTTATTATTGGGCCTTTGACCCATGATACACTTTACCATGTGTTGGATCTTGATTTATCATACAACATGCTTCTAGGTAGGCCTTGGTTATATGAGATTCATGCAGTCCCATCAACATTGCATCAATGTATCAAGTTTTCCCACTCAAAGATGGAAGTGAATATTCTGGGATATTTACACCTGTATAAACACTATAAGCATCTTGAGGATGAATTTTAAAGCTATAATTATCAGTATGGTATGAATCCCAATTCCAAATAGGATAAAGGAAAAGCTATATTTATAGATCCTTCACCAGATAATTGTATAGATCCTAATAATTTGGATTTTGTTTCCCACATGCCACCTCCTAAAGCTTCGAGTCATTTCACCATTTCAGATAATGGATCAAGAGAATATGTGACCCATGATATGTTTCATATCACCAATATTCCTCAAAATCTGAAAACCTTTGGGTGACCTAAATTCATTCCACATATGCATTGACAACAAAATAACAAAAATAAGGGACCTATCACATTTGTACCAGCATCCAACCTAAGACCTAACCCTCTTAAAGGGAATAAATCATGGTTATACAATGATGACCATGTTGATTATTATAAAAATGCAAAGTATCCTATTTCTAATAGGATCATAAAGCATCAAAATTATGAAACAAGAGGCCTCAAACTCAACCAGCAAGGAACCATCGAGCCAATTCCCATGACTAAGTATGAAAGACCTTATGGACTTGGATTTAAACTGCCTAGGGGTGACCCCACATATTTCATTCAAAATCCATCAACAACAACTAGTGATGATGATGCCAACAACTAGGTAGAGTATGATCATAGCCTTACCTTTGATAACCTAGCTGAAACTAACCTGTTTGATAATAATGTCATTTGTACCCTTACCCAAGTCATTCATCATAATCCATTACCATTATATTATCCCCAACTAATAGATTAGGACCAACAAGAAGCTAGTCTATTGATTGATGAGTTCCAGAATGATGAGGCATTTTATGATTTCTTAGGTCTTAGAGACAATGTTCCATTGGGAGATCACAAATCATGATTCTCAATCGCATTGGATCCTGCAGCCTATTTTGGAGAGCGAGTGAATACCCTTAGCCAAAAACAAATAGGTAAAACATTAAGGTCCCAAAGTGAAAACCTCTTTGAGGCACTTTTTGACCAAGGAAAAAGTAAAGATAAAGACCAATCTAGTGGTGCAAACTTGTTTTAGGCATCATTAGAAGGATATGTTCATTCTTCTTCAAATTTAGACTAGCAGACCACCAATGACGAACTTACCTGTGCATCTGAGTTCAATTTTGAGTAACAACAAGTATGTGATCAAATTCTCCAAAAAAAATTGATCATTTTTGTTACATTACCAAATCTCCCATTAGGAGACTTAGATTCATCATTCCTAGGAGAGGTTGAAGAGCAAGTCCTAATAGAGGACCTTGACATAGTCCAATAATTCAAGTCACTGCCTACTATCCTAGAAGATAGTTTGACCCTTCTAGTCAAAGATATAATAGAGGTAAATATCAGGACTCTATCAAACCAAAAATGGATAAAATTAGAAGCATCTCTCACTAAGAAGGAACGTGACATTTTTTCAGCTCTATTGAAAGAGTTTGTAAATATCTTTGCATAGGCTTATTTTGACATGCTAGGATTAGACCCTGCCTTGGTTTTACACCACCTTGTGGTTAATCCTAATGCCAAACTAGTAAAATAAAAGCTTTGTAATATGCATCCTCACATTGTTGTATTAGTAAAGAAAGAGTTGGAAAAAATCTTAGAAGTAGGATGTATCTAATCCATTGACTACTCTGAATGGATCTTTAATGTTGTACCTATTAGCAAAAAGCTTGAAGGAATAAAAATTTGTACTAATTTTTAGGACATCAACAAAGCTTGTCTTAAAGATGATATTCCATTGCCTAATATCAACATGATTTTTGACTCCACAGTAGGTTATGAAATGCTTTCACTCATGGATGGCTTTTCAGGATACAATCAGATCAGAATAGCACCAGAAGATAAGCATAAAATAACATTTACCACTCCATGGGGAACATTTTGTTATCAGGTGATGCCATTTGGCCTTAAAAATGTGGCAGCTACATATCAAAGAGCCATGACTGTCATATTCCATGATATGATGCATGATAATGTTGAAGACTATGTCGATGACATATTATGAAAATCTAAGACTAGAGCCAACCATCCAACAGTACTACATAAGATATTTGAAAGACAACGAGAGTAAAAAGTTAGACTAAATCCAAATAAATGTGTGTTTAGTGTAACTTCACACAAATTATTGGGCTTCATTGTGTCTCATAGAGGTATTGAAGTCAATCCAGCTAAACTCCATGCTATAACCAAGATGTTACCACCAACCAATTTGAAGTAACTTCATAATTTGTAGGGTAAGATCCATTCCATCTAATGCTTCATCTCTTAGTTAGTAGAAAAGTGCCATCCATTTACACACCTTTTGAAGAATGGAGTTTCATTTCACTGGGATGATCATTTCCAAACAGCTTTTCAATAACTCAAGGACTATCTTGTCAATCCACCTGTTTTATTACCTCTTATGCCAGGAAAGACATTCTTGTTATACCTATCAACTATTGATTATGCTCTAGGGGCACTCTTGGCTCAACATAATGACAATGGAAAGGAGCATGCTATTTACTACCTAAGCCATACCTTGGTTACATATGAACATAACTATGCACCTGTTGAAAAAGCTTGTCTAGCCATGGTTTTTGCAGCTCAAAAACTGCATCATGACATGTTGAATAATAAAACCATGCTCATTTCAAAAGTAGATTTCCTCAAGTATATATTATCTAAGATAGATTTGTATGGTAGAATGGCCAAATGGGCCATGCTTCTTAGTGAGTTTGACATAGAGTATGTCAATCAGAAAGCAATCAAGGGACAAGTTCTTGTAGATCAACTTGTTGAAGCACCTCTCATGGACACACAACCACTCAAGTTTCCATTTTCTGATGAATCCATCATGACCTTTACTGATACACCCCTTGAGGATTAGCTCTAGAATCTATACTTTGATGGTTCATTCACTTCACATGGCTTAAGAGTAGGCCTATTATTTATTACACCACAAGGGGATCTAATACCTAAATCATTTAGAATCAGATTTTCTTGTACAAACAACATGGGTGAGTATGAATCACTTGTTGCAGGACTTTGACAAGCAATGCATTAGAATATATCTCATCTTCAAGTTTATGGTGATTCTTAGTTAATCACCAATCAGGTCACAGATCATTTTTAGACCAAAGATGACAAGCTGGTTCCATATAAAGCCATGGTTGACACTCTTAAAAATAAAATTACCAACATTCAGTTTGAGTATATACTAAGGGCTAGTGATAGAACTACAAATGCCATGGATACTATTGGTTTTATAAATTAACAAATAGATAAAGTTAGAGAGTATTGGTTCCTTATCGAGAATTTGTCAGCACCAACTCATGAACCTTCAACCGTTGCCATGATTTGTGATATTGTTGGTCCTAATTATATATGGTACTCAACCCTTTATAACTACCTTCATGACTAAGTTCTACCACTTGACCTATCTCAAAAAAAACCAAAGCCTTCATTCATCATTCCACTCATTATACTTTACTTAGATCCACCCTTTACCATCATAGTTTTGATGGAACTCTGATTCATTGTTTAACTT